>CM019160.1:14290088-14419315 GCA_009733165.1 Naja naja
CGAAGGAGCGTCCGGCTTCGTTGCGCCGCGGGGTAATGGTGATAGTGGAGACGGTACGGAGAGGTGGTGCAGTGAAGGTGTGGGACGGAGGAAAGGGGCGCTTCGTCAGCCGGGGGCTGCCTCGGGGTGGGGGAAGAGAAGCCTGTTTAGCGGTGTCTGCGCGCCCGCCTGGCAGCCTCCCGGCCGAAGGAAGGGAGGGATTATGGATGGAAGACGGTGTGACTCAAAGTGAGGTGAGAGCGCGCGCGAATGTTGGTAGTGGGGGGGGGGGAGAAGAAGAGAGACGAGGTTGAAAGATTAAAAGGCGAGCTGGCTGATTTAGCTTCCGCGATAGCCTCTTGCGGTCCCTTTCACTATCCCTGGTCGATTGGTTTGTGGTCTGGATTCAAAGCCCTCCCTCTTCTATCCTGTCTCAGATTTTTATCGTCCTGGGATGTGTGTGTGTGTGTGTGTGTGTGTGTGTGTGTATGTATGTATGTATGTGTATATATATATATATATATATATATATATATATATATATATATATATATATTGCAATATATATTGCAATGGCACCAAAGATACAGCGGTGACAGTTTTGAATTTGAAGGGGGGAGGGGCCGTCTGCAGTTGTGTAAGCGTTTTGGGGAGGGGGGCAGAGAGAGAAAGCTGATCAGGTACAGGAAATCTGGCATATACTGAGATGAACTGAGCACAGTTCCTTGGAGCTCGTCTGGTTATTTCTCCTGGCAGCACCGTCGTGGATTTGGATTTCAAAATAAAAATAATAAAGGCCTTACATACCCTAGTTCTGTTTAATGTGAAGTGAAACTACATTGCTTTGGTTGGCCATACATCTGGATGAGAATTTATAAATCCATTCCCTCACCATCCAATCAGCTGAAGAAGCTTCTTGGATGAGAAGCGAAACGTCTTCAAGGAAAAACCAGAAAGTCCAGTTGCCTCTTGAAAAAAGCACCTTTGGGACATCCATAACCTGGATGACTGAGAATCTCCATAGACATTTTGTTGGTCTCTATTTCAGTTCTATATGTTAAAGGGGGTATTTTATAGATGTCTTATTGTAATTTAGCTTGATTTCTTCTACCTACATTTAAGTTTTTGAAGGTCTGAGGATCATATACCAGATGTAAGATTTTGAAAAAAGCTTTTAAGTTGTTTAATGAGATAAATATGAATGAGTTATGTGTATTATTTTTCATTTATGCTAAATAGGGTGGGTGATTCTTTAAGCAAGATTGTGATAGTTGTACAAACTTTAACATTGGTATGGTATATGGAACTGCAACCAAGTTATATTATGTGATTGCTTTTCTAGCATTTACAAATAATGTTTTCATTGCAAAACTATATTTTGGTTACTGTAATAGAAACTAAAAAATTAAAGTACCTAGATCACTTTAAAAAAATCTAGCAAGTTTTCACTTAGCTATGGTTGCCTTAAATTCAGTTTGATAAAGCACTTATATGCATTAGCCACATATAGTCGAATTTAGCTGCTGCAGAAAGTTAGGCAAAGATAAAGTCACTGACAAACCACTTCAAAGTACATGGGATGTTCTGTGAAATCACTAAGAAATAAGCTTGTCTACCCATTTATTGCAAATGATTTTTGGCCCATGATTGGTTATGTTAATATAATAATGAATAGTTAAAGTAGTACAATTGCTTTGTGTTTTTTTGTAGTAAACAGTAGTATAACTAATCACTAGTATTTACTGTAGTTATTTAGCTGGAATTATATAATATTCCAGAAAAAGAATTGATGATGCTTCTTGGATGAGAAGCGAAATGTCTTCATGGAAAAAACAATCCAGTTGTCTTTTGAAAAGTACCTTTGGGACAGTCATGATCTGGATGAGAATCTCTATAGACATTCCAGATAAATGTTAAATGCATAATATGATTTTTGGCTTTCAGTTCGTTATATGCCTTGAATTTAAAGGTTATTTTTAAATAATTTAACCTTAATTTGGTGAAGTATTTCAATTCTGATTTCAGGAAAGATTCCCTCCCCCAACAGTCAGTGAATTAAAAAAATTACCCAGTTCATCAAGTTCACTGGCAATGTTATCAGTTGTGGCAGCTGTCAGAGTTTTGTTTAATGTAATCCTGGGTTAATAAGAGAATTCCAACTATAGTCTTTCAACACTACAACTGTACACTAGTAGAATATTCAATATTGATTGGGCCTATAAATAACGTGAGGCTTTGAATGAGCCTTGGTGGCTCAGGCTGTTAATTGCCTGCACTTAAGTTCCAGCTGCCTACAACTGCTGTAGGCTCGAATCCCACCAGGCTCAAGGTTGACTCAGCCTTCCATCCTCTCGGGGTAGGTAAATTGAGGACCCAAGATTGTTGGGGGCAATTAGCTGACCTTGTTAAAATGCCGCTTAGTAATAAGCAGGCATATACAATGGAATGAAGGCTATTGCTGAGCACACTGGGTTGTATCCCAAAAATTGTACGCCGCCCTGAGTCTCTGGAGAAGGGCGGCATATAAATGTAATTTTTTAAAAAAATGTCATAAATATCAAATTAGAACTGGAATAAGTTTAAACAGACGAGGGACAAATAAAGATATGGTGCTTGATAGTAACTTATCCTTCAAGAGAACTTATTTGTTACCTTGTACTTTAGTACTCTTTTGAAAAACCAATAAGAAATTGCACAGTTGAGGGACTGTATAAAAATACATTTTTCTTATTAAGGTATTAGGGCATTTTAAATTCAGAGGCAATATGAACAAAAATCTCATATTTTTCAGGACAATGAGACCTACTTAAAATTCTTTGCCAAAGAGACAAATGATAGACTTAAATTTGATAACATTTAATGTTAACATATGATACAACTATGAAATACAACTTAGTTGCATTTATTCATGCTCTAGTAACATATTTTGACTATTTCAGTGTGTTACAGTAAGTAATTGGAGAGCATCTGAAACGTCAGTTGGTACAAACTGACTTTCTAACTGGAGCACAATGCAGTGATCAAGTCGCTCCAATATTTATACTTCGGTACTGGTTGTCAGTTATTTACCAGATTTGATTGAATGTGTTTGTTGTAATCTTTAATGTATTTGCTGCCCTTAGGAACATACTACTGACTACTTTTAGAATGGGTGTCAAGTTACATCGCTAATTTAGGTAGGCCTCTACTTACATTCACAATTGAGCCCAGAATTTCTGTTGCTAAGCAAGAAAATTGTTAACTAAATGTTTCTCCATTTTACGGCCTTTCTTGTACAGGTGTTAACTAAATTAAGTTAGTAACACAGTTGTTAAGTGAATCTGGCTTCCCATTTACTTTGCTTGTCAGAAGGTTGTAGGTGATCACGTGACCCTGGGATACTGCAACCAACATAAATACATGCCACTTGCCAAGCGTATGAAATTTGATCATGGGAATGCAGCAGTGGTCGTAAAAATGGTCATAGGTCGCTTTTTTCAGTGCTATGATCATTTTAAATGGTCATTAAACAAATGGTTGAGGACTACCTGTCAAGGTATATATTTTTATATATCTTGTTTTGGTTTTTCATGTCCCCATGTTTTTAATTAGTAATTGTGGTTGTGGATTTATTTTAACTTTTTAATACATCGCCTTAGCAATTTGAAGAAAGTAGTATTGAATTTAAGTCACATTGATTTTCAGTCTCAGTAGTCTTGATGAGTGCCTATCTCAGATTGTGGTCAGAGGTTTTGGAATGTTTTAGACTCATGTACTTCAGAAACTCAGTGCAACTTGTCTAAGAGTTACTGTTTGACATGATGCTGCCACTGTCTCATGAATTATTCCTAGCACATTCATTCTTTCTGTATGTATTTCTTACGAAGTCTTTGGAGAGCAGATGGGCTACCTACTTAGAAGAAGCAGTAATGTTAATCCAGCTTTCTAAGCAAACAGTTCTCTAGTACTAACTAGAAGAAAAAAACTGGCAACCTATGAGGAAATTACTTTGTTATTCTGGTGAAATGGAAATAAAGGGTTAACTGGCTATTCATTAGGCAGGCAGAATGCTAAGGGAACTCAGAGAAATACAGTTGACTATTTGACATAATAAAAAGGAAAGGAGGAAATAACCATTACAGTTTTATAAATAAGCAAAGTGAGATTTTGATCGTAAAGTTCTTAAAACTGCATATATTCTGGATTTCTTTCATACGATGTTATTGTTAAATTACACTTTAACAATCATATGGCCCTCTGGCAAAATGAAAGGCAGGATATAATTCAGTTCTCCCCTTAAAACTCCTGGTATATAACATCTTTGTTTGTCATTTTGGGGTACCGTACTGAGATCTTCAAGTATTTTCTCAAAGTAAACTTATGTAAACAGACGTTCATAGAATTGCCAAGAATCAGACATATAGGTAACATCATCATCACCTGTGTTCTTAAGATCTTACTGAAGAAAAGAGTTCTGATCTGTGAAGTTTGTTTGCTTATTTATTAAATTTGTTATTCACTACAAAGAACTCTGGCTTATAGCATCATCCATAAGCAGTTCAGTACTTTTCTATGATGTCAGGAACAAACTTTAAAGATAACCCAAATATTTCCTTGATTATGCAAATATTATTAAAATTGATATAAGTGATATATTTATATTAGAAAGGTTAGGGATTACTGATCCCTTGTTTAAACCATGAATGATCACCATAAGAAATAGTAGAGAATTTTAAAAATCTGAATGATAGAAAGTAGTTCTTGGAGAAATTATTTAATTAACAACAATAATGCTTTGTTATGAAATGAGGAGGATAATTGAATGATACAATAATTTTATCAGTGCTAAACCACTTAACAGATAGTACTTGAACTTACAATCGTTCATTTAACAACTGTTGAAAGTTACAATAGCATTGAAAAAGTGACTTATCAGGGGTGCAGCAACCCGCAGTCTTGTGATTGGATGCTTGACAACCAATTTGTATTTATGATAGTTGCAGCGTCCTGGGTTCACATGATCTCCATTTATATCAGCTGTAGTCATATGATGCTTGCTTAGCAACTGCATTGCTTAAGAACAAATTTTCTAGTCCCACTTTTTGTAAGTTGAGGACTACTTCTGTCTTTTCAGTTGCCTTAAAAGCTTTTACAGTTCAGGAGTTAAGATATCTGTTTCATAGATTTCATAGATTCATGTATATATCTGCCAAATTACAGCCCTTTTTGTGTACTATAAAACAATCTTGCTGTTAGCAATTAATCTTATGTGTGTGTTGATCAGGGGTGGGATCCTACCGCATAACAACTGGTTTGGTGTCAGCTGCTCTTCGGAACTACCGGTTCTATAGAACCCGGCCAAACCAGTAGAATCACACCCCTGGTGTTGCTCCTTTGTCTATATCAAAGGTCTTCAAACTTGGCAAGTTTAAGACCTGTGGACTTCAACTCCCAGAATTCCTGAGCTAACATGACTGGAGGAGGAATTCTGGGAGTTGAAGTCCACAGGTCTTAAAGCTGTCAAGTTTAAAGACCCCTGATCTATATGTTATGCTTCTAAGTTAACTGCCTAATCATTATAGGGTTAAGGTTCCAAAACTATATTCTAGGAAATACAGCTGGGACAAGAATTTCTGTTGCTAAGGAAGGCACAGTTGTTAAGTGTTTTGTGCCTGATTTTATGACCCATTTGTCACATTGTTAAATAGCTGCAGTTGTTAGGTGAATCATATGATTGTTAAGTGAATCCTGCTCCTGCCATTGACTGCTTATTGGAAGCCAGCTGGGATTTCACAAATAATGATCACATGGTCTCTCTGTTATATTAGACCCTAGATAGCCATAAATAGGTGTTTAAACAGAGCCTGATAAATGAATAGTAGAAATGATTTTGTGTTCTATATTATGTTGATTAAATATAGAATCAGTTTAATGTCATGGTTAAAGCATCAAGCTAGAAACCAAGAGATGTGAGTTCTAGTTCCACCTTAGGCACAAAGCCAATAACTTCGGGCTGGTCATTTTCTCAGGACTAGGAAGGAGGCAAACTGCTTCTGAAAAACCTTGCCAAGAAAACCACAGGAACTTGTCCAGGCAGTCTCCAAGAATTGGACACAATCAGAAGAAAAATCTTTGTATTACTGTTGTACATTTTCTTTGTGAATTATCAGCTTCAAAGATAAACATAATTGTGTTGCTTCATCAGAAATGGGTGTGGTTTAACATTTCAAAGGTTAGGCATATTTTTACTTCCTGTTGTCTTTGCTACATTAATTGTTATGTTTAATACTCAGAGGCTAGTTTTCCAAATCTGCAGTTTTCTAATGAAAAGAAAAAATCTCATTGGTTAAACATAGTTTGTTTATGAATATTTGTAGATACAAATATCAAAGCCCTTGTCATCACTGGAGACTTTTAAGAAGAGACTGGACAGCCATTTGTCTGGAATGATATAGGATATCCTTGAGCAGGGGTTGGACTAGAACAGGGGTCGCCAACCTTTTGGACCTCAGGGAGCACCAAACTCATAATTTTAAATCCCGGATCACTAATATGAATTTTGACTGACAGTGGCTTGCTGACAGTGGGAAAGTCGGTCCCATATTCCAGAGTTATAGTAGTCACAAGACTGGCCCTTTGGTCATCCCAGAGCTGCTCCTGAATGACCAAAGGGCCAGTCCTGTGACTACTGCAGCTTTGGAATATGGGACCAACTTTCCCACCAACGTCAGCAAGCACCCCAGGGAGGATTTCCCTCCTTCGCCATTGGTCTTACCCTCTCTTACTCCCTCTCTCTCTCTCCCTCTCTCTTTCTCCCTCCCTCCCTCCCTCCCTCTCTCTCTCATAAATGAGTATTTGTAATATATAACGAAGGAAGTGTAATAGTGTAACTGGCAGGAGCTAGTATTTTTTTTAAAATTTTTTATAAATTTTATTTAGTAATTACACAGAACCAAGCAAAAACATAAACAAAACATAATCAAACAAAAAACATACATTAAAATCGAACCAAGTACTGCTAAGCTCATCACTCATTGTCCATCATTTGTTAAGTCCATTTCAAAAAGTCTATTGAGTCTTTTTCTTGTCTAACCATCCGTAGAAGTTGTTCCATGTTTTATAATAGTCCGTTTCTTCCTTATTTTTAATTTCCATTGTCAATTTGTCCATCTCTGCGCACTCAATAATTTTCTTTGTTAATTCTGCTTCCGTTGGAGTTTCAGTATTTTTCCAGTTTTGTGCAAAGGCCATCCTCGCTGCTGTGATAATATGAATCATTAGGTAAAGAGTTTCCTTCGGATAAGTCTTATCAGTAATTCCAAGTAAGAAAAATTCTGGTTTGAAATTTATCTCTACTTCACAAATTTCTCTTAACCATTTATGTATTTCTTTCCAATATTCCTGGGCCTTTCCACAACTCCACCATATGTGATAATATGTACCTCTTTCCTTATTACATTTCCAACAAAAGGAAGAAAGCTTATTATTCATTTTAGTTAATCTTGTTGGTGTTATATGCCATCTATAGAATAGTTTGTACAGATTTTCTTTATATGGAATTGCGAAAGTTATTTTTTTATTTCTAGTCCAGATAGTTTGCCAATCATCCAGAACTATGTTATAACCAAAATCTCTCATCCAGCGTATCATTGTTTCTTTTACAGTTTCTTCTTCTAATTTAGTTTGTAGTAATACTCGATATGTTTTTAATCATTTTTACGTCTGGTCCTAACAAAATTTCATCTAATTCCGTCCTAGTTTTGCTGATGCCCAATTCCTTTTTGTCTTTTGCATGTTTAGATTGGAGTTGCAGATAGGCCCACCATTCTAGTTCTATTCCCTGTTCACTCAACCGCTGTCTAGTTTGTAAATCTCCTTTTCATCTAATAATTCTTCGTAAGTAATAATTTTATCATGTTGTAGTAAATGTGGGTGCATCAAGGCTTCTAGTGTTGATATCCAGATTGGTGTTTGAATATACATTTGTTTCTTAATTTTAAACCAAGTGTATAAAAGTGTCTGTCTAACTTTGTGTTTTAGAACGTAGCTATATCCCTTTAAACTATCCTGTCCAAGAAAAAGTGCCATCCTGTCTGAAGGTTGTAACCTTCTAATGTTAATATTCTTGTATTTGTATGATTAATCCAATCTTTTAGCCAGGTCATGATTGCAGCACTATGATACAACTCCCAATCCGTAAGCCAAACCCCTCTCTCGGTTGCGTCTTGTAATAGTTTTAGTTTTACCCTCGGTCTTTTCTTTTGCCAAATAAAATTTGATATTAATCTATTCAGTTCATCAAAAAGGATTTTTTAATTTTATGGGAGCGTTTTGAAAGAGAAATAAGATTTTTGGTAAAATATTCATTTTAATCGTGGCTATCCTGCCCATAAAAGATAACTTTAAGTTATTCCATCTTGTTAGATCTTCCCTTATTTGTTTAATAAGCGGATCATAATTATCTTTCTTCAACATGCTATGTCTAGGGATATAATAATTCCTAAATATTTTATTTTTTCACAATTTCAATGCCCATAATTGAGGCCAGTAGTTCTTTCTGTTTATTTGTCATATTCTTAGTAATCATTTTTGTTTTCTTTTTATTTATTTTAATCCTGCTACAAAGCCAAATTCATCCAATTTTTCTAATAGTTTGGGTCCTGAAGATTGAGGTTCTTCTAAAATAAAAGAAGATCGTCTGCGAATGCTTGTAGTTTGAATTCTTCCCTTTTTCTTTTAATCCTTTTATGTCACTATCTTTTTAATTGTCCTAATTAGAGCCTCTAATGTCATGATGAACAACAGTGGTGACAATGGACAGCCTTGTCTCGTTCCTTTTTGTATTTGAAATTTTTCTGTAAGTCCCCCATTAATTAGTATTGTAGCATTTTGTTTTTGGTAAATAGCCTTGATTACATTTACAAATTTAGGTCCTAAATTCAAATATTTACTTTGCTGTAGAATAAAGTCCAATTTCACATTGTCAAATGCCTTTTGGGCGTCTAAAAATAGTAATGCAACTTGTTCTGCACTCCGATCTTCGTAATATTCTAGTATGTCCAGTGTTACTCTAATATTATTTCTTAGATGTCTCTGAGGGAGAAAGCCATTTTGGTCAGGGGATATAAGTTTGTTAAGTATTTTTTTAATCTTTCGCCAGGATAATCATAAAAATTTTATAATCTACATTAAGAAGAGAGATTGGTCGGTAGTTCCCTGGTTCTGTTAGATCGAGCCTGATTTGGGAATAATGGATATTTTGGCTTCTTGCCATGATTGGGGCAGTTCGCTTTGTCTAGAACTTCATTAAAATTTTACCATTTCCTTTCCTAAAGTTTCCTGTTGTGATTTATAAATCGCAGGAGCTAGTATTTTATTAAGGCATTATTAAGGCCCGGTTTGCATTAAAAGAATCCCAAAATGGAGAATCCAGAAGAATGGTAAGAACAAAGAGAAATACACTACAGTGAACAACTTCCATCAAACCAAAGTTTACACTATCAAAATCTAGCATCTTGACTATCAGTGTGGCAAGAATATAGTACCTGCGATCCAGACTGAGATACTGTTAGATTAATTAATATTAATAGGGGTCATTGATATTAAAGTGAGTGAAATTGAGGAACAACCAAGTTGCATATCACAAATAGAGCCAAAATATTTCTTCAGATTTGCCTCTTTACATTAGCATCATTCATTCCATAATTATTTAATTTAAAGAAAAAGTATTTACCATTTTAAAATGGGAAAAGCAAAATAGAAAAGAAAAGAGAGCCCTTTGATCTAGTTTAGGAGGTTTAAAGTTCAGAAAAGAATACAATAAGAACAGGATATACAGATAATCCTTGACTTAAGACCACAATTGAACCTAAAATTTATGTTGCTAAATGAGAAATTTGTTAAGTGAGTTTTACCCTGTTTACAACTTTCCTTGCCACATTTGTTAAGTGAATCACTGCAGTTGTTAACTTAGTAACATGGTTGTTAAATGAATTAGGCTTCCCTATTGACTTTGCTCATCAGAAGTTTGCAAAGGTGATCACATGACCCCAGAACACTAACATCATAAATATGAACCAGTTGTCAAGCATCTGTATGTAAATCACATGACCATGGGAATGATGCAATAGTCATAAGTGTGAAAAATGGTCTTAACTAAAGTGTTCTGATGTAATGTAATTTTCAGGAAACCATGGAGACATTCATCACTTAACTGGAACCTTAGGTGGAGTTTGTTTGAAAGATATACCATTAATACACCACACCACTATAAACAATTCTGCAAACAAACATTGTTTTCCTGTGTCCATATTTAAAATGGGAAATATCCCCGGTATTATGTTGTTTACTTTTTGAAAAAACAGTTATGGCTGTAGCTGCACGTAAGCACATATCTGGTTCTCCACTTCAAAGCTTGAGTGTTAGAGGAATTTGTAAAAACATTCTATTTTGGCTGGTATTTTCCCAAGTTGTTTTGGCATATAGCCCAAAGTATAACTCAGTTTCTCCCCATTCTTTTTACAGAATATAACCTTTTGTATTAAGCACAAGATGAATGGATAGGAGTCAGCATTACAGCTATGATTGTGTTTGGCGGATAATATTCCTGAAATGATTTTTAGCTTCTGCATTGCGTGCAATTTCTAAAGTGTAAACAGCATTCATTCTACGCTATTATAGTTCTATATTACTTTTATGGAATGCACAGATGGATTATTTAATTATAACAGGAAAATTAACATTGGCAACCAATGCTGTTGGAAGAGGTTAGAATTTTACAGGTCTGAAGAATCCAATTGCAAATGTTTTTATTTGAAATATTTTTGAAATTTCTTTAATTGTTTTAGGAAATCAGCATTGAAACTTGCAGTTATTGTATAGTAAATCCTCCAGGTGCTTTTACAGTAATCAAAAGAAATATATCTTCCAATTTCAAGGCTAAAATATAAAATTTGAAAATTGCATTTTTATTCCCACTTGAGTAGCAATTGTTTAATTAGAAGCACATGGAGCTATTTAGTGCCTTATCTGGTGAAAAGGTTTCTCAGCTCCAGCTCAGGATTGAAATTTGGACTACATTTATGAAACTTAAAACTGCAAAGATTTTATATAGGTGGTTATTGTAATTTACAGTATTATAACCCTTATCTTTTTATAGTTATGCTAAACATGATATCACTTGATAAACTAGCTGCTTTCCAGAAAATCCTTTCTTTAGAAACTTGGAAGATAATCTGTTTTCTTCTCTCCCTGAAATATGTATAGTTTCATATAGGTAGCATTGTTAAGCTCATTAAATTTCAGTAGTGTGCAGTGTGATGGGATAAAATTACATTGCTTAAAGGCATAATTTATTTTGTAAAGGGAAAAAGGGTTGTTTTGTTGAGCCTTGTATATTTTATTTAGCCTTTATTGTTTGAAGTTCTGTAAAACAAGATGGGATATAGAATAGTGGATAGAATGTTGGACTTAGAATAGTACATAGAATATGTTCAGATATTTGCTCGCCTGTTTTATGGAACCAATTTCTGTCTTCTGCCTTAATAGTCTTGATCCAAAAATGTTTTCTATGTTACATAGTAAAGGTGTCCATGTAATTCCACCTCAGTAGCTGCAGAGGCCAATATGTTTAATCTTTTAGGAGATTTTTAGGAGCCTTCAAGGCTAATATATGGAAGTGAATGAACACCTGATGTCTCATTCTAACCTCCAGAACTAGATACTAAAGCAAAGAGGTTGATACACCTTGTTTTTTTAAAATTAGATTTATATGCGCCCTTCTCCGAAGACTCAGGGCGGCTTACAATTTTTGGGATACAACCCAATGTGCTCAGCAATAGCCTTCCATTGTATATGCCTGCTTATTACTAAGCGGCATTTTTACAAAGTCAGCTTATTGCCCCCAACAATCTTGGGTCCTCAATTTATCTACCCGAGAGGATGGAAGGCTGAGTCAACCTTGAGCCTGGTGGGATTCGAGCCTATAACAATTGCAGGCAGCTGGAACTTAAGTGCTAGGCATTTAGCAGCCTGCACCACCAAGACCCTATTTTGAGGGATTTTGAGGGATTATTTCTCAGAATAAAGTATTATTGCTTACCTGCTATTCATCTAATCAGTAGAAATAGTCAACCCTACTTTCTCCTTGGCAAATACAGTAAATTAAGTCTTAAGTAACTGATTACCTGTTTTGATGATCTCCAAGTTTGATAAAATTGTTTTGCATTTTTTATTTGCAAATGGCTACTCTTCTTTCACTTTCTGGATTCTGTTGTGTTTTTGTATCACATTTTGATCTGGACTTGAAGCTTGAATGTGATTTTTAAAATACCAATTATTATAATTTCTCCTGATCTACCTAAGGTACTTGAATCTAATAGGAAAGAAGATGAAGGAAAGCAGCATTTCTTCTTTAGATATATTGATATGTATTTCTTCCAGGGACATAATTATCTTGGAATTTCCCCTACCAAAGTTAGTAGGAAGAGAAAGTGATGGCAGAAATAAGGTGGTCAGAAACATGTGTAACTGCTTTTGTTGTATAACATTACTGCTCAAAATCTAATTTTTGGTAACATAGTTCAGTAGTTTTCAGATATTATATAAGTAAGGAATCTCATGTGCATTAAGTTGTCTTTTGAGGAGTTCTGTTGGTGGTAAGAAATAGTAGGTCTTATAGAACACCCAATTTACATGCCTTTGATTAGCCTATTATGACTCTTCATTGTACTTTTAGTATACTCATTCCCCTAGGTGTTAGTGGCAGGTGAACCATCTTTAAGTAGACTGCTGTTTTGTTTTACAAGTAAGAAGCATTTAGAAAGCCTTGAGAGTAATCCATGTAATACACAACTAAGTTCTCAAGGTTAATTTTGGCAATCTTGCTTAAGTTTTAAGTTTTAGAATTTTGCATTGGATTTTATTTTTGTACCTGATAAACTGAATTTTGTAATCACCAAGAATTCACGTCCAGCACACATTATCTTACTGAAATGATGCATTGGAAAATAAATTTTATGAATTATAAATGTTAGTATTTTTTCTGGATTAAGAAAAATGAGGTAGCTATTTATGTAACATAAAATGTGATTTTGTATTAATATTTCATGTCTTCAGTTAAGTTTCTTTTATTTTTCTGCCACTAGAAACATGACAACTGAAAAGAGTTTAGTGGCAGAGTCTGAGACTCCTAAACAGCAGCCCCCAAAGGAGGAGGAGGTAGTTGCTGAAATTGATCCCCAGGAATCTTTTGTGGAGAAAGCACCCGAGGGGGATAATCCATCCAAGAAGAAGCAGAAAGCATCCAATGGTGACACACCCACCCGAGAGGACCAGAGTAAGAACAAAGAATGCAGTTCTGAAACTCGTGGCCTGTCACGCTTATTTTCATCACTCCTCAAGAGACCCAAATCTCAGGTATCGGAGGAAGAAGGCAACGGGCAGGAACAAAAGAATTTGGTGAAGAACACCAGAAAGAGACTGATATAGAAGCTGATCTCAATGAAGAGATTTTGCTGAAAGCCCCAATAGCAGCTCCTGAACCTGAACTTAGGACTGATCCATCTTTAGATCTTCACTCACTCAGCAGTGCAGAAACTCAGGTAAATATCATGTAAATGTAATATTTTCTAGCTGCTTAGATTTCTAGGAGATTCTTCCTAATAATTGTGCATATGACTTTAATATAGTTTATTTAGTAACTTAGTTTAATATAACTAAAACAGAATATATTTTTATTGGGACTTTCATGGATTTTATTCCCATGAAAATATAAATGCTCTATTACACCAATATTGAAAAAACTATACTGTCTTCCAGTTCCAATTCAGGGTGCACAAAGCCTCACAAAGCTCATGTCAAAGATACTTGCAGTTGTCCCCATCCTGTTTTAAATTCTGCCTTTAACATGGGTATGTCTTATCCACAAAATGTCTGCTTTTCCAGTGATCCAGCCATAATTGAAAACAAACTGCTTTTGGAGTTGAGGCATGCCCCTCATTTGCATAGGGATTTTAGATACTTTTATGCTGCTGCTTTATGGTTTCTACTGATTATGTGGGTGCCTCTTAGAGCCATTTGGCAGTAGGCAGCATGTAAAATAATTAGTCCAAGTTTTACAACTTAATTTTGAAGTTTATTTATCTAGGTTCAAGTTGGGAAGTGTTTCACACTTTTAAGGTATAATTTATAGACAATGTATTTTATTACATTTTAAATTATATTGAAACTAATGGCTTTTAAGTAGCAATTCCCAGCTTATGCATGTATCCTTTTATTTAAAAAGTCTCCCTCCTCCCCAATGCAGGTTGTAAATTTCAGCTAGTTTCCTGGTTTTAAAAAGTTTTACTTGTCAAGTATTTAAAGTAATAAAGATTTATAAAATACAAATATAAACACATATTACAGGGAAATTTTTATTTATGTTAGAATATTTTAATGATTTCAGCCTGCCCAAGAGGATAGAAGAGAAGATCAGGACCAAGATCCAGAGAACATAGATCTTGAAATTAAGGAAGAAAAAGAGCAGGTGGAGTGTTCCAATACAGGTGAAAAAAAAGAAAACAAGGAAAGGTGGAAAAAGAATTAAAAAGTGCTCCCAAAACTGTAAGAAGACCTCGAAATAGCATGCATTGCAAGATTACCTTACTGGATGATGCAATTTTTGAGTGTTCTGTAGACGTAAGTATATATGTTATTGATTGTTTTTCTGAATTGTAAACCTGTATTAAAACTAATATGGAGTGGGGGAGGAGAATGTGATTGTCCTGATCCATTGTATCTTTTTGAAATGATAGAATGCCCTATTTTTCTCTATAGTAGCCTAAACAAATCTACCCAATCTTTAAATTACAAAGTTCATTTTTAAAAAATTACTACTTTATAATTGACCCCAGGAATCTGATTAGCTTTTTTTTTTTAGCAATCAGTGCGTTTTTATGTTTGATATGTTGTTAGGAATGAATGACATTGTATGTAAGGTGAAGAGGTTCACCTTACATTGGTATTGGTATGAGAGGAACTGATTGGAATATACAACAGGCATCTTTGAGTCTTGCTAAAAACATAGTTGTTGCACCTTTAAAGTTACAAATAATAGAAGTTGCATGTGATACACTACCTTGTCCCTTTTGCTTGACTGTTATGTAGTAGATTGGGAATTAAGTACTACTGTTCTTTTTAAAAGTTTACTGATATTTTGAGTCACTAATTAAACCTAAATGGATGTTTATGGCCAAGTTATATTTCTGTAGCTGATTGAGCAAAATAGGTGTTTTAATTGACTTAACATGTTTTAGTCAGTATATGAATGTTACATTATTATATAAATGGTATTAAAATATTGCTATTAATAATATTTTACCCAGTAGTTACTTTATGTGTGTGTACCTCTAAAGTGTAGTCTTTTGTTCTCCATGTAGAGAATGGAATGTACAGTAGAGAACTGCAAATGCAATGCTGCAATGCTCTCTATATGGGGCTGCCCTTGCATGTCATACGGAGACTTCAGCTGGTGCAGAATGCGGCTGTGCAGGTGGTGATGGGAGTGTCTCAATTCTCCCATATTACACCCCTCCTGTGCGACCTGCATTGGCTACCGGTTGCCCTCCGTGTGAGATTCAAGATGCTGGTAATAACCTATAAAGCCCTATATGGCTTGGGTCCGGGGTACTTGCAAGAACGTCTCCTACCGTCGACAAACACCAATCGCCCAGTGCGCTTCCGCAGACCGGGCCGCAGACATTGTAGGCTGGCGACCCCTAGGGGGAGGGCCTTCTCTGTGGGAGTGCCCACCCTCTGGAACCAGTTACCCCTGGAATTGCACCTGGCTCCTGATCTCCGCTCCTTCCGCCATGACCTTAAAACATGGTTATTTTACAATCCAGCCTGGACTGACAGGGGATCGGGTTTTAACTTGGAATGTTTATTTGGCTGTAATTTAATATTTTTAAATTGTTTTAATTTTTGTATTGTTCGTTTTTATGTACACCGTCCTGAGTCCTTTGGGAGAGAGGGCGGCCTATAAGTCCAAATAAACTCAAACTCAAACTTCCATTCTCTACATGTAGAGAATGGAAGTTGGAACAAAATGCAAATTTTAGGGATTCTTTTGTCATACAGGAGGCTCAGGGTAAAATCGTGATTTCACTGCTTTGGATTCTACATTCCTTCTGTATCATCTTTGATTAAAGATCCTAGGCTGAAGTCCCTGGAGAACTGCTGCTAGCAGGGAAGACAACAGGATGATGGTATAAAGCAGCTTTTTATATCCTTTCAGCCTGACATCTGTTTGTGAGCTGGGAGGGAAAGGCTTGCTAATGCTTGAAGAAAAAAAACCTCACCCATCAGTGCCTCAAGCAATACTCCTATATTGATTTATAATCTTTAGGAGCTAACGGAAACTATAGTTTGGCCATCAGCCAAAATCATATTTTTGAAATCGTGGAGAAATACAGATGAATTAAACCAGCCATAATTCAACTATCTGTTGTTCTGTTCATTTAACTAATTACTTAGTGGATGGGGATTACTAGAATTTTCATGGGTTTGTTAAAATAATAGGCTGTGCCAGACAAATCATTTTTGTTTGGCTGGATTATTAGATCCTTATTTCCCATGCCAATTTACAGTAGCAGTTGTCTTACTGCGCATGCCCTGGAAGATGGCGGCTCTGATCTAAGCTCTGCGGGGAGAGAGTCAGCTGTAGTCCGTCAGGGAGGTTGGGAGCAGCTGGCAACCCCCTTGGTGGTCGTTCGACGGGGAAGATCTCGGGCGTCGGATTGCGGTTTTGGAGCCGACGCCCGTTGCGCTCCCCTTGCAGCTCCCTTGGATGCTCCAACGCTCCGGCGCTGATTCTTCTGGCGGCGTCTCGGCGGCGTTCTTTCGCCCTGTCAGCCGGCCTGTCCAGCTGATTCCGGGCCTGGAAACCGAAGAGCGTGGACGCCCAGGTGATGGCGCGGCGGTGGTGGCAGCGCCGGAGGATCGGCGGGCGTGCTGACTGGGGCTGAAGAACGGCGCTGCGGTGGCGATGGCGGCGCCGAGGAATGACGTGGAGGGCTGGTCAGCTGTCTGGCGCTTGGCTCAGCTTGAGAAACGCCTTGCGCCCTGGAGAACGATGCGATGGCTGTGGCGGCCCTGCGGAGAATGGTGTGGCAGGGACTATCGAGCTGTGGGGGAGTGAACCATGGGGGTGGAGGCTAGTGGGTGACTGGCCCCCACCCTGGTCCCCACCCTGGTCTTCGTAACGGCGCACTACGCCTAGGAAAGTGGCATGTTGGGGTGACGAGGCAGGGAGGGGGGAACGGCGGAGGGTGCTGGTCTCCTCTGGCACCCAGCTGGGTCCTCCGGAGCAGAGCCGTTGGTGGCAGTGATGGCGAGGAGGGGCGGCCTGGGGCCGGTTGCCGCAGGCGTGTTCCGGCTGAACTTTTTACATCTTTGTTCTATGCCCTTCCCTCCCCCGCCTCTTGTCTCCTTTTGCCCTGCCCCACGGGGGTATTTTCTCCCCCCTTTTTCCTCCCTTTTACACCCGATGGAGGTTGGTGAGAGGGGTGTGGGTGCATCCCGTCCACCACTGTGTGGGGTCATGGACTGGGACTGCAGCCCCGTAATCCAATCTTCTGGTACCATCTGGCCATTTGGACATGCCTGCCTGATATCCCTGCAGTGAGAGTGCAGCGGTTGGCCCAGATGAGGGCCCTTTGCATCGGCCCGCTTGATTGTGGTGAGAGAGCAATCCTGACTTATTTCCTGGGACCATCTGGCGGTAGGATGGACATTAGGACCGGACTGGGTGTTTTAAGATCTCTACGTATGGACTTGTTCTATCTTTTGACTCCTCCTTTATATGCTTAACAGAACAACATGCGGGCTTACTTGCCAATGGACTTGCGGGCCTTATGGGAGGCTCCTCCTTCCCGGGATTGGCCCGGACTCTCCACACTGTATCTCAAGGACGGGTCATGGAACCCAGAGAGTTGGCATTGCGCTAGTAGGGGTTGGGGTGGGGGTTCTGGGCAGGGTAGAAGGAGGGGTTCCAGACCTTCTTTAGTTAAATTTTTGAATTGATTCTTAAGTGGGTTAGGGAAAGGGGGTTTACAGGTGTTCATTGCAGCCCCAGTCAGGTTCGGGGTTGGAGGGGGTCGGGTGGGGGCGGTGGAGCCCCGGACGGAATAGTGGGGGCTTTGATTCCCAGGGTGGTTGGAATGGGTAGGAGTCGAGGAGGAGGGGGGCGTATCATGTTAGGGGAGCGCCCCGCTGCATTCAAGCCGTGGCGCGCTCCGACCCCTTGACCTCTTCTCAATCTCTGGGGGTTTTGGGATCCAGGGCCCCTGGGCTCCGGCTGGTGTATTTTAATGCCAGGTCCATGGTGAATAAGGCGCTCCTCCGGGAGGTTATTGAGGAGGCCGGAGCTGGCTTGTATCACCGAGACCTGGTTGGGGCCAGAGGGCGGTGTCCCTCTGGTTGATATCTGCCCCCCAGGTTTTCGGGTTATGCACCGGTCTCGACCCCAGGGAAGGGGTGGTGGGGTGGCTGTCGTTATCCGGGAGGCCCTGCTTCCAAGGGAGGCCCCTGCTCCTGAGATTGGCGGGTGTGAGTCCCTCCTCGTGAGGTTTGGACCTCATGGTCAGATGGGCGTGCTGCTTACATACCTGTCCCCCTGCCTGGGCTGCTCGATGCCGTCTCGGGGGTGGCGGTGGAGTTCCCAGAGCTTATAGTTCTGGGGGACTTCAACCTCCCCTCCTTGGGTGCGGCGTCGGGGTTGGCCCAGGAATTCATGGCTTCCATGGAGTCTATGGGTCTGACCCAGTTAATAGCTGGCCCGACTCATGAGGGGGGCAATATGCTCGACCTGGTTTTTGTCTCGGAGCAGTGGTGAAGTGGCCTGGGGGATGGTGTTATTGTAACCCATCCGGTTCCATGGTCAGACCACTATCTCCTATGGCTGGCCTTCCATCAAGCCGCCCTACACCGCTGGGATGAGGAGCCGTCTAGATGGTTCCGCCCCAGGCGCCTGATGGACCCTGAGAGGTTCCAGGCAGAACTGGGGTTTTTTCATGCATCCCTTACCCACAGCCCTGTCGAGGTCCTTGTGGCTACCTGGCAACAGTTGGCTGCGGGGGCCCTGGACAGGGTTGTCCCCATGCGTCCCCTTACTCAACGCAGATCCCGGTTGGCCCCCTGGTACACCGTGGGGTTCTGGGAGATGAAGCATCGTAGAAGGGGACTAGAGAGTAGGTGGAGGGAGACCCGCTCCGTATCCGACCGAGCCCAGTTGAGAGCCTATATTAGGACTTATCTGGTGGCTGCGGGGGCGGCGAGATTTTACTTCTCCGCCCTCATAGCATCCGCAGATAACCGCCCGGCCACCCTGTTTGGGGTTGCCCGCTCCCTCCTACACTTGGGGGAGGTGGTGGACCCCTTGCGGGGCAGAGCTGAGGAATTTGGTCTTTATCTGCAGGATAAAATTGCTCGGATCCGGGAAGGGTTGCGCTCGGACTTGCAGTGGTCTGGAGAGGGGGAGGCGAGTGGTTTGGCTAATGTCATCTGGACTGAGTTCGATCCTGTTTTGGAGGATGAAGTGGACAGGATCATGCGGCGGCTGAGCTCCACCACATGTTTATTGGACCCGTGCCCTTCCTGGTTGGTTTATGCCTCCAGGGAGGTCACGTGCGGCTGGCTCCGGGCAGTGGTCAATGCTTCATTGAGGGAAGGGCTGTTCCCTGCCGCCTTGAAAGAGGCGGTGGTGAGGCCCCTTCTGAAGAAGCCTGCCTTGGACCCAGCCGTGTTGAACAACTTTCGTCCGGTCTCTTCTTCTCTAAAAAGCGAAGGTTGTTGAGAGTGTGGTGGCCCAGCAATTGCCACTTTTCCTGAAGGAAGCGGAGTACCTGGATTCGTACCAATCGGGCTTCCGACCCGGGTACAGCACGGAGACAGCATTGGTTGCGCTGATTGATGATCTCTCTAGGGCCCAGGACAGGGGTTTTTCCTCTGTCCTGGTCCTGTTAGATCTCTCAGCGGCTTTCGATACCATCGACCATGGTATCTTGTTGGGGCGTCTCGGGGGGTTGGAGTGGGCGGCACTGTTTTACAGTGGTTCTCCTACCTCTCGGGACGCTCGCAAACAGTGTTGGCAGGGGGGCAGAGATCGACTCCGAGGTCTCTCGCTTGTGGGGTACCTCAGGGGTCGGTTCTCTTGCCTCTCTTGTTCAACATTTATATGAAGCCGCTGGGGGAGATCATCCGTGGTTTGGGTGAGTTATCATCAGTATGCTGATGATACGCAGTTATATATCTCCACCCCGGACCACATCAGTGATGCTCTCTCCGTGATGTCCCATTGTTTGGAAGCGGTGTGGATCTGGATGGACAGGAACATGCTCCGACTCAATCCAGCCAAGACAGAGTGGTTGTGCATACCGACATCCCGGTCCAGCTCTGAGGTTCCATCTTTGGTCATGGGGGGGGAGGTGTTACCCCCCGTGGACAGGGCACGGAACCTGGGGGTCCTCTTGGACTCACAGCTCAGGTTGGAGGAGCAGGTGGGAGCCGTGGCCAGGGGGGCCTTTGCCCAGGTCCGGCTGGTTCGCCAGCTGCACCCATATCTGGACCGGGATGCCCTGCGTATGATTACTCAGGCCCTCATTGTCTCCCGACTGGACTACTGTAACGCTCTCTACTTAGGACTGCCCTTGCATACCACTCGGAGGCTTCAGCTGGTGCAGAATGCGGCCGCGCAGGTAGTGTTGGGAGCCCCCCGATACTCCCATGTTACACCCCTCCTGCGCGACTTGCATTGTCTTCCGGTTGCCCTCCAGGTGAGATTCAAGGTTTTAGTGTTAACATTCAAAGTCCTACATGGCATGGGTCCAGGATATTTACGAGAACGACTCCTCCCAGTTTCAAGTACCAACCGTCCGCAGGCGCATAGACAGGGCCTCCTCAGGGTGCCGTCCGCGACTCAATGTCGCTTGGCGGGACTCGGGGAGAGCCTATTCTGTGGCAGCCCCCACTTTATGGAATCTCCTTCCACTGGAGCTCCGGCTTGCTCCTGATCTCTGTACCTTCCGCCACGAATTAAAAACCTGGCTGTTTTTACAATCTGGGCTATGCTGACTCCTTGGGTTTTCTTGATTTTAATTTTGGGGGGTTTTAATGTTAATTCGGCTTAGTTTGTTTAATATGGTTTTTAGGTAATTTATTGTTGTATTTCCTTTTAATCTGTGAGCCGCCCTGAGTCCTTTGGGAGAGGGGGTGGCATATAAGTCAAACAAACAAACAAACAAATAAATAAACAAACAAACAAAAGTCCCAGTTGCCATTGTAAAGTGAATCCTGCAGAGTTGCAGCAACTTGGGGTCATATGCTTGCCATTTGCAACCTCCTGATGGCTTCTTCAATGACTGCTTCTTCGAAGCTAGTAGTGAAGATAATCACTGGTGATCTCATGATTGTGGGATACTGTGAACATCAAGTGTGAGTAAGTTGCCAACTGCCCAACTCAACCCATGATTACTGGAACACTGTGGCACTGTGGCATTGTTGAGTGCCATCATAACTTTGAATGGTCATTGAATGATGGTTGTTCAACGAGGACTACCTATAGATGGAGTGTGCTTCGACTTCAGTTAGACATTTAATAAAGTTGACCATATATTTATTGACTGCCCATCTTATCACACGGTAACTCGCTACAAGATTCACAATTCGTTGAATATCTGTACCTAACATGTGAAAAAAGGTATGCAAAGTTAAGAGAATTGCTAACATTTCAGAAGATAGGATCAAGTTTCAGAAGGAACTGATACACTTGAACATAGAGCCCTATCCAACAAAATGTAGCTCAGTGATAAAAAAATGTAAGATTCTAAACCTTAGGTAAAGAAAACTAGGTGCACAGGTACAAAATGGATGGTACTTGGCCAAACAATACTATTTGTGAGCAGAATTTGAATGTCTTGATAGATCATAAAATAAGCATGACCTAGTGGTGTGCTTCAGCTGTCAAAAGAGCCACTACAGACTTGCTGTAGCATCAACAGAATTATAAAGTCTAAACCATAGAATTCTAAACCATAGAATTGATTGTTCCACTCTATATTACACTGGTCAGACCGCACCAGTATAGTTGGAATGGAATTATCATTCTTATGACTTTGATGTGGTCAGACGGCATTTAAAATACTGCTTCCATTTTTGTCACTGCAGTACAAGAATACAGAGGAATTAGAGTACAGAGAAAAGTAACAAAGATAGGTGACAGGCTTAGACACTATATCCTAAGAAGAACTATTAAAATAATTGGATATGTTTAATTTAAAGAAAAGAAGTCTAAGGAAACATGACTGCAGCCTTCCAATGCTTTAAAGAACTATCCAAGGGAAGAGAGTACAGCTAGTAAATGTTGAAATACTTGATTCTCAATTTTGTGGGGTTTTTTTTGGTTTGTAAAGGGATATACTTTTATGCCCAGTCAGATTTATTTAAGATTTGTTGTTTGTTTGTTCTTTATCTCTTTCTCCTTCCCTCCTTCCCTATTTATAGGTCCAAGATTAGAAATTTACTCTTCACATCTCTTCAGCTTTCTTTCTGGCCATTTTCCATCTGTTTTTGTTTTTTCCTACTTAGGGCCAAAGCTAAAAATACATCTATACTATAATTACCTGTAATTCTCTGACTATTTGTATTTTTCTACAGAAACATGCCAAAGGACAAGATCTTCTTAAGAAAGTATGTGATCACCTCAATCTTTTGGAAGAGGACTATTTTGGACTGGCCATATGGGATACCCCAACGTCTAAGGTAAGAAAACTTTACACAAAAATGTTCTTACTAGGTCATTGGGGGGAAATTAATTTGCTTAATTTTGGGGGGGTATTAGGGAAGAAGTGAACTTTATCTGGAGAACAGATAAAATTCATGCAACCTGACATTGCTAAATTTGTAGAAACTGGCTGTAACACAGAAAAATACTAAACTGCACATGGAAGATCTTCTGGATATATCAGTACCATGGACAGCACCTGCCTCCAGTGACTTCTGATATTTCTGAACAGGCCAATGTACATGCACATACTATATCTACATATATAGATAGCTTATATAATGGAGAGTTTCAACTTGAAAACTAGAAATTTCAAGGCTTGTAAAATTATAATTCTGCAACAATTAATATTGATAGTCTTCGTGTCTGTGTATTTTTTATTTTGCTGTTTCTTTATTTTTCATTTTATTATTGGAAGAAGATTATTTAAGATACTTCCTGTTCATTAGTTTGACTATGTTAACATTTTAGTAATATGTGTAATTGTATTCTATTACTGAGCTAGCTTTGTATTGTATTAATGCAGCAATAATACATTTTCACATTATGTTATTTTTCAACATTTCAAATGATAAATATTTACTGTTTTCTTGTAGACATGGTTGGATGCTGCCAAAGAGATAAAAAAACAGGTTCATGGTAAGTGGACTTTTTAATAAAGTGGTAGATATGTATAAATAAAAAGACAACTGATATCTGATTCCTCAAACAAGTAGCTGTTAAAAAGGATCAGGGTGAAATGCATACAGATCATTCACACAGTCATCAAAAGGTGATGAAAAGAATCAGCAAATATATTAGAAAAATCTGCTTTGTATTTTATCAAGTACAGTAGCTTATTTCTTAAAACTGATTCTACTGTCAAGTATGGTAATTGTGCAGATATATAATTGCATCATTGGGTTGGAATAAAACTTTCTGAAAACAATTGAAGGATAAAAGTAGTCCAATTCGTATTTGTAGTTTTAAGATTCACTAAAGCCCAAAATAGAATTTAATCTATGTTTATCCTTCCTTTCTTCCCTCCCTCCCTCCCTAATAAAGGGTGCAGAATAGCGATTCAGAATTTAAATCATTTAGGATATTACATCTTTAATTAACTTGCAGCTATAATAAATCATGAGCTCACAGTGCATTTGTAGCTTTATATCTGGGTTCACCCATCACAAGATACCTGGCTTGTTTATTGTTGGCTTAGTTTATTGTGTGAATGCAAAAATTGAAGAGGCAGTTTCACAAATTGGACGGTTAGGCTTGTATACACAAAGAAGGAGCCTAATCAGAACTTGCTCTCATTCTATCTGGGCAAGTCAGCTGTCAGCTTGCCCAAAGAAAGCAGAAGAAACATGGTTTGGAACAAGCCTAGAATGTGATGCGTTAGGACTCTTAACTGTATGTGCACCAAGTCATGATTTCCATGCGCAAAGCTGAATTTCTATTAGTACTCATTTTTGCTGTGCCAGCTTTATACCCTTGCATTTTATTGAAGGAAACTAAAAGTTTGGATTTATTATAAAATTTGAATTTATAAGCTTGGATTTATTAGCTAATACTTATAGCAGTGGTCTGTAATAGACAGTCCTGTTTGGCACCCCACTTGCTCGGGATCAATTACTTCATCATTTAATATTCAGATATATACTCTGGTGTATAGATACCTAGCATATAATTTGCTATTGATATTCAATAGGCTAATCAACCTATAATTAGGTGAGTCATTCTTGTCATGCTTTTTACATAAGGAAACAATTATTACTACCCTCAGTTCTCTGGGATCTTAGCTGTGCAGTTAATATATGAAAAGAGAGTGGCCAGTACTGGTGCCCATCAGAGTTATATTTAATTAACTTGGAAAGAATAAAATTACATCCTGGAGTTTTACCACACTTAAGTTGATTAATAATATTTTTTACTTCTTTGGATATTACTGGGGACCATTGGGGTAGAGGCACATCCATCATGTAGGTGTCAGCATGAGAATCATAATACAAGGCTTGCAGATAACATATGCAGGTATTGAAGGGAATACAGTGCATTTGGGTGACATCATTGTAGGAACAATTTGTCATAATATATCTGTGGTCTTTGAGTTTGAAGCTTTGATTAGCTATGACCATTTTTTTTCTTCTGACCAAGGGGTTTTCCCTCCTTTTCTGAGGAAACAACACAGTTTTAGCATCCTGAGCGGCATGGTGGCCTAGAGGTGAAGATGCTCACCTCCCATTTGGAAGTTTGAGAGATCAATCCTAGGCAGTGACAGATGTTACCAGGGTGTAAAGAGAAAATATCTGCTGCAAACACCGCATAGGTGTCAGGAAGGGCAGCTGGCCAGTAAACACCCAGCTCCATTCAATTGCCCAAACTCCATTCCGAATAAAGGGATTATAGGGTTGTAAAAAGAAAAAAAAAGTACAGTTTTAGCAGCAATGTAGCATTTGTCATACTAGTTCTTGGAATGGTGACCCCTCCAAATTTGGATTGGTCTTTATTTTCCTTACAAAAGATCGGAGTCTATAGTTAGCCGATGATATACATTTGGTTGACTCCTTGATGGTGATTTTGTTTAAAATTTAGGAATTGAAGTTCTGATATTACAACTGGTAGGAATAGGATTAAGGTATGTTTTTTTAAAGGCAGATAAATTCTAGGTCTGTTGTTTTGTTGTAATTTATTTTTGGCCTATAGTACAATGGAGAAATTTTGATTGTAATGTTTATGTTTATAATGTATTACTTCTATATCTTCTGAATGAATTATAGCAAAACTTGTAGAAATGAATTCTGCCAAGGAGGAGTGGAGATCTTCAGATCTCTTTCAGTGTGTTAGTCCTTCAATCAATTGATGATAAGAATGATAATTTAACAATTTGCCGACTATTGCAAATTAACCAAAAATATCTCTTAATTTCAGGAGGTCCATGGATTTTCACTTTCAATGTCAAGTTTTATCCTCCAGACCCAGCACAATTAACAGAAGATATAACAAGGTTTGTGATATCCTTAAACCACTATTTCTTAACCTTGACAGCTTTAAAGATGTGTGGATTTCAGCTCTTCCCTTGGCAGCATGCTGACTGGTGTATTCTGGGGATTGAAATCCACACATCTTAAAGTTTCTAAGGTCAAGTAACACTATCTTAAACTAATAGAAAATGCATTTCAAAGGCTTACTAGTACAAAAAATAACAAACATAAAATTAAAATACTTTGTTTTTACTTATATAAATAAAATATATGAGAGAAGTCTTAAATCTGCAGGAAAAGATGTGATCAGGACACAATTATAAAGGAATAGGTAAAACAATTTAATGAGCCCATCAGTCTTTGGAGAACAGATATAGTGTTGGTTTAATGGTGAGCTTGGCTTCATTATACATGCCTTATTCGTCCTTGTATTCTGAATTGTCAGAATACAAAAATAAAATAATTCTCTCAAATGAGAGAATTATTTTATTTTTGTATTCTGACAATTCATCATCTGCAAATAACACAGAAGAAAATAATAATATTCTGCTACATAATGCTGATCTTGGTGGTGCAGGCTGTTAATAGCCTAGCACTTAGTTCCAGCTGCCTGTAATTATTGCAGGCTCGAATCCCACAAGGCTCAAGGTTGACTCAGCCTTCCATCCTCTTGGGGTAGGTAAACCGAGGACCCAAGATTGTTGGGGGCAATAAGCTGACTTTGTAAAAATGCCGCTTAGTAATAAGCAGGCATATACAATGGAAGGAAGGCTATTGCTGAGCGCATTGGGTTGTATCCCAAAAATCGCCCTGAGTCTCCGGAGAAGGGCGGGATATAAATATGAATAAAAATAAAAATAAAAATCTTGTGCTAGTTCCATAAGGTACAGAGTGAGCAACTTTATTTTTTATCATGCATATGCCAAAAACAAGTAATACTTGGTTTTAGGAAGCTTTCTTTAAAACTGAAATAATTTTCAATCCATCTGGTGGATTTTTTTAGTTAGACAAGTTGAATTGTTTTAGTTGCAAGTGAAGAAGTGCTTTTGTAGTTCTAGTCATTGCTGAGTGTTGATACAATTGAATCTTTGAACTCCTTGGTGTGGTGTTTGTGTTTTGCAGGTATTATTTGTGTCTCCAGCTAAGAAAAGATATTATTAATGGGCGGCTTCCTTGCTCCTTTGCTACATTAGCTTTGCTGGGTTCCTACACAATCCAATCTGAGTTAGGAGACTATGATGCAGATCTACATGGTGCGGATTATGTCAGTGAATTTAAACTAGCCCCAAACCAGACAAAAGAACTAGAAGACAAGATCACAGAATTACATAAAACATACAAGTGAGTATTAAACCTGTCATTGATCAAGTGTTGCATAACCAATTAAACTAATGTGTGTGTTTGTGTAAATATGAATATCTTTAAAACATGGATACAGTGACAATTCTCCCCCGAGCTGCTCCGAGCATCCAGAAGTGGGAGGTGCTCGGAGTCTCGCAAAGCAGGCTGGGCAAAATCATACTGGGATGCTCCTCCTCTGTCACTCCACCCTAACGCCCCAGTTTTTTGCTCAGCCTCGATGCGAGTTGCTGGGTTTTGACCGGAGCAGCGAAATTTCTCAGGAGTTTTTTTCCTCTGCATTCAATCCCCGACGGAATTTTAACAACCAGACCGTCAGGGATCGCTGATTAGGCTTAGCGGTCTGAGGCGGCTGCCTCGGATCCTTATCTTTCCGATCGCTCACCAGCTGGGAGCGATCGCGGAGGCTCTTTCACTTGCGGGGAAAGGATCGGCAGGCAGTAAGCAGTAAGGGCTCGTTGTTTCTGGGGGCGGCTGCAGCAGCACACTGCCGCGTACCTTATCTGTCTGATCTCCACTGCGCTCGCCTCATCCCCGCCACCACTTGATTGCTCGCCAGCCCTTTCCCAAGAGCGTGGTCTGGCGTATTGGCAATACCTCTGCAGCGTCCATGAGCAGTTTCCCTTCTTGGGGGCTGTGCACGCTTCGGCGCAGACAGCCACGAGGCGAGGCGCCATGTTGTCTAGCCGCGTGGAGCCCAGGTTAAGGCCGTCGGCAGCCTGTTGCCTCACGAGGTTTCCCTCTTTGGGGACCGAGGCACTTTCACACTAGCTTGATTTATTCTTTTCCCTTTAGCTTCCCTTCTTGGGGGCTTGGGTCAGGCCACCTGGCACACAGCTGTCTGACAAGCAGGCCTTCGCCATTTTAGGTTTCCCTTCTTGGGGGCCTCTACCAGGCCTCATTCCGATAAGGCCATTGTAACAGCGGCTAGCAGGCCTAGTATTTCACAGTGATTTAATCACAACATTAAGGGAATAATATTACCAACAATATTTAGACCAGCAATAGCTGTTAAATCAGCATAGTAATAGGTTGAGGGTAGTGATACCTTAGTAATACCACTACTATCAATAGTAATAATAATAATAGTAATAGTAATAATAATAATAATAATGACATTACTTAGCTTGGATAGCATTTCAAGAAAGCATATCCATTAAGATGGCTAGTGATCAGGGATCTCGACCACTGATGCCACAGTCTAACAGGCCATCCCGGGCAGCTGAGAAGGACGCCCATAGACGGCACCAGGCCTTGGAGAAACTGGTGCGAAAGCGCACCAGGGATCTGATCCTCATCCCAGACCTTCTACTTCCGCTCGACCCCCAAGTCCACCTCTTGTTGCCCTGGATTTATCCACTCCAGCTACACAAAGGCCCAGATCCACCCAAGGGTCTGGACCGGCTCCACGTAGAACCCCTGAGGCTACGTTCACGCCCACAGCGGCGGGCCTGCGCCCGGAGGCTGAGCTCCCAGAGGAAATACCACCCGGGATGAGGTCGTGGATGGAGCTGGCAATACAAAGGGGCATTGCCTCCGGCGTACAGCAATCTCTCTGCGCCATTCAACCTTCCATCGTTCCAGACTGCATGTCTCTCTCGGGCCGTTCCGTGAGTATGGTGGAACAGCAGTATCACCCAACACCCCCCCAGGGGGAGCTTCTTAACCTGGGGATCCCTTCACCACAGGGTATTCAGGCCATGGGGGCACAGGAGGACTGGATGGATCAAGAGGCCAGGTCACTTCGTGATCTTGACCAGGATCTCTCTGAAGCGGACCCTCTTGAGAGGGGAATGTCCGATGATGAAGGGATTACCCCTGACCATCCAGTTTTCACGGGGCTCTTCAAGCCACACTTGTTCAAGTCCCTTTTGTTCAAGGCGAAGAACACCGCTCGCCTTGCCAGCCTCCCCCCCTCAGTCCAGTCGCCCGGGTCGCAGCAAGAACCAGGCGACCTGATATTTCACCAACCTACCACCGAAACAGAAGTTATTCCCGTTCCTCACATGTTCACAGACCTTGTGGACAAACAATGGGCCCTGTCTGCCTCTTATCCTCCCCCGACTGGGCACGACAAGAGATTCTATAACCTTGCCCCCGAGTTTTCTAGATCCTTAAACACTCCTGAAGTAGACGATCCCATAGCTGCCCTGGTATCCTCCTCAGTCATCCCAGGGGAGGCGGAGGAAGCTCTGAAGGCAGAGGAAAGGAGAGCTGAAATGGCCTTGCGCAGAGCACATGTTTCTGATGCGTGAGCCATTAAGGCGGCCACGGCCGCCTCTTTTTTTACAAGGTCCTCCCTCAGATGGCTCCACCATCTGAGAGACGTAATACCACCTTCCAACACCCGGGCGCATCAGGACGTCACCAAGATAATTGCGGCGGCCGAGTTTTCGGCAGACGCCACCTTTAGTGCTGTGAAGTTCTCCTCCCGCGCCATAGCTTCCCAGGTCTGCGCCAGACGCCTCCTGTGGCTCCGTCATTGGCAGGCAGATGCGAGGCACAAATGGAAGCTCGCCTCTGCACCTATATCCGGGGAGAAACTATTTGGCAAGGCCCTTGATCCTCTTCTTATTGAGACAAAATCGAAGAAGAGGATCCTCCCCTCCCTGGCTAGGAGGTCGGATTTCCGACCTCCACAGCCATTTCGTAGGGGCCCCTCTCGTTCCTTTTACCCGGGACAATATTACCCCAGATTCCAGCGGTCCCCTACCCAGAGTCAGGGGCAACAGTCGGACTCATCCGACTTTGCCGGTGGTAACAGACGAGGGGGGCAGAACAGGAGAAGATTCAGGAGAGCTAGTGGTAGGAACTTCCATCACTCCAAGTGATGAGCAGGGTTTAGCACCCATAGGGGGTCGGTTAAGGCTCTTTGCCGACCAGTGGGAATCCTCTACCTCGGATGCCTGGGTGAGGAATACCATCAGGTTTGGTTTGGCCCTCGAGTTCCTCTCCAGCCCACCACAATTCTTCATGAAATGTCCCTCCTCCAGGGACCCCACGAAGAGGGCTCTCATGCAATCTGCCATCTTCCATTTATTGGAGATCCGGGCCATCCAGAAGGTACCCTCAGGTCAACAGGGTCAGGGATTTTATTCCCATCTCTTTGTGGTGCCGAAGAGTTCGGGGGGCTGGAGGGCGATCCTGGATTTGAAACGGCTCAACCAATTTTTATTGTATCGTAAATTCAAGATGACCACACTACAGTCAATCTTACTAGGCATCAGGGAGGGAGACGTACTTACATCCATTGATCTTACAGAGGCATATTTGCATATACCGATTCGGCCTTCCCATTACAAATTTCTCCAGTTTTGTTATAACAACATTCACTATGAGTACGTCTCCCTTCCTTTCGGACTGGCCTCTGCCCCCAGGACCTTTACCAAGGTCCTGGCGGCGCTGGCCGCTTTTCTCAGAAGCAGACCCATTAGGCTTCATTGTTATTTGGATGACATTTTGATCTTATCATCATCCATCCAACAGTCTAAGACCGATTCCCTTCTCACCATTGCCACTCTTCAGAGTCATGGTTTTTCTATAAATTGGGAAAAGAGCCACTTGACGCCCGCAACTAGACTAATTCATCTAGGGGCGGTCCTTGATACCACACAGGGAACAGTCTTCCTCTCTCCTGACAGGCAGGAAAGTATTAGGAAACTGGTACATGAGATCAGTTCCCTCCGAAGGGTTCCCCTCATACTGCTGTCGCAGCTATTGGGGAAGATGATCTCTTGTATATCCATAGTTCCTTGGGCCCGCCTGCATGCCAGGGATCTACAGTGGTTTCTGCTGCCTTACCAGCGGTCAGGGAGGGACAATTCCACGGCCCGAGTTATGGTACCTCCCAGCGTTCTCAGATCTTTCCACTGGTGGACTGCGGCAGCAATCAAAAGGGGTTGTCCTTTCAGGGATCCACCAAGAGAGGTAATCACGACGGACGCCAGCCTGTATGGATGGGGGGCCCATTACTTTCACCACACGGCTCAGGGACAATGGTCCATTCCAGAGCGGGCACAGGACATCAATTGGTTGGAATTGCGGGCCGTCCATCTCGCCCTGCGCAGTTTTGTGTCGGCATTGCGCTCCAACCACGTGTTGGTGCTCACGGACAATATCACCGTCAAGGCACACTTGAACAAGCAAGGGGGCACACACTCCAAACACCTAATGCGGGAGGCAGAGAAATTGCTTCGGTGGGCCGAGAACAACTTCCTCTCCGTCAAAGCCGAGCACATCTCGGGCGTCACCAATGTACAAGCGGACTGGCTCAGCAGGGCCACGCTCGACCAGGCAGAATGGCGTTTGCACCCCTCATTGTTTCAGAAGGCAGTCCAGAAATTCGGCCTTCCTGTGATAGACCTGTTTGCTTCTCCCCTCAACGCGCAATTGCCGCGCTTCATCTCCCGTTATCCCACCCAGGGAGCGGAGAACGTCAACGCCCTCCACTGCCCTTGGCCCTCAGGTCTCCTATACGCCTTCCCTCCCCTTCCAGTGATTCCCAGGCTGATTCAACGGGTTCTGGACGAAAGGGCGGAAATTATAGTGGTGGCCCCCCACTGGCCCAGAAGGCCATGGTTTGCGGACCTGAGGAGCTTATCCACCCAAGAACCTTGGAGAATCCCATCCTCCCTGATTTCTCTCTCAGGGCCCGGTTCTGCACCCAGACCCGCAGTGGCTCAGCCTAGCCGTTTGGAGATTGAGCGGCAACGTCTGAGGTCAGAGGACATTTCCGCTAGGGCGATTGAGACTATACAGGCAGCTAGGCGCCCATCAACGGTGCGCATATACAATGCTACTTGGCTCACCTTCTGCAAATGGTGCGCAAAATCGGGGGTTGTCCCCACCTCTCCATCTGTGGCACAGCTGTTGGACTTTTTACAGGAGGGGCTTGATAAGGGTCTATCCCCTAACACTCTGCGCCGCCAAGTGGCGGCCCTGGCCTCAATTATATCCTTTAGGGAGTTTCGTTCAGTCTCTCAACACCCTAGGGTTCGCAGTTTTCTGCGAGGTGCCACCAATTTACAACCACCAGTTGTCCACCGGTACCCAACTTGGGACCTAAACAAAGTTTTGTCAGCACTCTCCAAGGCTCCCTTCGAACCCTTGAGGACCATCAACTTACAATCCCTGACGTATAAGATGGCATTTCTGGTTGCGATTACTTTGGCGCGGAGAATATCAGAACTGGCTGCTTTGTCGATTCGCAAGGACCTCTGTGTGTTCCACTCGGACAGGGTAGTCCTCAGGCCTGATCCCACGTTTGTACCTAAAGTCAACTCTGCCTTCCATAGGGCTCAAGAACTGGTCCTTCCAAATTTCTGCCCCAACCCGGGTCACCGTCTGGAGCGACAATGGCATCACCTTGATGTGCGCCGAGCCTTGAGCATTTACATACAACGCACTGCGGCCTTCCGAAAGACAGAGGCCCTTTTTGTCTCTTTTCTCCCTAGGTGTGTTTTCTCACAAGGTGTCTTCTTCCACGATTGGCCGTTGGCTCAGGGCCACAATAGCGAAATCTTATGAGGCTCAATCAGTGCCTGTGCCAGCGGGCATCACAGCCCACTCAACACGTAGTGCCGCAACATCGGCTGCCTGGGCCACTCAGGCTTCGATAGACGAAATATGCAGGGCGGCCACATGGTCCTCTCCCTCGCCCTTCATACGTAACAATAGGGTGGATCTGTTTGCCTCTGCTGAGGCTTCATTTGGCAGGAGGGTTTTACAGCAGGTACATAGGGACCGAGAGTAGGTTTAGTACCAGACGGCATCCCTCCCTGTGGGCATCTCTAGCTTTGGTATGTCCCACTTCTGGATGCTCGGAGCAGCTCGGGGGAGAAAGGGCGTTGGTACTTACCTGATACGCCCATTCTCCATGAGCTGCGAAGAGCATCCAGCCCCATCCCCTTTCCGTCTGGGGGGGCCGCTTTCTCTGCTCCGGCCAAACGTTTTCTTTTTTTAGTCGGGTGAAGTGTTGGCAGGTTTGCCACTGCGACTTCGCCAAAAACTGGGGCGTTAGGGTGGAGTGACAGAGGAGGAGCGTCCCAGTATGATTTTGCGCAGCCTGCTTTGCGAGACTCCGAGTCTGGATGCTCTTCGCAGCTCATGGAGAATGGGTGTATCGGGTAAGTACCAATGCCCTATTTCACTCAGATTACAACCTATCATTATAACTGCCTCTGCAGTTATTCTAGAAGTCAAAGTAAATTATTCTTGAAGATTAAAAATTAAAATAAACTTAATATGTTGGGTGAACTCAACTCATTGTGAACAAGTTTAATTACATTTTAATGGTTCATGGTTTCATGGACCCAGGACACCTTCGAAGTGCTGCTAAAATGCCATTTTGCAACATATTTGTTTATAGATCTATGAGTCCAGCTCAGGCTGATATGGAATTTCTTGAGAATGCTAAAAAGCTATCCATGTATGGAGTTGATCTTCATCAAGCCAAGGTAAAAGAATATATTTATTTATAATATTTCAATTTTTTATATGTCTTACTTATATATCACACCCAATTGCAACTCTGGTTGATAAACATAGGATTAAAATCAAAAAGACACAATGAGCAAAATAAGAAATTAAAAAAGAAAGTAGTGGTGACCAAAAGCCAGCCCAATTCCAATAACAACAAACTTACCGCGTTAGATTCACCTAACCTCCAGATTCCATGCCTGAGGAAAGGACCAGGTCTTCAAAAAAATTTAAAATACTAGCAGGGTTTGGGATTCTTTGAATCCGGAGTGTGTGGCGTTCAAAAGAGCAGATGCTGTAACAGAGAAAGCTTGCTTCCTGGGACCCACCAGATGGCGCTATTTAATAGGCAGGCCCCAGAGTATGGGAGATGAAAAGAATCTGTCTTTTAACACACTCTGAATTCCTGCGCATAATCTAACCATACTAATTCTAGCACCCATCTGTCTGTGTTCTCGAGTGTTCTAAACAAAAAGAATGTAGAGCTAATTCAGAGAAGGATGGTTTCCCACTGGTTGGAAACATTCTGAGCTTTGCCAGAAGAGATAGAATTGGCCCTTTCCATAATGCTGTTTTGTTTTTATGATGCTTCATGTACAAGCCGTGAAATCCTGGATTAAATTTAGGAACTTTAGGGAGGGATTTTGCCTTTGGTGAAAACACTGAAAAACGACTTGACAACTGTGAAGAGAGAGCTTTTATTTTGGGGGGAATATGGTTGAATGAATGTATACAGTTGTGTCTGAAATTATATTTATCCCGTTGGATAAAGGCTAATATAATAAAAATACGGAACATTTAATGGAAAACTGTATTTGAAGAGCATATTGAAGAGAATTTTGTCAAAAGAAGAGTATATAGAAGAATTAAAAATAACTAATGCAGAGGCCATGGATAGGGTCAAGCATTTTTAATGTGAAGAAGACTTCTGATGAGGAATGGTGCACTAGCACATCTCTGAACAAGAAGAGATGACATCATGACTATAACTGAAATACTGGTGAATAGACTGGTACCATGGAATCTCTCTGGATAAGGGGAGGAGGAGATATAGCCTGCTTGGGAGGAATCCACAGAAAAGTGATTTCTTGTGGATTTGAGCACTGGGAAACAAAGGAAAGGCAACACACTCTCAACTACAGTGGAGCCTTTTAAAGGTTTACCTATTACCTATTTGTCTTAAGAGTATTAGAGATAAAAAAAACTACAAGTTTGCAAAGCTACCTGTTGAATTTATCTTCTTTCCAGAATAAAAAAGTTAACTATGAGCTTAGAATTTAAAGGATTTGAAATAGCCAAAGCAAAATAAGATTTTAATCCAAAAGCATTATAAATGAAATAAGGGACCAGACAAATTTGGATTATTAGAAGTTTTGCCATAAGGTTTTGGAAATAATTATAAAAAAATAACTCCTTTGTTGAAACTAAATTGTGCAACCTACCTTAAGTCACAACAGAAATGTGAGACTTTATGATTTTAGAAATTGGGCTAGAGGGGATTAAAGATTCTAGACATAAAAGGAAAAAGAATAAAGTGAGACAAAATAACAGAAAATAGTATGACATTAGAAATACCCCAGGGTATTTCTATTGGGCTCCTGCGCCAAAAATCGTGAGCATGCCAGCATGCCCGAACTCGCGTGCCAGCACCCAGAATGCAATGCGCACCCCCTCCCCACCCACCCCTGCGCATGTGTGCGCAATCCTCACCCCCACCCCCTTACTTGCACTGCGCCTCACAGCTGATTTTTCAGCTGGTTTGAGGCCTTTTTCAGCCTCCCAGAGGCTTGGAAAAAGCCTCTGCAAGTCTTCTCAGGCCGAATTCCAGTATTACAGGAAGTGACAAAACGGGCCTATAATTTGGCCTGAGAAGCCTTGCAGAGGCTTTTTCCAAGCCTCTGGGAGGCTGAAAAAGGCCTCAAACCAACCGAAAAAAATCAGCTGTGAGGCGCAGGCATGTGCAGTGAGGTAAGTTTGCTTGCGGCACGCGTGCCATACATTCACCATCACGGCCCCAGGAGATATTTGGGCATAAAACTAGCAGTTAAAATATCAGCAATGATTTCTGCCTCTATGGATTTAGTAGATAGTTAGATAATTCATTTGAGTGAATTAAAGATCAAGATTGCTAGAAGCCAAAGGAAGGAGTAAAAAGTTGGTTTGTTCAACCAAAATTAAACTAAGACATGTTTTTATGAAATGGGTATCCTTACAGAGTTTTTGCTGACATCAGGATTGAATTGTTAATGATTTTGAGAATCACCAACTATGTTTGTACTTGTAATGAAGACTGAAAGTCATTCTTTAAATATTTTTTTCTTATCCTTTCCTGTTTTTATATCTTCCACTTTCTCTTTTTTCTGACTTTAGTTTGTATGATCTTTTATTGCCCACAACAATCTGAGTCTTTTAATTTTTTAATGTTGAAATATTAATGTTTTCAATATTGAAATAACATGAATATTATATGCTATTTTCTTTTTTCATAGGACTTGGAAGGTGTAGATATCACTCTAGGAGTCTGTTCCAGTGGTCTTCTTGTCTACAAAGATAAATTGAGAATCAACCGTTTTCCTTGGCCCAAAGTGTTGAAGATTTCTTACAAGCGCAGCAGCTTTTTTATCAAGATTAGGCCTGGTGAGGTAGGCTATGGAGTTATTTTATTTTAGTTCTAATTGAATGCATGTGTCTTCTTATCTTTGAGAAATATTAAGGATAAACTGTTTTTCAAATAACAACTGAATCTGGATACTGAACAAATCATGCATAACTGACTTACTTCCTTTGAGGCTTCTTATGAGGAATTGTCTTTGGGCCTGGGTTGAATAATGTAGATGGTTGAACGTGGCTTTGTTGATTAGAAGCACCTATTACGCAGTGATACATTTTATGTTAGACATACACCAATCTATACCAATGAACATGTCTTGGGTGAATTCAGAGTTCTTGCTCTAATGTGGATATTGCCATTAGTTATATCAGTTTTGAAGAGTAAAAATCCATTTTAGATTCAGATATATATATTTATGATATACATATTTCTGTTATAATAGCATATTTTACCAGTAAATCTGCACTTCTTGTCAGCATTTAAAAAACATGTCATCTTGTATTGAAATTTGACCAAGTCATGCTGTGATTTTAATGTTAAACCATACTGTATTTTTCTGCTTTGGGAAAATGCTTTTTAAGAATGGAAGTTTGTAATCATTTCAATTAGGTTTGTTCCTATTTTAATCTAGTGAAAGAAGCAACTTTTCATAAGTTATTTGAATTGCTAAATGGTAAGAATGCAGTATCCAATTTGCTATAACAACAGCTACATTATGCAATTAAGCCATTATAGTTTAAATGCAACCACATAGTTGAAAGTTTTTTAAAACTATTTTAGGATTTTACTTTATTTTCTATATTTTTACTAATTTGCTCCCCCCTTCTATTTTCCCCACAATCATAGCGTGAGGTGAGGTGAGCCAAGAAAGAATGACTGATCCTTTTCTTCCCTAGTTTATTTTTTCAAGTCTTTCCCCCCCGTTTCCCCACTGTTTTTTTCATTTCCTTTGTAATTTGCTTTCTTTAGTTGATGATGATTGGGTAACCTTTTCAATAGCAGCTTAAATTAAATGAAATATACTGGCTTTGATCAATGGTTATTTCTTTTTAAAAATCCAATGAAAATATTTTTTTTAATTTAATAATTTAATCCAGTGCATAACTTCTGTGCCAATCAAACTTACTCTTACTATTTTCCACAGCATGAACAATATGAAAGTACTATTGGATTCAAACTTCCAAGTTATCGAGCAGCTAAGAAATTGTGGAAAGTCTGTGTTGAACATCACACATTTTTCAGGTTTGCATTTGTATTTTTCATTGCTGGCTAATTAAGAAATGGTGTTTATAGGTGTACATCTCCTAAATCCACTTCTGATCTGAGCTAGATGAGAACAAGTGTGGTTTCATACTTCAGACCTCCTTAGTCCTAATTGGCCAATGGCTAATGGTAGCAGGCGGCTTTGATTTTCCAGTATTTGTCTTTGAAAGTAGGTCAGTATCATTAGCAAAGACTCTTCTTTTGTCCTCACAAGCGATGCACAACCTATCCCAAGCATGGAAGAGCTGGTATTGTTAGTCCTTCTCCTAACTAAGATACAAATATGGTCAGTCCTCATTGACCACTTGTTCAATGGCCATTCAAACTTACAATGGTGCTAAACGAATAGCAGTTAGAACTGATCCTCATACTTAACAGCCATTGTAGCACCCACATGGTCATGTGATTGTGATCTGGGTATTTGGCTAACTTATGATTATGCCATTGCAGTTTCTGTCTGTCATGTGATCTTTCCCACTGGCTTAGGACTAGCAAAGTCAATAGGGAAGCCAGCAGGAACTTGCAAGTCACTGTTACCTGAAGCTGTCACTTAGCAAGTTGTAGGTCCTCACTTAATGATGGCAACTGGACTGCTGACACTAAAAAAATGAAGTCATGTGATTTTTCAAGTATTAACATAATTAGGCAAAGACTACCTGTATTCCAAATTATTTTGTCTTATTTGTAGAATAGAACTTTTGTTACTAACAAAAAGCAGTTGCTTCAGGCAGAAGTGGATTGAATGATGGTTGATGGCATAAAAATGGGAAATAGTCAAGGACATTGGCTGCTAAGGGGAGAAAAACAGAACTGCTGGGATGATCAGGAGGCTTGTTCTTTACTGCTGAGATCATAGTAAAAAGTAACAGGTGCAGAGGCCAGTACATTGGCAGCAGGTAGGGGGAGGAGCACAAAGCTTTGAATAGCATACAGTTGTTCAAGCATTATCTATATTCATAAATGAATAACTAAATGTAAACAGTCAGATTCTCTCATAATAAAAATGCGCTAATTTGTTGTATATAATGTTCCATTACTTCAGAATATACAAGCCTATTTCCAAAGTTTCTCTAAATAAGAAAGCTTTCACCAATCAGACCAAGTATCCTGTACAACCTAATCTGTTCTCTTGAGATTCTTAGTTCTTCTATCAAACATTTCCCCACCTTTAGCTAAGCAAAGAAAACTGGAAAGGGGGGTACTTTAAAATGTCTTGTACAAAGCCCACAATTACAGACTTTAATATAAATTGTGCTTATTTTATAAGGGGAAACTATAGTTCTATTACACATGAGGAATTTAATGAGAAATTCTCTTACTAAATCAGTGACGCCAAAAAAATATTTTTTACAAATTGGAAAACAGAAATTTTAGAGGGGGGGGGGATGCAACAATCACATATCGTGCCTGAATGAAGAAAATCTCATTCAGGTGTATGTTTACCTTTAAAAAGCAGAGTGAATTCTGATCATTTGTTATCTCACAGCTTCACAGCCTTGGGGTTTCTGTTGATAGTTGTGAATGGCACTTATAAGTCAATAAATTAATGATACAATTAAGACAGTGCTCACCATTGAGTTGCAGTCATTTTATCTGAGTTGGAAACATATCCCTGGGTTGTAAATTAATAACATTAGAATATGTATGTATCTTTTAGATTAACATCAACTGAAGCACTCCCCAAGAGCAGATTCTTGGTGCTGGGTTCTAAATTTCGCTACAGTGGCCGGACACAAGCTCAGACCAGGCAAGCTAGTGCTCTGATAGATAGGCCTGCACCACAGTTTGAACGAACAGCAAGTAAACGTGCTTCAAGAAGCCTTGATGGTGGTGAGTGTCCTAAATTTTTTCCTCTTTATGATAAGTTCCAGTCTTAAGTTGGTTCTTTACAGATTCTACTGAGTTGCATTTCAGTAATATTTGCCCTACATGTGTAGTAATTGATTTATTTAAAAAGTGGTATTGGATTTACATGGGAAGTTTGAAAAAATTTGGAACTGAAAACGGACATATGATTCTTACCATACCCTGATTACCGGAACTCTGTTATTTTGTCACGTTCTGGGGGTCATGAGGAAATAACTATGATTTCCTTTGTGATTCATTGTATCTTCTGTTATGTAACATGAATGCCTCAGGAAAAGACCTCCATTTTGGTGACATAACATGAAGACAAACAATTTTAAAATGTTCATAAAAGTAGCTTTTAAATCTTCCTTAAACTTAACAATGTTTCTTCTAATAGAGCTAACAGTTGTGAATTTTAAGAACTATTTCAAATTTGGAGATAATTTTAACAGAAGCCAGCTGAATGTAAAATTGAAGAAACCAACAAAGCAGTTGTATCCATACTGAAATTTAGCAACTTCTTTTCTATATACAATGTTTTGTACATTCTTAACATGTGCACAATTTCTTCAGCTAAACGTGGCTCTCAAAAAATTCAGTTCAAACTCGTAGAGGAGGAGAAGCAGGAGGATGTGGTGTTGGTTGGGGTTCCGGAATCAGAACCCATGGAACAATTTCAGGAGAAGCCAGGTATCACTATGGGTGGCACTGATTCTTTCTCTGACCCTGTCTCTGCGGTGCTTTTTCTATCCTTTTGTGAGCTGAGACATCTTACCTGATTCTGAAATGCTTCACATGTTCTCGGGTATATTTTTCCTCCCAGGAAATCCCCCCTCCCATCTCATAAAGGAATAAAATAAGTTCTTCAATGATTGGAACACAAAGCTCCTTCTGTATATTAATACTTGGATTCTTGCATCAACAATAAAGCCACAAATCTCAGTTACTTGAGAAAATAGTTTAGTTCTAAGGTGTCAGATGACTGAAAGGGAACTACTTTCCGTATTCATTATTGTAAAATAAAAAAAGATACTTTGCAAAAGAGTTTTTCAATATCTTTGGCCAGCTGTATTCTTCAGTATGGATAGTGTGTAACTGCTATGCTGGAAATGTCATTTATGCAGTCCTAAAGTTATATTCAAACTTAGGATATCTTTGGGGGGGGGGAGGTTCCTGTAATTTAAGCATTATTTTCAATGAGAATTTCATCCTATTTTTAAAAACATTAAGTTTGTCTATAATATTATAATCTGGCTTGGAAAGCCTCTACATAGCAAGTTAGATTTCTTCTAACATACATTTAAGGCATTGAATTCAGTCTCAGTTCTGCTGCTTTCACAATGCTGTTTTATTTTGTCATCATTCTTAGTGCTAAGACATAGTTAGAGCAATTTGCTAGTTTATTTTAATATTGTTCAGATGAAGTAGGATTATTCTTAGATATTTCCTGTTGTATAATTTAGCTGTCTAATTAAATTTTTGAGAATGGAAATATCAGTTTCTGCATGTATTATTAACATTTCATATTATAAGTGAAGAAATTTAATGGGAGAACAGTATCCTTTTATAAACAAAGCAGGATACTACATATATTAACACATGCGCCTTGTTCTTGTGTATTCAGGTAACAGAATGGCGACAAGTAGTAACCTTCAAAATTGTAATATGTTGTTAGAACAGTGATATTAAATTTGCATTCTATCATTTGTACACAGTAGTACTAGTGAATCATTTATCAAGTTGGATAGAAAGCAAGTAGAATAATTAGGTTGTTTATATTTAGATCTAATCTAAAGACAGATTACAAGATCATTTCATATCTTTGAAGCAGTCACATTTTTTTTCTAGAGCTGAATGACTGCTTCAATAGAAAAAATGCAGAGCAGTGTGTCTGTGCATGTATTTGCGTGCAAAACTAGCTGGGCACAACTGAGTGAGCTTGGAAGAAGAGACAAAATTATATTAAAGTTTGCTCCTAGTAATTCTCTTTTTAATTCTTTGAAGTTTTAAATGCATTCATAACTTTTATAGCTATACATGTTCTTGACATAAGTACAATAAAAGAAGAGGAGAAAGAAGAGAAATCAGTTGTACAGGATCTAAAACCAAAATCGATATTACTTGAAACAATTCAGGAAGAGTCAGGTATCGCAGTAACAACTTATTATATTTTGTGACTAATATATTTTCCTTAGTGACTAATATTCATTCTTATTTATATAATAATTCACTAAAGTTATTATAACAGTACTTACCAGTAGTATGGCACAAAGAAGTATGATAATGGGTAGACAACTACCAGGAAGCTTAATATATTTATATGATAGACTTCAAATGTGAACGGGGGCATTCACAATTAAAGCTGCTCTAAAAGAGTTTATGATTTAGTCTAATTTTGATAGTATGCATGTTTTCCACTGTTTTCCTCCTCTCTGGAATATTGCCAGTGTGAATGAGCATGAACCAGTAGTGCTAGCATGTAATAAATCCATACTGAGGGAAAGGAAGTGAAGTACAGGTAGTCTTCCACTTGTCAATCACTTATACCATTTGTTTAATGAAATGGTCAAAGTTAGAGGTCCTTGGTGCTTTCTGAGCTTGGTTGTTTTCTTGCAGACATTCATTACCCAAATAAGGTAAAACCAGCACTGATAATGTTACCTAGTTTGGGTAATGAAATGTTTGCAAGAAAACAAGGAAGCCCAGAGAGCACCAAGGACCCCTCATGTCAACCCTGAGCTACAAATATTCTCCTTTATTATTTAAAGTTACAATGGCACCGAAAAATGTGATTTATGGCTGTTTTTCACACATAATCTGTGCAGCAACTCTGTGGTCTCATGATCAAAATTTGGACATTTGGTAATTGGCATCCACTTATGACTATTGTAGTCTCCTGGGGTCATGGGATCACCTTTTGTGACCTAGCAAGCAAAATCAATGGGGGATGCCAGCTTCACTTAACAACCATGTTACTAACTTAACGGTGATTCAGTTAACACCTGTGGCAAGAAAGGTCATTAAAAAGGGGCAAAACTCAGTTATTGCTTAACAAACTTTGGGTTCAATTGTGGTCCTAAGTTGAGGAGTACCTATATACAGTTGTGCTCATAAGTTTACATACCCTGGCAGAATTTATGATTTCTTGGCCATTTTTCAGAGAATATGAATGATAACACAAAAACTTTTCTTTTACTCATGGTTAGTGTATGGCTGAAGCCATTTATTATTAATTAACTGTGTTTACTCTTTTTAAATTATAATGACAACAGAAACTACCCAAATGACCCTGATCAAAAACTTACATACTCTGGTGATTTTGGCCTGATAACATGCACACAGGTTGGCACAAAGGGGTTTGAATGGCTATTAAAGGTAACCATCCTCACCTGTGATCTGTTTGCTTGTAATTAGTGTGTGTGTATAAAAGGTCAATGACTTCCTGGACTCCTGACAGACCCTTGCATCTTTCATACAGTGCTGCACTAACGTTTCTGGCTTCTGAGTCATGGGGAAAGCAAAAAAATTGTCAAAGGATCTGTGGGAAAAGGTAGTTGAGCTGTATAAAACAGGAAAGGGATATAAAAAGATATCCACAGAATTGAGAATGCCGATCAGCAGTGTTCAAGCACTAATCAAGAAGTGGAAAATGAGGGGTTCTGTTGAAACCAAACCATGGTCAGGTAAACAAACAAAAATTTCAGCCACAACTGCCAGGAAAATGGTTTGAGATGCAAAGAAAAACCCACAAATAACTTGAGGTGAAATACTTTCTGAAAACATGTGACGTGGCTGCTTCAAGATGTACAATAAGGAGGCACTGGAAGAAAGAGGGGCTGCATGGTCGAGTCACCAGAAGAAAGCCATTACTACGCAAATGCCACAAAGTATCCTGCTTACAATACGCCAAACAGCAGAGAGACAAGCCTCAAACCTTCTGGTACAAAGTCATTTGGAGTGATGAGACCAAAATTGAGCTTTTTGGCCACAACCATAAACACTACATTTGGAGAGGAGTCAACAATGCCTATGATGAAAAGTACACCATTCCTACTGTGAAACAACAGAGGTGGATCACTGATGGTTTGGGGATGTGAGCTACAAAGGCACAGGAAATTTGGTCAGAATTGATGGCAAGATGAATGCAGTATGTTATCAAAAGATACTGGAGGAAAATTTGCATTCATCAGTCCAGAAGGTGTGCATGGAACATACTTGGACATTCCAACATGACAGTGTGTAAGGCATCCAGAAAGTATCCAGGATATCAATCACTCCAAGACATATTCTCTCCAATTGATTTATTAGATCTGGTACGTCTAAGGCATTTTCCAAAGTGAAAGAATTTTGGCGGGCTACACAGAATCTACCTTTTTCTCCTCGCACTTCTACACTTCATAATCATGAGAACAAATTAACTGCAACTAGAATTTCTTAGTACGACATGCAGAATAACCTTGAACTTGTCAACTCCTCCACCCCCCTTCCCATTATGTTGGCAGCTGAATTTCAAAGCTGACACAATGATCAAATTGACCTGTCATTGGCTACAGCAGAATAAAGTGATAGAGTGGCCATCTCAGTCTCCTGACCTCAATATCATTGAGCCACTCTGGAGAGGTCTCAAACGTGCAGTCCATGCAAGACAGCCCAAAAATTTACAGGAACTGGAGGCTTTTTGCCAGGAAGAATGGGCAATTTTACCATCTGAAAAGATAAAGAGCCTCATCCACACATACCACAAAAGACTTAAAGCTGTCATTGATGTTAAAGGGGGCAATACACTGTATTAAGAACTGGGGTATGTAACCTTTTGATCAGGGTAATTTGGGTAATTTGTTGTTATGATTTAAAAAGAGTAAGCATAGTTGATTGACAATAAATGGCTTCAGCCAATCACTAACCATGAGTAAAAGAAAAGTTTTTGTGTTATCATTCATATTCTCTGAAAAATGGCCAAGAAATCATAAATTTTGCCAGGGTATATAAACTTATGAGCACAACTGTGTATGTTTGGGAATTAGGGAGACTTTAGTAGTGCCAGTTCAGCATTAAAGGACCAAAACAAGATATGAAAGAAATAGTATCAAATATATATTTTTTAGCTTGAGTAATATCATTTGACGTTGATCAAGTACAGTATACTTGATTGATGAAATGTGTACTTCATTTTAAATTAGATTTTGAAAATGTCAAACTTGAGGCAATATAATTTTTTGGATAACATTTTGAATAGTAATGAGTATGGCGAAATAAATTAATTTGGATGTAGCATGAAGTACTATTGCTACTCATTCTTTTGCTTAGTTTTCTTAGGATCCAGTCTGAATGTATTGTTGCATCTGAGAGGTGATGCAATTTGCAGTGTGTTTCACTGTCTCATTTAAGAGGGAGAAAGAAGCTGTTTAAGTCCATGTAATCTGGACTTTTTCATACTGTTCTCACAACACAGGATATACTTGTGATCAATGCCTTTTAAAAAGCCAGTATTATGATGGGCCACCCTTTGAAACAAAAATATAAATTTATTTAGTTTAATCTTTATAGTAAGGATTCTGTCTGTCAGTAACTCAAGTGGTCTTATTTTGCATTTATCACTATGATTAACAGCAGTAATTAGGTGGTGATATATTGCCTGTGATAATTATTTGCACCAGTTACCTACTTTGTACAGTGACTCTTGAAATAAGCTTTTTACATAGTGTATTGTTGACTAACATTTAATGTGTGGCTCTTGGTTGTATTAAATGTTTTCTTTAACATTTTTCTTCATGCATTTAAAATAAATTCTGCTTTAGGCATGCCAATCGCTTTGCATATATTTATTTTGCAGTGTTGTGGCTTTCTTCTTGATTCTGTTCTGTATTGTTACTGAAGATGTATCTATTTCTGCTTAGCAGTAGCAGTGGTGACACCTGATAGAAGCCCACGGCCTACATCTGCACCAGCTATTGCTCAGAGCCATGTTACTGAGCCAACTGTACCAGCTGCATCTGTCAGCAAAGAACCAGCAGTTCTTAAAACTGAAAAGGAAACAGTAAAAAAAGAAGTAAAACTTGAAGGAACATTGCAAGATAAAGCCAAAACAGAACCAGCTGAAGGATTTCAGGTATGATCCACCATTTTTATCATTATTGGTAAGATGGTTTTGTTTGTCTTAGAACAAGATAAGAGATTGATCCCACTCAGAGTTAAACCTCTTGCATAGGCAGCCTGTAAAAGTATTTACTGCTTATTCTGGTTTTGTCCTCAGACTAAAGGTGAGAGGGCAAAATACATTGATTTCCAAGCACTGCTTTAACAACCTAAGAAAGTTTCAAGTGAAACATTCTTCAGGGTTTCCTTATAACCAAATAATTCTGATTGTGTTGATCGGTGTACTTCCTAAACTTTGCTTTCCAATAGTTTTTTTTTTCATTTTGAGATTTTAAAACCATATTAATAACTTGTAGCCATTTCTTTTTTTCACACATCACCTCTAGCTGCAATTAGAGACAGTTTCGCCTACTTTTTGGATCTTCTTTGAAACTATATTCAACTTACATTTTAACTTTTTTACAAAGCTTCTATACTCATTCACTGCACTTCTTGGAATCTTCAAATTCAAATTCTGAGCAAGTCTTTCAGATTGACACTATAAATGGCAAATTGGATTGCTTGAACAGTCACTTGTATTTTAATCATCAATGATGAATGAACTATATTACTCAAAAATAGGTGCTTATAAATTCCCTTTCTGTATTTTCACAGAGTTGCTTTTACTTATTCAGTGGATTAAATTTTGTCTGTATTTCTTTACAGAGAGAGAGAGAGACTTTGCCATAATAATATTTATTGATCAATTTGATTGATTGATTGATTATGGGTGCCAACTCCAAAAGAATCCAAACTTTAAAAAGTCAATACAGGGTTTAAACATATTCCTTCAAAAGTATGGCTCACCTGCAGTTAGTTAATTCTTGTCATTGATGCAAGTGAATTCAGAGTTTGGAATGGAGCTACTGATAATGATTATTAAGATAGATTTCTTCTTCATGCTCTATGTCAGTAATAGGAATCAATAGGAGGGGATAAGTATTTAGATTCTGATGCTGTGCTAGAAGAATTTTCCAACTATATGCATTTAACTTTTAATAACACTGTAAAAAACTTGCTTGAGAGCCTCTTCAAGAGAAAATCTAAATATTATGTAACATCATGCATTGTGTTATGCCTTAAATATGTTAAATGAGACATTATTTTAGATATATTATCTTTAAAGTGGGATCTAAAGAGTTTGTTATATACATTGTTATTGTGTTAGAAATGTTTTATTATCTTGCTCTGTATCTTAACTCTTACTTTTGATGGCTTTTTTATTGTACTCTGAAATTCCTTACATATAAATTACAGTAATTGGTATGGATGCCTGTGGTTTTCTCTTTCTTCAAATTCCATTCCTCAGATTTTAATAGAGAAAAAAAATAGAAAAACCGGTTTATAATCCAGACTTCAGCATGAAAATGTCTAAAACAATATATTAAGATTTAATTTTGGTTAAATAAATTTATTCTTGGTTTTTACTGCAGTTAAATCCCATATTCTTATATTTAAAAATGCACCTGATTGGTTTCAGCGGGATTTACTGACAATGAATGGGTATAGTTCAGTTCAGCTAATATCATAAATTGTATTAAAGTTGACAGTTGAAATATAGTCTGCCATTGCTTATTATCAGCATTGAGCAATATGTTAACATTTTAATGTTGGTTTAAAACCTTGGTCTATTTAAAAATGAAAAAATGTGCCCTGTCTGTCTCCTATATTTAATAATTGATAATTCACCCAATTCAAACATTGAACTTGCAAGCATCTTTGAGAAACAAAAATGTCTGTCTAAGTCCTTTTTTCTGCATATTGATACTCTTGATGTAATCAGTTCTTACTCTAGTCTATGAGGATTGCCAAGGCCATATGTTTAAGAACAAAGAAACCCAGAATTAATAGAATTCCCCTGCTGGGACCTTTTTCCTTCATCCTTTCCTCACTTCTATTAGACATTTCATATAAACTGTTTGGTTTAAAACTCTTTATTTTTCCTATAGCTCAAGTGTATTGCCTCTGTTCATTTTATGCACTAAGTTTTTTGGATTTCTTTTTCTGCCTAGTGCCTTCTTGGCTGCTTCTGCTCTGATGCCTAGTTTCTCATTCAGTTGATGTTCTGATTCTTGAGTCCTTGTTCCACACCTGCTACCCTCCCCTGTGCTTGTTCTCTGTCAGACTTTCACATTGGTCAAACCAACACAATTCCCTCTCAAGCAAATTTCTCTGTAAAGAATGGATTGCAATCTAATCAGTTTCCTGAAGTATCACCCCAATTCATTTAGAACATTCATTGCAACAAGGATCAAGTTAAATACAATATAGAGATTTTCTCATGCTTCTTGTGATTTTCATCACATCCAGAAATAACAAGAAGAGAAAAGTTGGAAGAGACCTTTTGAAGTATACAGCTGTATAATGTGTTTTAAGCCTCTTTACATATTTATACTTACAATAAAATTGTTCTGAAGAATTCAAAATGCTGAATAAAATAACATCAACTATATGGGACTAACAAACAGTCATTATAAAGTATGATGTTTATTTATGTCTTCATAAGAGTGCATGTTAATTAATGCATGTTTACACAATGCTTCAAAAACAAATTGTGGTTTTTGAAGCAATGCTATCTCCAAAACTATACTAACAAAAAATGTTTTTGCCACTTCATTTTTTAACGTAGGTGGGGAAAATGCATATCAAAATGTCAGTACCCAGCACAAATGGTGACCAAAATCAGGTTTGTCTGGTTAGGTTGCTTTGCTTTCTTTAAAAAGAAAAAGGGGGAAAAAGGCTAAATCAAATCCAAATAAATGAACCCAATTTTTTTGTCTTTTTTTTTAAACTATCATAAAACAGCATCGTGCAGAAAAAGAGGAAGACCCGATAAGAATGAGGAAGGTTAGCAGTTTTTTTCAATTCCATCAAAACAAAATTATCATATCATTCATGCATATGCAACATATTTAAAAAGACAATATTTTGGTTTCTTCCTGTGCTTTTATCAGTTGATACTTGTTTATAAATAAACAAAATTAATCAATTAGCCAAAGAATTAGTAAAAGTTTCCTTAATTATACTTCTCATTTCCTAATTATTTTGTAAAAAACTTTCTACGAGGAGTCAATAATTCAGGAAGTAAAAAACAAGTATTACTGTAATAGAATAAGAGAAATAGATGTACTTAAATTTTGAAATAAGTATTAACAAATACTAGTTTCAAAAATGTTTTTATGTATGCTAGAGAGCCAGGAGAATTTCCAGTGTTCTGCATAGCTATATTCTAATTTCTTACTCTTTTTTGGAAATACTATGTCTCTGTGGAAGAACAGCTTGCAGAATGATGGAGCCATGATAACTGTCTTTTTAAAAAGAACCCATTACATTTTTTCATCGTTCATGAGCAGGACCACACACATTCCTCATATTCTCCACATGATCCTATGATTCCATACACTATACCCCATTCACAAATCATTGCTCTATGAATGTTAGTTTAACCTTTTTCATTTTCCAATCTGCAAATACCTGCAAGAACAACCTTTTTAATTTTTGTGTGTGTTTTTTTGTTTTGTTTTGTTTTTCCCCCCCTTTCTTTCACAGAAAAGATCAAAGAGACTAGATGGTGAAAACATTTATATAAGACATAGCAATTTAATGTTGGAGGTTTGTATGACTTCGAAGCTTCTTTCAGTTGCATTTGCCTGGACCTCTACATTCTTTGATAAACCCTTTTCGCCTCTGCTGTAGCATTTGTGTTTTTGGGGTGAGGTGTGTGCGCATGCTCTTTGCATGACTTTGTTAGAAATAGGCTTTTGCATGTTACAATAAACATGACATTATGCAACCATTTTTCTTATCTGTTTACATTGTTTCTTGTTATCTGAAAATATGTGATTGGGATCATTTTTCACTTAACTGCATTTCTAAATCATAGCAACTCGTTACAGAATTATCTATGAATAACAGTCTCCAAGCATGCAATTATATGACTGACACAAATAAGCAAGGTTGTCTTGAGTTGTATTTTGTGGTGCCATTCTGTAGGTTATAATCCCAGAATAGTTATATAAAATTGAGTTCAATCAGAGTAGCCCTGATCATCAGTTTTAATTTCAAAGCCTTTTCTTTTAAGCTTCTCAGGTTGTCTTTGCTTAATGACTACTCATTCAGCAAGTGGTTCAACTTATGCAGGAGCTTGAATAAGTGGACTGGTCCTCATACTATGATGCTAGCTGAGTATTTTTTGCCATATCCTACATATGGGTAGCATGTCATAAACCATCTCTACTTCTATCAGTGCTGTTGGTATCAAAACTAGAATGGTTATATATCTTTATAGAAGGGGAAGGGGAAAACTAAACTTGTCCATAGGTAAAAAGTTCATGTAGTTGTTTCTTCCACCTCAACTGTGGCCAGTTTCTCAACAGCATTCAAACAAAATAATTCCTCCCCTTTAAAGTTCCCAATAAATTGGAAAGGAGGAAGTAGAATGTCATCACTTCATTCCTGATGTGCGAGATCATTTATTTTATTCAAGCTGAATAGACTTGATATTTCTTGTCGTTCTAAGTGGTAATTTTCAATTTCTTTGGTTACATATATGAGATTGGCAGCCTTGACTGCACTTTTCCCTCACTTGAACATGAGTTTGAATATACTGAACATTCCAATCATATATTGCTGATACAGGAAAATGTATGCTTCTTACACTGATTCTGTTTTGTGTGTTATTATCTTTTAATCACAATTCCAGAAATAGCATAGGAGATTCTTACGCAGTGTCAATTTTTTTAATGTACTAATTACTTTTTGAATTTTTAATTTCGTGCTGTACAGCTTTGAGTTTGCTACAATGCAGAGCTTGGGGCAAAATTAAAATGGTGTAATCCAGTCAACATAAGGTGATCTGGCAAGAGGCAATGAATATTTCATCTATATCATTTTAATTCCTCTATAAATCAGCTTTTTAATTTATTATCTACTCTTGGTAGTTTTTTTAAAAAATCCAATGCACTTACCTCTTTTTTGTAGTAATTTTATCTCCTGTTACCATATGGGGTTCTAGATAAATATGTAACTCAATGCCACTTTCTAATTTGTTTTACATATTTAGTTTGACCCCTAACTGTGTTGTTGCAGGTATTCAAGTTATTACTCTTAAAAATGTTAAACATATACAGTATAAAATGAGGTATAGCCCTTCTTTGGACTGTCCTACTCAAGTATTCTTATATTGAGCCTTGAGTTTGATTTTGAAATAGAGAAAACTGAAAATGTCCCAGAATTTGCAAAGAGGTAAAATCCAAGGATTTTTCAAAACCTGAAAATGTGTGCAATTCAGTTTTATTGTACCAAGCATAGACTTTCCTTGTCTGGGAGAACAAAGGTCAAATAAAAAAAGACTAATGATTACAGTGCAAATACATGTAGAGTCAATACGTACCCTCTGTAGATATATTTGTCAATCTGAGGAATGGCAGCATCAAGATAGAAAGGGTTCCTTGGACATTGAAGGCTGTATCCAATCCTTGTAATAAGGTGACTGGCTGAACATTTGGTGATTAAATATTTTCCCAAACATGCATATATGTATCCATAAGACAAATCTTTCCTGCAGATCGATGAGCATATGAGTGATAAGCTTCTGTGATAAGCTTCTGAGATATGCATACTAATAAAAAGTATTAACCTTCTAATCCGAGTTCTGAAATGGTATTGTCCAAATGGGATTTTTGTGTGTATTTTATTAAAGGTAAATCAAGTAACTAATGAAGTCATATTATCCTGGATAATGGTAACCAAAATAATTGGTTGGCTTTTGTTCCTTTTTTGCTCACTAAAAAGTTTTTTCCCACCAGTGAATTTTATACACTAGTCAATTATGTCCATTTAATTCAGCAATCTCATTCTTGTTTTTTTCCTACCGAGGGTTAGGATTAGGAGTGATTAACCTTTATGGATTTTGGTAACACCATAATCACAAAGGTATATACTATACCAATCAGTTATGTCTGCAGCTGGTAAAAGCTTTTTGGATATAAGATTAACAGCAGGCAAAAAAGGTACAAGAGCCAAATTGAGTTCCATATTGTATGACAGAAAGAGGTATCATCAGGCATAATAAAATTTACCACTTGTGAATATAGGATTGAAACTTAGAGGCTAATAAATTTCTACAAGTTTCAGATTTGATTTCCAAAAATATGCTTTGGAATGTGGAGGCATAAATATAACTCCCTTTTTCAAGTGCGGAAAATAACCACATCTTTTCCTATGATTGTATAGCAATTCTGGAAGATAGCCACACTGTCCCAGGAAAAGAAACATTTCCTTTAAGTATTTGCATATATATACTACTTGATACACCCGGTCATGTTCTGAAGCACCTTCTTGGAATAAACTCCGAATAGTTCTAGACTAATAATATCTGCTGAGTGTTGGAAATGTATAACAGGTAACTGTTCCAAAGTTAGGAAATTTGAAAAGATTGCCACTCCTGAAATAATTGGGATTTTATTTTTGTTAGTCTAGTTGAAAAAAATAATGTTGAACTTTACTTGGGATATCCTGCACCAACTAGTACATTTTATTTCTCTGAGGGGAAAAAAAAAGAACCGACTTGACTGTCAATTTTCTGCAGCATCAAGGAGAGCTATAGATTTGCTTCAGTAAAACTTTTTGTGGTTTGTGTTGGATTTTTTCCCCCTAAAATGATAGGATCTAGATAAAACCCAAGAAGAAATAAAGAAGCATCATGCTAACATCAGTGAACTGAAGAAAAACTTCATGGAATCTGTTCCTGAGCCACAACCAAGTGAATGGGACAAACGCCTCTCTACTCATTCTCCTTTCAGAACACTTAACATCAATGGACAGATTCCCACAGGAGTAGAAGGAGTGAGTACTTTATTATTATTATTATTATTATTATTTATTTAGACTTGTATGCCGCCCTACTCCCGAAGGACTCAGGGCGGCGAAACAAAAAATACAAATAAGACAGGTAAAAACAAGTCCAAATTACTAAACAAAAATACAATAAAATTGCAAATAAGCAAAGATTAATTAAAACTACCCTCCCCACGGTCAGTCCAGGCCGGCCTGCTGAAACAGCCAAGTCTTCAGGTCTCGGCGAAAGGAGCGGAGATCAGGGGCCAAGCAGATCCGCAGGAAGCTGATTCCACAGGGGGCGCTCCCACAGAAAAGGCCCTAGCTCTGGGAACCGCCAGCCGACAATGCCTGACCGGCGGTATTCCCAGAAGGCCCCTCCTATGGGAGCGCACGGGCGATGGACTGTGATGCAGGCAGGAGGCGTTCCCGCAAGTACCCTGCACCTAAGCCATTAAGGGCTTTATAAGTTGTCACTAACACCTTGAAGGAAACCGGAAGGCAACCGGCAACCAATGCAGGTCGCGCAGGAGGGGTGTAACATGGGAGTATCGGGATACCCCATCACAGCCAGCGCGCATTCTGCACCAGCTGTAACCTCCGAGTAATCCGCAAGGGAAGCCCCATGTAGAGAGCATTGCAGTAGTCGATTCTGGGTGACGCGCATGAGTGACCGTTCGAAGGGCATCTCGGTCCAGGTAAGGCGAAGCTGGCGAACCAGCCGAACCTGGGCAAAAGCCCCCTGGCCACAGCCCCCACCTGCTCCTCCAAACTGAGCTGTGCATCCAGGAGGGCCGAGATTCCTCGCCCTATCCACGGGGGGTAACACCTCCTCCCCCATGACCAAAGATGGCACATCCACTGAACACCGAGATGCGGTAGGAACAGCCACTCAGTCTTGGCTGGGTTGAGTCTGAGCCTGTTACTCCCCATCCAGGCCTGCACCGCCTCCAGGCACCGGGACATCACCGAGAGAGCATCACTGATCTGGTCTGGGGTGGAGATATACAACTGGGTATCATCAGCATATTGATGATACCTCACCCCAAAACCACGGATGATCTCACCCAGCGGTTTCATGTAGATATTAAACAGGAGAGGTGAGGAACCGACCCCTGAGGCACCCCACAGCTAAGGGGCCTCGGGGAGACCTCTGCTCTCCCGTCAACACCGACTGCGAACGGTCCGAAAGGTAAGAGGAGAACCACCGTAACACGGTGCCCCCCTCCCAACCCGGAGCCGCCGCAGAAGGATACCATGGTCGATGGTATCGAAAGCCGCTGAGAGATCTAAAAGGACCAGGACAGAGGAAAAACCCTGTCCGAGCCCTCAAGAGATCATCCACCAATGCGACCAATGCTGTCTCGGTGCTGTGTCCAGGCCTGAAACCCGATTGGTACAGGTCAAGGTAATCAGTTTCCTCCAGGAACAGCGGGAGCTGCTGAACCACCAGCTCTCAACAACCTTCGCTAAAAGCGAAGGTTGGAAACTGGACGATAGTTATTCAAAATGGTTGGGTCCAGAGCAGGCTTCTTAAGGAGGGTCTCACCACCGCCTCTTTAAGGCGGCAGGAAAACCCCTTCACTCAAGGAAGCGTTGATAACTGCCTGGAGCCACGTGTAACCTCCTGGAGGCATAAACCAGCCAGGAAGGACACGGGTCCAATAAACACGTGGTGGAGGACAGCCTCCGCATGATCCTGTCCACTTCATCCAGGGAGACAGAGTCAAACTCAACCCAAACAGGATCCACAAGACTCATCGTCACACCATCATCAACATCCTGCCAGTCAGAGTCCAAGCCGGCCCGAATCTGAGCGACCTTATCCGCCAGATGTAAACTAAAATCCTCTGCTCTGCCCGCAGGGGGTCCCCTCCCTCCCTCAATTGCAAGAGGGAGTGACCCTAAACAGGGCCGCAGGGCGATCATCGGCAGGCCAATCAGAGCGGAGAAGTAAGCACATCTCGCTGCTCTAATGCTTCCAGGTAAGTCCTTAACTGGAGGCGGTCAGACTCAGAGCGACTAGTCCTCCACCTGCTCTCTAGGCGTCTCCTCTGCCGTTTCATTCCCGAAGCTCCTCTGAGAACCAAGGAGCTAAGCGAGGTCTCCGGCAAGGGAGAGGCCGCAAGGGGACAACCCGGTCGGCTGCCGAGGCGCCTCTTGCCAGGCGGCCACCAAAGTCTCGGCGGGCTGTGGGCAAGGGAGGTGGGCAAAAACCCCAGGGCCGTCTGGAACCTCTCCGGGTCCATTAGCCTGGGGCGGAACCATCGTGTCGGCTCCTCATCCCAGCAGCGGGGAGCAGCAGACTGGAAGACCAGCCTCAGGAGATAATGATCTGTCCATGATAGGGGTAGAATAACAGGAGATCCACCCCCAGATCACTACACCACTGCCCGAGATAAAAACCAGGTCGAGTGCATTCCCCCTTATGGGTGGGCCCCTGAATCACCTGGGTCAGGTCCATGGCTGTCATGGATGCCAAGAACTCCCGAGCCAATCCAGGCGCCACCCCAGGGAGGGTAAGTTGAAGTCCCCCAGAACAATAAGTCTGGGGAACTCCACCACCACTCCCGAGAGGGCGTCCAGCAGCTCGGGAAGGGCCGTTGCAACGCAGCTGGGGGACAGGTACGTCAACAACAGGCCCAACTGACCACCCGGGCCCAACCTCAGAAGGAGGGACTCAACCGCCAATCTGCGGGACAGAGGCCTCCCTTGGAAACAGAGTCTCCCTGATAACAATCGCTACTCCTCCACCCCTACCCTGGGCTCGTGGCCGGTGCAACACCCGAAAACCTGGGGGACAAAGATCACAAAGAGGGACACCACCCTCAGGTCCCAACCAGGTCTCCGTGATACACGCCAGATCCGCAGCCTCCTCCTCAATGAGTTCACGGAGGAGGGAGCCTTATTAGCTACTGGACCTGGCGTTCACATACACCAGCCTAAGCCCAGGGCCCACACCTCCCAAGAACCCAGGGGAGCGGGCAGAGACCTGAGGGTCGGAGCGAACCACCGCTGTAAATAGCGCGGCTCCCGACACATAATATGGCCCTCTGTCTCGTACACCCCTGCCATAACCAATCGCCCTAGGGATTGTCAATCCCACCCTGCTTAGTGCGGACCCCGCGGCCCCCTCACCCCGCCCCTCCGTCTTGAGACCACCCACCGGCCGGACGAACCAGACTCTACCAAAGAAGGCAAAGTCCCTCCCTCCTCCCTAACCCATTAAAACAACAATTAAAATTTTAAAAGTCGTCCCTTTCCCAATTTAAAATTTGACCCCTTGGCTGCGCCATGCCACCTCTCGGGATCCCAGGATCCGTCATTGAGGTAAGCTGTTGATAACCCCACCGGCCAATTCAAGGACAAGGGAGCAGTCCTGAAGGCCCGTAACTCTGCGAGCGAGTAAATCAACATAAATAGATCATAAAAATTCATAAAGGGTAGAATAAAAATGTCACGGCAAAAGGTGATAGATGTTGCACTGATGTCAAGAGTGCCTAGGTGGAGAGTAAACAGTCTGGATATCAGTCCAAACGTCCCACATCACAACAGGTCTCTCACACCTGTTCGGCCAGAGTCACAATAGGCAGCACACCGCTCTCTCACCGCGGTGGTCGGGGTAAGATTGGCTGATGGCACGATGGTTCAACCCCTCTATTCTCTCACAATAGAGGGGATAGTCCTCCCATTGTCCTCTCACCACAATGGGACCCAGGCTGAAGCATCCTGAGAAATAAAAGGTTGAGAAGGATGGAAATAGATGGAAAAACATGGTGGCTGGAACCAAGATGATAGTGCACTGATAAAGTGCAAATAAGGGAGTTCAGGAAGCCTGAGGGCGGGCAAAGCAGACACAGTGGACGAGCCCTGAATAGACAAAACGGGCAGTCAAAGATGGCACAGACATAGACAGGAGGACCAGGGGAAAATCCAAAGTCTGACGTAGATGTTAAAATCGCCAATGGCCGAGATCGCAAGATAGAAAACTGGCCAACCATGGGGGTCTCGCCTGTAACAGACTCCGACCCCACACCCGGCCAGCACCGACTCAGTTTCAACATCCACCTGGGCCCCCACCAGAGTCTTCTGTGCAGTTGAAACGAGGGGGCCGCCCAGGGGACTGGGCCAATGAGAACGCCCTTAAATAACCAGGGCATCCCCAGACAGCCCAGGAACCGGCAGTACTGATGATTTATTTGGCTTTGATCTTCTAAATAAGACCACTTTTTAATTCTCTAGGAATTGGAATTCCTCTTTGGGGAGAAGGACATAAGCAAAAGTTAAGCAAGGTTGCTTAAGTGTTTCACTTCTTGTATATTGAATGAGCTATTAACTTTTTAAAAGCCAATTTTCTGTTAGGTTACTGTGGACGTTAGGGTTGCAATGTCTTAGCATAAAATATTATAGAAGGAGGGAGGGGGAGTCACGTCATCTTCTCCTAGTCCAGAACTTTAACCACTATATCTCAGGTGGATCGTGGGTGATACAGGGCAGGTAATTCCCTCATCCCTAGACTGGGAAATTAAAAAATACCTGTCTACCAACCCACTGTCAGGACTGAATCAGCATGATAGCTTATGCTCTTTATCCTTCAGTAAGAAGTCTTTGCAGGGCTTGATTTGGCCTGATAATATTTATTTATGAAATTTGTAGACTTCCCCAATCTAGTATGACTCTGGGTGGCTTACAAAATACAACCATACAATAAAATATTTTGAAATAGGAAAATCATCAAACACCTGGGGGGAAAAACAATCATTAAAAACAAAATGTCATAGAATCATCACCAACACTAACCCAAATCTTGAGGATTGAGCCAGGTTTTAGGGCTTATTTAAATAGAATCTGGGTGAGAGTCTTAACGATTGTTGCTTCAGAAACAGGTGCCATGAGAGAGTAGCACCCCCCGCCAAATATATATAATAATAAAATACAATGGTACCTCGGTACTCATTAATTGGTTCTGGGAGGTGCAATGAGTACTAAAAATGAGCACCAAATAAATCTAGGTGACTAATGTGTGGCCCTTTGTTTCCGCTGGAAAGGGTAACAAGTTCTAGCTTGTATGATGAATACCAAATAAATTAGTATCGGGACAAAATGTTCATGTCAAGTTCATTGAGGACCAAGTTTGATGAGTTTTAAAATGGTTGAGTACCAAGATATCACTGAACAATATATAATAATATTTGACAGAAGGGAGGATGGACACACACACACACACACACACACACACACTAAGTTCTCTTGGTACTCACTAGACAGTTTGCATACATGCTAGTTATGTATGTCCTGTTCTGTCCCAGTTATCATTTACTGTCAGTAGAAGGCATTTAGTCTATCACTGTAAAGTTGAAGTGGTAATTCTGTATTGTTAAAGTATTATAGTATATTTTTGTATTTTTACAATAATTACTGAATTTGGCATTACACTCTGCAGTGTAATTGTAGATATGTTGGATTAAATCTGAACTAAATATTAAATACTCAAATACTATTTATCAAAATATTTCTATGCTTTGGACTCAGAACATAACATTGCTTTGAACTTTGGAAACAATGAAAGTCATAGTGCAGCCTTCTGGGATTTTTTTTTAACTTCCTAATATATCTGTCAACCTTGGGACTGTCTCCTGATGGATTTTAGCTTTTCAAGAGCTGTGTTTTGCTGGGTGAAAAAAGCTGTTTAATAATAGCTTTTGTCTACAATAATAATGTGCATGATAACTATTATAAAAATAGCTGTTGTAGTATGTGAATTTTTTTGCAGTCATTATAGATTTAATAATAATTTGTGCTTAATTCAACTTTAGGTTCTGCTGCAATAATCACTATTTTACATTTAAAGCATCTAGAATAGTTTTGTTGACTTGCTTTAAAAATATCGAAAAGTATAAGGTATAGGAATGAAGAAATTGAGAGGAAATTTTTTAAAATTCAATTTTGCAGCTGATTGCAATTTTTTGTTGGACATTAGAAGTAGGAATTGTTATTATTATCGGTTGGAACAGCATGGAAGGCCTTTTCATGATTAGCTTCTGAAGCTCTGATCAGAGTAGAGTTGTTAAAGAATGCTATAAAGTTGGCTTCATAAAGTTTTGTTCTGATTAAATAAAAGTTGAACAGGAATAATGTATATTTTCTTATATAAAAGTTAATGTAATTTGAGGGCATTTTAGAAGAATTGCATTTCTCAGATAACTTCAATACTTCAGGTAATAAGCATTAGTGGACTTTTCATTAAAATTAATTTTAATACACAAGCACCTCCAAGTTTCTTAACTTGTTTTCTTAAACAGAAGGATGCATTATAATTATTAGTCATAGAGAATTTCATTTTTTAAATTTAAGCTTTGTAATTTTAATAGTCTATAAACTGGGATTTATTTCTGGTTTCTCTGTCTATTTATTCTACTTTGAAATACAACTGCATTTTCCATACTTTGTGTCAAGGTCAAGAAAGCAACATTTCAGCCCTGTGAGAGACAGGTCGCTGGGCCAGAGGTAAAGCTGCTGTTTTGATACATGCTTTTAAAGCAGATTTTTGCTACTGCATTGGTTCTGGCAATCCCAAACCTCAACAGCAGCTGCTAGCATTGTTTGGGCTGCCTTTTCAATAATGTCATCTCTCACAGCCTTCTGATCTAACATTTTAAGTAGATTTGCAATGCTGCAAGCTTTGCAGCTTTTCAATTGCTTCTTTCAGCGCATGGCTGGTTGACAAAGTTGCATGAAGATAATGCCATAAAGTTTGAGAGAGAGAAATTATGAAAGTTTAACTCTACCCTGTTCTTTTTATGTTGTCTTCCCTCTTTTCATGCTCTTCTTTTAATTTTCATGTTACTCTTGCATACTTTATCATTTCATTTTGCTGCCCAGACTTCCAGCTACTTTCTCCCTGATCTCCATTACTTAGGGGTGTGCAAAGACACTGTCCCCAAATATCAGATTGATCAAAGAAGACTGAATCAGCTGAGGGAGCTTAGAGCCAAATTTTTCCTCTCCTAGACAGCAACTTTCATTTGTCATACATGGAAAAAGAAAATCAACTTCAGAATTCTCCAGCTTAGGCTCAGTTTTCACATAATACTGCAAAATACTACTCATATTTAAATTCTTTACACACTGATGTCATATACAAATAAAAATATAGAATAAAAATATATACTTTGTAATCTTACTATCAGAAATGCACATTGCATTTTCTTTGTTTTTAGGAAACTGAGTATTTTGCACTTGAATCACATGGAGGTAGACATTATGGTATCTTCCATGACAATACTTTCTTCAGTACTCAAACAATTAACTTTGTGGTATAGTTGAAATATCAGATCTAACAAAGTACAATTTTGAATTTCAGTATAGCATATAAAACCACAACCAATATTTTGTATGATATCAGTTGTGTTTGTAAAGCAACACTTATTACATACATAATTCTGTATCTTAAGACTCAAATATATATTTTAACCGATAGAGTTGATTTAGCATGAGTTTCTGCACAAAGAACTATTAGCAATTCAGAATTTGTTTAGTCAATTAAAAAGTGGCTAATTTCTCTGTAATTTGGTTTCCACTTTGTAAGATTAACAGAGGAGTTCGTTGCATAACTGGTACAAAACATATTTTGCTGTCATTCTGACAATTTCTATAATTTGTGTCCGTGCATATCCCCAAGTACCATTTTGAGCATTTTTCATCAGTCATTTTGTTCATCTCTCTGTCTTTCTTGATCTCCTACCATGAAAGCAGACCCAGGAACGCCCTCTGTTAGTGCAGGATGAAGACTATATTAAAAAGCAAGAGAAGGTTCCTGAGGGAAGTTTACCCCATCGAGCAACTGAAGAAATCCAGGCCAAAATTTCTATTCCAGTTCCCGAGGAGCAGAAAACACTCAAAACATGTCATCTGTATACTAACATTTTTTCTTCTCCACGCTTTCCTTTTCTGATGTCCTTTTTGGTGATCCTTGCAGTGACTATGTGGTGGCTAGTTTTTCTGTGATTAAGGAACACACAGAGGCTTATATGAAATATCAACAAGACTCTGCACCCTTCAATTTCTGGCTAAAGCTACTGTCTTAATTCTATTTTATTTTCGAATGTAGTTCAGTTTTTCAGAAATTCTGCTTTTTAACAGATGTAATTATTCAACACATAACTTCTGATATTTGTAAGAGATAACAGGAAAAGCCAGGGAAATTTCATTGTGACAAATTCTAATATTGTGCAATCCTTAAAAATCAGATTGTGCCAATGATACACTTGTTTGGATGGCTTCTATCATGTTCAAGACTCATGTCTGCATGTATTAGTATAGGCTTGCTGTTAAAGTTGGATGTTGAGCACAGGAGCTTGTTGGGGGGAGGGGGAAGCAGTAATTGTTGAAAAAAAAATTCAGTATACCTGAGAATACCTGTGTTATAGACATTTTACAAGTTGGATCTAATTCCAACTTGTTTCATAATGAATTCTATAAACGAAGAAATATACAATTTCCATTTAAAATGAAACAGAATAATTCAGAGATGTATATCCAGAGAGCAAATAAACCAACGTGATTTAAATATTATCAAATAGATTTTACATCTTGCTATTAAAACACTTCACACCTCTGTCTTAAAGCCATTTCTTTGGGAAATGTGATTTGTGTATAAATATAATGTAGTGGGGTGAATTATGATTATTTCAAGAATCGTCTGGTCAGGGATAAAGTGGACATATGTTGCATCACATTAATTGTAAGGGTAAGCTATGCCTATGCATTAGTAGATGCATATTTGTGAATCATTAATCCTCACTGTATGATTTTATTTAAATGAAAGCTTGTAACTTCTAGTTTCTGTTGAGATTGGGTTAGAATGGTAGAGAGACAATAACTTATTGGAAGCAGTAATCTATAATTTAAATTGCTCTTATCATTATTTTAATTTTTTTCTAAATTTTTCTGTGCTTTCCTTTTCTCCGGAATATTTACTAAATTGTTTTGTTTTTCCTGCAACACCCCTCTGTATGAAACTAGTATGTTCTAAATGTGTGTGCATAATGTTCCTTATACTATTCACAATTGTGTTAACACATAAGTGAGCATTACTTTGGGTAGGGGTTCTGACATTTAACTATATATTCTGTTCATTTAAATCTTTGCATGTTGCTTAAATTTTGAAACACTCAGATGTAAAAATAGTTATTTGATATCCAATTTATTTGTATAATTTTAAAACATAATTATAAAGTTCTGACTTTGACTTTTCATTACTGCATTATGCAAATGCAGATGAATGGATTTTATACTCCTAGAATAAATTAAGGACAACTTCACAAGTTTTTTGAGAGCAGAATTGCAGTATTCAGTCTAAACAGCTATAAACTTGAATCTAGAAAGGAGGTGTGTGACAATTAAATTATTGAGCAACGTTGAATATGAGTGAATTTTAATTCAGATGATATTTTAAAATTGATCTTTAAAACATTTACTATTTAGAATTATATACAATATGTTTGTGTGTATGTGCAGGTGAAAGATACATAGGTGTTTATCTTTTTGACAGTTTTGAAATTTAAAATTAATTTCAGTTTTGCAGTCATAGAATAAGATTCCCTAGCCTGGGGGAAAATCATAAGTCCACTGATTTCTGGACATCTTATCTACTTTCAATACCATGGGTCATGATCTTCTTTTAAAGATGTGGGTCTGTGCCATTGCTTAGATAGCTGCATTTCTCTCTACATGGTTATTTTCTGATGGTGATACTCTTATATTGTTCTTTGTATTTTGCTGTATAGCTCCCACACCACCTAAAATATTGCAGTAAAGACCATCAGTCATAGTCAAAGAAGTGAAGCAGTATTTGCAATATACAAACTATGTAAAATAAACAAACCACCTACCATTGATGAGTCACTCAAAGAAGGTTTAACTTTTAACCTTTAACCTTCTCTGCATGGACTCCCCTTTGACTCAAAGGATTGCATTTATAGCTAGCAGGTGGTACTTGATCCATCCCTGTCTTTGGAAACTTAAATAGCATCAATGACCATATGTATAATAATTTTTAATATTAAGGCTAGGCTACTTGGGACTCTTCAGTTGCACCATAGTTCTGAAATCGTAATACATTGGGACCCATAGAATATGTGCAGTTGCTGTGTCTTTTAATCTATTTCTGAACAAAAGGTTTAAATTCTTCCTTCCATACTTTGGGACTTAGTTGTTTTAAGGATCACTTTCACCCACATAAGTATGATTGAATCTTCTGAGGTGAGATAGTAATCATAATGGGTGTTCCCGCAGATCAGGCTATGGAATGGAATTTCACCAGTAAGATGTATTATACTTTTCTTGTAGATCTTTTAATTTTTATAGGTTTAAAAATAATTAGTGATACATTACTGCTAATCTCTCTTTTTCAAGTGTGTGTGTGTGTGTGTCATTTTTAGTGCTTTACTTTTTGATGTTTTTATTTATCCTGCTATACCACCAAAAGAGCTCCAGTCAAAATATTCCTAAATTGCCTGTTTTTTTCTGAAAGTAGAATATAAAAGCATGTACCAAACTTCACAAACAAGTCAATTAATTGTTGTACACTACCCCGAGTCAGTTTTTGTGAGATGGGCAGCTGTATAAATTTAACAAATAAAATGGGCACCACAATACTTTATGTTAGATTATATAAAGAAATTTGGTGAGTTCAGGGTGACAATGTTTTTCCATCTTACTACTTGATGAACTATGGCAAGGCTGTGAAGATCATTTGGGTGAGTTCCAACCATAAATTACTTGGGTCAAGTTTGTTCTTGATTATTTATAAAACATTGAATTAATTACTATTTTTTATTTAAAAAAACACATTAGGCAAGAGATCATACAGCAAGAGAATGGCTAATGCATAGGTTTGGATCAACCTGCATTTAGTGATTGAATGGTGAATTATAGCAAATGTTATTTTCTGTTTTATGTATCTTATTTATATATGGATTGTTATTCAGTAATAACTCAGGACAATCCTTTTATTCACTTAACAGTCAGTAGCTAAACAATCTTGAAAGGCAAAATTTGGGGCTCTACCTAAGATTTTAGAGAGCTATCTAACTATGTAGTAATAAGGAAAAGGTTGATAATTTCACAACTAGTGGAAATTAATCATTTATCATTATCCCTAAAAGTTTTCATTGCAATAAAAACACAGAATACCTAAAAGAATGGTTTTGATCCATACAACCAAACTTCTCATACTCATTTTATGGTTTCATGAGAATTATCCTTTGTTTATCCCTGATTATTTTGAAAAGACAGAACCACAATACTCAATTTATTATTGAGTAATTCAAGTTTTAAAATCCATCCAGTTTGCAGTTATAAATTAATGGTAGCCTATTGCTCCCCCCCCCAAACTTTTGAAATTTAATGTAAGAATGGTACAAATGAAAACAAGTTAAATTTGGAACGTTATCTTTGTGCTTCATAATGCTGCTTTTTAAAGTTTATTGACCCTTTTGAAATGTATTATCTTTCACTAGTTGGTCTCTGGAAATTCTTGCTGGTGAGTGTAGTAACTTACCAATTGTGCATTTTAAACATTTTAAATGTAGCTGCTTCTGTACATATTTCCAGTATGGGGATAATCTAATATTATTGAAACATTGCTTGAAATACCCATAATATCCACTTGTTAAGGAAAATTCTTACAGAAAATTTTTGAAAAACAAAATAATTTTAAGGGGTTTATCACTGATTGCTTGCAGTATATATTAGTTTATCCCCTTCTTCTTTTTTTTATTTGAATGCTATTTTAATATAGATTCTCTGCCTGATCCAAAAACCTATCAAGAATAGCTGTCTCCATTCACTGCAGTGTCAATAATGGAGCTTTTAACAAAAGTAGAGGCTTTTGAGTGGAAATTTATAACTTTTGCAAATTAATATAAGAGTTATCTTGAGTCACCTCTTAGGTGGTTCTGATGTTCAAAGATGCCAAAAAAGTTGCATTATCCTGTGTCTACTTGTATCAAAAAGCTTTTAAGTGGTATCTTAGAACAAAGTTCCCAAGTTCTCCAATGTTTGGATAAGTGAGGCACTTGGAATTTTGAGAGCATAATTATGACCATTACCAATTAGTTGTCAAGCATTCAGTATGGATTCATTTGTATGAAGTAGATTTATGAGAGTGATGTCCTTCATACAGCTGTTCTCTTAAGATGCTCTTTTTCATCTCAGCTTTCTTCATATTGTAAAGGGGCTTCTCAAAAATAATCGGTGCAACCCTCCATTATTTTGGATATATGTGGGATTCAGAAGCATTGTTGGGATTAAATGTAATGCTTGAGCTGGCACTTGCTTTACAGCATGCTAGTTTTTTGCTGTTTTTTTAAATAGTCTTAAAAGAATTAAAATCAGGTTAGTGGTGGCAAGGCAAGTAAACTGTACGCTCATTGATTCACATAATAAACTGTTTATTAACAGCTGTGTCCGGAGCAGTCTGAACAGTCAAGGTCATTTTAATCAATGTAGGACTTTTTCTTAAATGACTTTTAAAAAAAAAAGTAATATCAAATACAAATAATTAAAATACAAAATATAGATAGTCAGCTATAGAAATGTCCAAATTAAGTCTTACACTAATAGTATAACAGAGTTGGAATGGACCTTGGAGGTCCTCTAGTCCAACTCCCTGCTCAAGTAGGATACCCAATATCATTTCAAACAAATGATTGTCCAATCTCTTCTTCAAAACCTCCACTGTTGGAACATTGTTTTGTATAATCTCTTTGAATATCAGAGGGGAGCTTCTATCATAATACAGAAGTCTCTTTCCCATTAAATTTATCTTTAATTCCATTGAATTGCACACTTAAAGGAACATTGTTCAAACTTTCCTGAAAGCCACAGTAGAACTCCTTATGGAATGTGGGAAAGAATATTGAGTAGCAGGGTTAATACAAAAGGAAGACTGGCAATTCCTGGTGTAACAAATCTGTTTACTGTAAATATTACAGGAGACTTCTCAAAAGGCTACATAGCAAGGACAAATCCATCCTATCAAATTATATGTGTCCATCCCTCATCTAATTTGTATGTAGCTAAACTTCTGTAGCTGTTATGCTTTGAAAGTGAGCGTGCTTGGAACAGCATTTCCAATAAAAATTATAGTTATGGTAGAATATTCCCTGAACTTCACAAGCTTTCTAATATAGTTAAAGTTTCTGTGTCCTGCATCAAAGTCTACAGTTCACAACTGTTGATACAACCCTGCTAATATATGCTGATAATAAGCTGCCATCATTGAATTGCCTAATGTTGATCATTTCTTTAAACTGAGGCTTCTGTCATCAATAATTAGAAAAATAAGCTTTTAAATTACTCCCATATTTTAGGTTTGCCTTGCTAGCTTAAAAAAAGCAGAAATGGCAGACAATACGTTAAAATATTTAGCTCAGATTACTTACAAAAGGGGTCTTAGGTATCCTGATTTGATGGTGGGTAGGGACAGATATAATGATGTATTATAATATAGTCTTTGTATATTTGAATGTGATACTATGACACAAATACAGAAGGGCAAAGCTTGCATCATGCCATCATAATCTGTAGTCATCATTTTGCTACCATGGTGGATAGGAATAGACACCTTTAGCAAGAATCATTGAGAAGAGAAGAACAAGTTCACAGGTACAAGCACGAGTTCACATTTAACATTCAGTCTTGGTGTTTGTCTCATTTAAACAGCCCAACTATTTGAATATTTTGTCTATCAGATGCATAGAGGCTAAATTTTAATTGCTGATATTAATAGTCCCTTTACATACAGTACTATTTGACAGAAGCAAAAAGATTTTTGAAAACAAAATTTTGCATATATTATTTGATCTGCTGAGCCCAGTGCAGAATTCACTACCTTAATGTAGACAAATAAGTGACTATTGAAGTGTTTTTCCCTTATTCAATTGGCTTTCATTTTCCCTCATTGAATAAGGCAAATTTGTAGAAAATAGTAATCTCTTATTGCATAACCATTTAGTGATTTCTTGTTACTTCCGGTCAAAATTGTACAAAAATTTACTTTGTTGTAGAATATTTCTCAGTCTTTGGATATTTGACAAGCTTTTTATGTTTTTAGTAAGATTCCATCCCTTGCATCAAAGTCATGTCATTCATTACAAATATTAATTCAGTTCATTGCCTGTGGCTTTTCACTTAATATGAAAAGATAGATTTGGAAACAAGTATCCTTTATTACTGGGGTTCATGAATTTCTGGCTTTGCCTACACATCTTATCCTATTTAAAATATTATATCTTATTCAGTGGGTGATTGGACCAGGCAAATTTTCTATACTATTTCTATTCTTAAGCATGTTTTCATCCTTACCTTTTTTCTATTACTCTTCCTTTCCTGAAATTGTAATAGAGCTTGCTGAGATTTATAATGATCTGATTGATAACTTTCCAACAGGCGTATGATGGAAGACAGTATAGTATCATCCTTGGTGAAATTCTCTGGTTTGGCTCTGATGCTAGAGATACCCTTGCTTTCTATTAGGCTGAGTGGATTTGTTTGTTTTATATTACGCTGTTACTCATTTTACAATAAAAGTTAAAAATAGCATGCAAAAGTTTTCTGTTTACATTTGTAGTCAGATACTTTCAGGCAAGCAACATCATTGTAAATATATAAATAATGAGGTAGCTTCTCATCATCTCTGTAATATGCCTGGGATTTTCTTGTTATATCATTTGGATCATTCTTGTAAAAAAAAGTCAGTAATACTCACGTTGTGCTTCATTGAGAAATTCAACTTTGTTGAGAGCTTCAACAATTAAGATGGCTCCTAGATTTATGTATGAAAAATCCAGATTATAAATCATAAGAAAAACTGTTGTTTCCAAAGGAATAGTTTAGAAATTCCTCATTTCTTTTTAAAAAGCCATACCTGTAGCTTCAGGATGGACAGAATTATTTTTCAATTATAAGAAATTAAAACGTGTTTAGAATCCTACTCCTCAACAATATGAAAGCATTAATAATGTGCTTATGTTTTCAAAACATAATGAGCTTTCAGTATGATAGATCTGTGTTTTACAAGTAAGCAGTGAGGGTAATGTGCTGTGTATATTTTCCCAGTGCACCTTGTAGCAGTTTAGGACAGGAAGGGACAGTGGATATTCAGAAATAGTACGAATGGGGCAGCAAAAGCTAACCCCCTCCTTCCCCAGATTTATTCCACTTTAAGATGGCAAATAGCAGATTGCATCTACTGCCATGATCTCTGAATGTCCAACCTCTTCAAAAGTAGGATTATTCTTCTGCTGGCAGGAGACTGGTTGATTGGTCCAATGACTTCTTAGTTTATTGAAAGTGTAGTAGTCATTACAGAGAAAGCTGCAGTTGCTTTGCCCACTTCAGACTTGGAGCTGGACCAGGACAAATTCCGCTGACAAAGAGAAGAATATAAACAACTACTTGACCTTGACTGTGTGCGACCATTATTGTCTGTCAGAGTGACTATAATGTAGCCTTTTTGAACGCACTTGAAATATTCATCTTCAGCCATTGTAATAATGTACACAGGCCCTACTAAGTCTTATTCTAAATTTTGCACTATTTCTAGATGAAGTGCATTCTATTCCTAATTCTTTCTGGCCTTTTTTGTGTATTCGTTTCTTTTTAGAGTGTGCGTGACTGTCCCTTCAAAGAGGATGCAGATGATGTGACAGAGGGGAAAAATATTGCCTCTCACTTTGAATGGGAGGTTTCAAAGCATTCAGTAGGCTTTAGTGAGAACCAAATGTCAACCACACTGGCATCTGCACAAATTCATGAATCAGACTCTTTTTCAATAAGCAGCAAGGAGCAGAAAGAGGAGGGTGCCACTGCTCTTCCTAAGAGCAAGGAAGATCTAAGGTGTGAAAAGGGATTTTATTCAAATATGGAAAAGGAAGCTGAGGATTCTAAACAGGCTGAGGTGGAAATATCTGTAATCCCTGTTTCACCTCCACTGTACCTCTATGAGGAAGAGGAGGAAGCCTGTGGTGTTGAAGAAACAAAATTTACCAGCAAGCCACTTAGAGAGCTAAATGGAGAATATTACAATCCAAATGTTGATCATGAATTTCCTGCTCTCATTCGCTGTTTCCAGGTAGTAAATGTGAACATAGAATATATTTTGCAAATGCCTGTGCTACATTTTCTGAGTCACTTTGCAAACACTGGAGCAAGCATAGCTTTACATATCCATGAAGAAGGATTAATTTTTGATGTCCTGAAGTAATTTCCAAAAACTAACCATTCAATTTTATACTGTCTATATAAATTATTACTCCCTTCTTCATCCTTATTTGAAATTGACATGTCTTAATTAAACACATTTTTCTTGATTCATGCAAAGAAAGGGAAATTCAAAAAGCTAAAGATGTTTAATGTATCAGAAAAACTAAGTACTAATTATTGATACTAATATTTTATTCATTACAACGATAAGATCTGGAGTCAGCAGATTTGGAAGTACCACTTTCCTCCAGCTTATTATAATTATAATTATTTTTGCTTGCTTCAGTGTTCCTTATTAATCCTATCTGCTAAAATACCTAAATATGCAATATGATAATAAGGTGATACTTTGGGTATGTGAAGGGGTATGATGGTCATGCGGTCCTCTTACTAACTTTATGTTCTCTGAGTTAATTATTAGGTGATGGCATAGCTGATTTTTCTTTTCCTTTTACTCTTAATACTTAAATATCCATAAATGGTGATTTGGCAGTGATTTAATATAAACTGGTGGACTTCACATTTCAAACTGCAGGTGTTGCCTATGCACTCTCTATAGGTTTCCTACATTCAATTTAAATTCAACTAGTTTCTGAATGAATAAATAAATACTGTGGCAAGTTAAAAAACCCATATTCTTCCTACATGGTAGAGCACATATATAGATGTCTGTGATTAAATTTCTCATTAAATATTAAAATTGATCACTGAAGTGAATCCATTTCCATTATTTGGCCAATCGGATTTTTAAAATGTGTGAAATCACTGCATTTCATCATAATTTTCACAATTCTGCAAATGAGTGCAAACAACATAACAGTTGTGATGTATAGTTGAGTTCATGATGCACCTATAATTTGCACATTGGAATTCTGTTAAGTAATACTGATATAAGGTGACTAAGTGTACTTTACTTTGAAACTATTTTGTAGCCCCCCCTTGTGAAAACTCAGACCGTTACCATCTCTGATGTGTCTAATGCTGTGAAAAGTGAAATTCCAACTAAAGACGTTCCAATTGTCCACACAGAGACCAAGACTATAACTTACGAAGCTGCACAGGTAGGCTGCTTCACATCTGGTGTTACAATGTTATTGTAATATTTTGCATGATTGCTAGAAGCCATTTCATTCATAATTTTTAATCTAAAAGACTTTGAACATTTTATTTATGGGACGTTTCGGTTCCTGCAGGGAATTCCACTTGTGACAATTGCTGTGAGAAATACCATTATCCTATCAGAGAAAGTCATGTTTTTCTTAAACAGAATTTCAGGAGTCCCCCTAGTGTGGTTCATAGAGCTCCTTCTGGCCATGATGCTGAAAAACAGACAATACAGTCTCCCAACGTTTTGAAGTGGGAAACAGATGAAAATGATAATGTAAGATCTAAAAGGGTCTACCACATTAACAAACGCCCATCTCCAGAATCCTAAAACAGCTCTGTTCCCATGCCTGATGAGGCCACTTCGTGGCTGTAAGTTTCCTGAAAAATCTTTTGAATGTGGTGCTTATTAGCCAAATGATATCCAGCCCTAAACTAGGAGAATTAGGCAAGTCTGAGCTGGCTTACACTGGGATGAAGGAGATTTGTGAGTTCATTGCTGTCCAGAATCATTATTTGTGGACAACTGCTGTGGATCCTGGAAACATAAGTAATAACCCCAGAATTTAAAAAAAAGTTATCCATCATCTTTAGTAGTTTGTACTCTTGAATTAAAAATTTCCCATGGTACAATCTCACTAAGATAAGTTGCATGTTGGATAGTACCGGAAGGAGCTGTGTGGGAAGCTTTTCAAAAATCTGCTCAAATATAGACTTAAAGGGAAACCATTTTCTTATTATTTTTGTAGCTGCAAAGTGCAGCTACAAATTTTTATTTGTAAATTTTTATCATAATTGCAACATTTATTACCACGGGAAGCTGAGCAGCTCTTAATAACATATGCATGAGAAGATGCCATTGCACAAAAGGTCCTGTTTGTAAACTGCCTATGGCATCTAATTGTTACTGGGAGGATTAGATTAAATTGGTATGGGCCTTGTCTGATCCAGAATGTTGTTTTTAGTGGCCTACATGTATACAGTAGTTGATTAGGTAATGCTATCTCTTTTCCTTCAGTTTGTTTCTTTTTTATGAATGTCGTCTTTCCTGCCAAGTGACTTACTCACTGTAGGTGGGCAAGGAAGTCATTTATACTTTCATGTATGTCTGCCTTAGATTGATGATGGCAATGGGGATTTAGATCCTGGAGTTCTCCTAACTGCTCAGACTATAACTTCAGAGACCACCAGCAGCACTACGACCACACAAATAACAAAGGTAAAAAACCTCTGTCTCATTGATAAGCTGCATGCATGTAAAAAAAAATTACATGCATAAGTTTCATTTTCTGTGTGCCTCCGTAGTCCTCCTAGGATTGGGCAGTAGAATGCACAGAACACAGAAAGCGCTGTTGCGTTTTGATGACAATTGTGGTTGTGTTAGAAATAAAATAATATTGTATTCAAGAGAAGGATCTTATTTCCTTGGCTAAATAAAGTCCCTTCCCTGGCTACAAAGGACCTTACTTCCCTGGCTATATTAATAGTTTCTAAGTTGCAATGAGCTCAAGTTTAGATTTACAGCTTTTGGTAATGAATATAAAGATGATGATGGTGGTGGTGGTGGTGGTGGTGGTGGTGGTGAAACACTAAGAGCCAAAAGGTATGACTTACTCTGATGCCCTCTTGAAAGTGTTGTTGCATAAAGAACCAACCTGTTTTGATACTTGAACTTCTGGTATTTATGATGAAGTTGGGGAAACCAGCCAGTGTTAGAAACTACAGAGGAAAAAAAAGTTAAACAAATGTATCTTGTAATATGGAGTTTTAAAGCAAGGCTTTGCCTCAAATTATGTCTACATAAAAATTGAGAATCAAGGAATTGCAAGTTTTCTTACCAAAGCATTTTTTTAGTTTAGTTTGAGCTTAAGTTCTGACTAAATATTTTCTATTTCCAGACTAATTTTAAAAAAGAATCTGTTATATTCATTTTTAAATCATTTTATGCTATTTATAATCTAATTTTATATTTTGTAAAGCAACTTTCCAGTGGTTGGCAAGAATGAGACATTTGATTCACTATTTTTGTTAAAATTTTGTAAAAAAAAATTGAAAATGATGAAATCATAATTATGAGAAGGAAAGTTCAAGATACAAGTTTATACTAATGCCTACCTATGAACTAGATTTTTATTTACATTCCTATTTAATAAATTGATTACATTTCTCTCAAAAATAATTAAAATATCTGTAGGTTTTATCATTTTTAATTATAAAAATGTTAATGTTAATCTTTGTTTTCTCATGACAGACTGTAAAAGGTGGAATTTCAGAAACACGAATTGAAAAACGAATTGTCATCACAGGAGATACAGACATTGATCATGATCAAGTAAGAGACTTATATTTATTGATAATGGAAGCAGTTTTTTTAACAATAGACAAGTAACTTTAAATTCAGATTCTGAAATTAATTTTGAAGCATTGAAAGTCTTTTAAACTCAGTTCAAATGTTTCTAGGTGATAACAGATAACAAGAGGCCATTCACAAACGCTTGAAGCTGTTTTGTTCCTCAAGTGTCAAACTTGATCATGCTGATTGAAAATAACACAGGTTGTGCCCTTCCTCCCAATCCATAGGATGTCAGGCTGCAAATTATATTAGGTAGCACAGAAATAATGTGTTCTTTATACTCTTTTTCTTCAGGTTCTTGTTCAGGCCATCAAAGAAGCTAAAGAGCAACATCCAGATATGTCTGTGACCAAGGTCGTCGTTCATCAGGAGACTGAGATTGCAGAATAAATAGTTTATACCAGGTAAGTTCCCTATTTCATCATAAAATATTTTAACTTTGGTCATAAATAAGGATTGTTAAAGAAGCTTCCTGTTCTTGATATCTCAAGTTTAATCCATTATAGTAAATTAATTGTATTGCTATTTTTTTATTGTAAGCCGCCCTGAGTCGCTAGGGAGAGAGGGTGGCATATAAGTCCAATAAAACTAAACTAAACTAAACTAAATCTTTACAGGCACAAACTGCTGCTAAAATGTACATATATTGGGAGCAGAATCCAGCCATAATAGAAACAAGAATGTTTAAAATAGTAGCCTGTTTCTGATTCTAATTGTGAATCATATCATAAGTACCCTTGAAATTTAGCCTCCCACTAATGTTTAAAGTGGTGGCAATGTATGTTTAGGATTAAATAGATTGGGTCTGCAGAACATAAAACTTGCAAGTAACATGTCATATGGTACTTCTTGTTGCCTGCCAGGTCAAGTTTCACACATAAGCAGTCCACACACCAATCGGCGGCTGAGAGAAACCTATAGTAGACTATTTAAAAAGTATTGCTATTGCTATTAGAAGCAACACTAAGAATGCTAAAGGGGACTAACATAAATGTTTCAAATTCACCAATGACCTTTACCTTCTCCATATTTTAGTTTTTATGTAGTTCTAATAAAGTTTTTCAAATTATTTTTTAATCTGTACTTTAAGAAAAGGGCTGCTCGTGTGATCTGTTCAAGATAACAAAAAGACATTCACAATCACTTGCGTTGTTCAGTCCTGCAGTAGACGTCTCAATCACAATATTTTGAAACTTACCTGAAACTTGTAGATAAGTGTCTTCTGAGAAAGCTAAGAATAAATTAATTATTCATGTTCTTCCCAGTGCAGTACGGAGATAATGTGCAACTTGGGAATGAAACCTCAGCACACCATTTAATTTGAGAAATTGTCTGTATGTTTCTTCTTATGGATTATTTATGCTACAGATTCGTTTCACCTGACATGCTGTTTGATAGTGATTTAGTTGTACATAAGGACCAAAATAGTATGGGGTTTTTTTTGTAGCTTCGAGTATTTTCTCTCCTGTTTCCTTTTGATCAATGCTAATGTTTCTCAACAAGGCACCACTTTATGAGTGAGCTATCTCACCAGCATTTAAAGCCCGTGAGCTGTACAGGTAGTCAAGAATTGTTTCATGTATGAGTGAACAAGAACTGAGCCCTTGTGCCAGGAAGCATCCTTAACTCCATATATCGACAGAGCATCGCGTTCTGATTTAAACCTTTAGATTTTAGAACTATGTTATCCGTGGAAGAATAATCCTATGGTCAATTTAGGGAACCTAGGGTTTTGGGGGGGGGAGTTTTCTGGATTTTGAGTATGCAACAGACCAGAGTGCCATTCTGAGCAAACATCTAGCCAGGTATCCTTGGTGGCTACCTTCAGGCATGTGGATTTTATGTACTTATTTAATTTTTTTATCCTATTGTTCTGCAGTTATGTCCCATTATCAGACAAAAGTAAGAAAAAAGATCAAAAATAATCATATAATAAAAAGCTGGTTTTTAAAGTTAAAACATCATCTAAAATATAAACTTAATCACAGTAGTTTACCTTGAAACACTTGTGCACATTATATAATAAGGAAAGCAAAGATGATTGATCATTATTGATAATTTTTTCTCATATAACATGGCTATGTTCTCACTTCAACATTCATATTCTGATCCTCATAATTAGACACATTTCAGCAAACTGTGTGTTTAGTAACATTTATTTCACATAGCAATAACACTTGGCTGTGGCACTTAGACTTATATACCACTCAAGAGATCTTTACAGTGCACTCTGAACGGTTTACAGAGTCAGCATATTGCCCCCAACAATCTGGGTCCTCATTTTACTGACCTCAGAAGGATGAAGGATGAATCAATCTTGAGCAGGTCAGGATCGAACTCCTGGCAGTGGGCAGCATTCTATCCACTGCGCCACCATGGCTCATGGATTTAGCTTTTAATAGAAAATTTCTTTCCTACTATGCCACAGTTTTCTCATGTTCATTCAGCAATCACACTAAAAAGGACACTTTTTTGTGCTGCCCAGAATATGGAATGGTCTTTCTATTGTTGAAAACATGCTTATTTGTCCTGGCCTTTCCTTGCCAGCTAAGCCTTATTATTAATAATTGAACCAGGGATACTCATTATTAGTTCAGGATTTTTGTTTATGTATTGTATGCTTTTGCATTTTTCTATGTTGCTATAAAAAAGCTTAGACTTTCTAGAAGATGAATATTAAGCAATTATTGAAAATATTATATAATTGATGCATTCTGTCCCATTTGCAGAATATCAGGAGTTCACAAGCATTTTTGTAAGATACTAAATGTGTGTCCATTTTCATTAAGGAATTTGTATCTTCCTAGGTGATGCCTGCTTCATTCTTTGAAGGTCACCCAAGATATACCAGCAGAACTACAAAGGAACTTTCGAACACCATGACCTCAAACTTGCCAGATTTATTCTCAATCACACAGTCTATCATTTATTGTTAGGAAGTTATGCTTTTTGATGTTTACTTGGGATTATCTTTAATACTATATGTCCCTTTTCATTGTTTTTAATATTGTGACTGACAATTTGCCATATTTTACATGTGCTGATGTGCTTTTTTAAAAAAAAACACCATTTTTTTCATTTCCTTTTCCTATGTCATTTTCTGAATCTGTATTAAGATGTCAAAAAGAGTACACAGGGCTTATCAAAAATGTTGCCTTTAAGTGTGATGATACTCACCTTTCTGTTCCTCAAACAGTTTGCATTCTCTCCTACCTTTTGAATAGGTTACTGTGTGGCATATCAGTGACTTAGAAGTAGCCACCCTTGTCAGAAAAATCACTGTGTGCAAAACTTTAATTTGATGGGTTGATCTATAAAATGTCCAGAGCATCCTAACCACAGCGTACTTTGCCTGTGCATTTCCTTTGCTTGTGTGGATATGTCTGTCTTTAGATGCTTGAACATATCAGGAGGTTGTGGTGTTTATATAAGTAATTCAGTAGTTACCTAGGTTCAGGGACAATGGAAGTTGCTTTTTTATACTGTGAATTGTAAAGCTTTTAAATGAATTGTGGTAAGGCATTCAACTCTCATCTGCTCTTTTCTCCCTCCACCTTTGTTTTGCTTCACAGTCCTTGGTAGATGTTCCTTGTAATCCTAGCTGCTGTTTAGCCCCATTAAGCTATGAGTTTAAGAGTAAGAGACCCTGAGCACAATTAAGTTAGGCTGTGATTTATCATGGGTTTTTTTTTTACCCCATAGTCATTTGTAGTTTGGGTGAGGGTTTTGTTTTATTTTTTGTTTGTTTTGTGCACGGGGGGCAAGAGGCAAATAAAGATTTAAAATCATTATTTTTGAACAAAAGCTAAATTTAGAGCTCTGGCAATGTATCTGGATAAGAGGTGTAATTCCTATTCAGTTGTTAAAGACAATCTGGCATTCTTTTCATGAAGATGGTATCGGAGGCTATCAGTCAGAATAGGGTCTTGTTTCCTCAGTGAAAAATTATTTGGAGAGGGAATATATAAATTTCCATCAGATAATTTCTTTTTGCAAGACAGTACTCTGTCGTTTTTCTTGGGGGCAACCCTAACCATAGTGCGCTGGTGCTGTATCTCTCTCCCTTGTTTCCTTTAGATCATTTAGAATTTCTTATAAAAGAACTTGCTTTCCCTCAAAAACAATAACCCATGAACAAAGATTGTTGCACTTGGTAAATTATGCCCTTAGCTTTTTCACTGTTAACATTAGAATGAAAGAGTAGAATTCGGCATTGGTTGCTGTCCTCAGCACCTTAATACTGTACATATTGTCATCATAGAAAGCTACGGTATATACCACCTGGGGAATATGTTCAGAGAAAGAGCAATAAGTAATTTATGAAAGGGGTCAGTGGGAGTTTTTTTAAAAGAAAGATAATGCTGATTTTACATTACTTTCAAACAAAAGACAGAAAGGCTACTCTTTTTAAAAATACTTCACTTTTCTATGTGTATTACAATCTGCATGTTCAGTGATTGGACTCCAATTTGGAATTCCCATATCTTTCAAAAATAGATAGACCATTATTTAGTTGGATGGTTCTTTTTTCCTAAAATATATGAAGACTCTGTAAAGATACAAGAAGAAGCAGCTCTACCTTTTCTTAGAAGAACTCAATTTCAGCAAATAAAAGCTTTCATTTACTATTTGGCATAATGCTACCCTGTCATATTGCATGCTCCGTTCCCACCTCAAATGTGAATGCATTTTGATTAAAGAGTCAGTAGGAATATTTTAGGACTTAAAGATGTGTGAAACATTTTGAATACAAAACATCCCATTTGAGCTTGAAACCATAATTTTACATTCAAAATGAAGTGTTTGTGACATTTTTGGAAGTGTTTTGAGATGGAATGCTATTTGATCAGTTTTGCTTTAAATATTACATCATGTTTCCAATGATTGCTGATTGATGCCAGAGGAAAGCCCACCTGGAAACAGATTCCCCTACCTCCCTGGAAAATAAACATAGGATTGAGTTGTAATAGAATTAATGAAAGTAACTGTGAAAGCAGTAGAGTAAGTAAGCTTCCTAACAATATTACACTGAACTAGAATAAACTCCGGGCACTTAATGTATTTATTACAAAACTAGCTATTTATTGTGGAAGACAACTGATTGGTACACTTAGGCTGGTGCAAAATATTAATATTTCTGCTGATTTTATTGCTCTTTTATTCAAAGCATAAAGCATTTTTGAAAGAATTCTATTATTCATGAAGCTTATATTCCATATGATTTCTAAGGACAGGTTTTGCCGTTTCACCAGCTGTAACTGAGCATGATTTTTGTACACTATGGACAGCTAGCCAATGATGTTCTGCTCTGTTTAGCTAACCTACACATTCTTGCATGGAATGTGAATCTCTCATTAAAAGATAATTACCTTTACATGATGAGGGGAATGCATTTCAGATTGTACCTCTTCCTGGCCTTTACATCTATTGCTCTCCCATTTTTCAGAGTTTTCTACTGCCTTACCTTTGAATTCCATTTTCATTCATGCACCAGGATTAATTTCACTGATTCACTATTTTTTGTGTTGTGCAAAAGATGAGCCCCATCTTTCCTTTTTCTGATTTTTGGCTTATTTACTAAATGAAATCTGCAATAGACTGTAATAAGGAAGTCCAAGGTAAGATGGTATATCTGCACTGTATCATTACTTGCCTCCTTTTACAATAATCAGAAGCAAAAAATGTTCGTTTAGCAGTATGTCTAAGTATTTAGGGTTATGTTTTCCTAAATACGACTTAGGAATATGTTAGTTTCAAGAAATGCTCAAAATCACAGGGCACACATGAGTTGAAAAGACGAAAAACTAGAACATAAAAGGATAAAGATTGCAGCTGGGCAACAAGACAGCTGTATACTTGAGAGAAAGAAAAGTAAAGGTCATTCAAATTTACTTTTTTTCTCTTTTTTTCTATATATTTATTAGCAAGGCAATTTGAACTCAGGAGTTTAATAAAAGTTCTGCTTTCCTACTCATGGCCAGGCATAAGACCCCCACCTTCCTTTGAGTATGCCTGAAGATAAAAACATGATAACGAAAGAAAAACTTCATATTTTTGCAGATTGAGCTGATTTACAAGATATACATCGGGGTGTCCAACCTTAGCAACTTTTAGACATGTGGATTTCAATTCCCAGAATTCTAGGAGTTGAAGTCCACAAGTCTTAAAGTTGACATGGTTGGCTACCCCGATGAACCTAAATGATTGTGCTCTTTTCATGTTATGTTACTCTGCTTCTGATTATTGTAACAAAACATTAAAAATCCCTTAACAATATTCATATACACACCTTCCTTTGACTGGCAGTCTAATTTTGCAACAACTCCTGCCAGCTTTTATTACCTATTGTCCAAAAACTATAAAACTAAACTACACCAGCAAAGGCTGAAAGAGTTTAAGGGTCCTCTTAAACCTCTTAGGAATGTGAATCCTGGGGCTGCTGCCACATAGTGATTATTTTCTTTTCTGAAATTCCTTCCTGCATATAGTGTAAATCCATTCTCTGCTGCGAAGGGGGCTTCTGTTTACCACCTGAGCTTATAACTTCGCACTCCTGCTGGCAGCCTTTGTAACTGAACAAGAGTTGTGAGTTTGTTTCCTCCTGGCTGCTTGTATCCCGCAAGTGAGCAATATTTATTTTGTATAGCCAAGCATGCTGGAGAAATAAAAAAGGAGCTAATAAATCCTTTTAAAATGCATTTGCCAAGCTAATTTAACTTTCCATAGCAGACACAATGAAAACAATCTAGTTTTCGGGTACCAGAAACGTGTCCTGAACTGTCTGCCATTGACAATTGGGATTTTCATGTTTTGAGAAGGAAAAGCATTTGTAGGTTGTTTGTACTCACAATCTCAGAGCTGCCACCATCACCTTAACAGATAACAAAATAAACCAGCTTCTAGCATTCTCGTTTTCTGGGGGACAACACTGCCATTACTGGAGCAGTAAATAAAATATAGTCTGTTTATAATGATGAAATGACTATGCTCCCAGTTATTTCCTTCCCCATTTATGAGATTATCTAGAAACACTCTTAACTGTATAGTAAATGGAAGCTATTTATCTATGAATGTGTGTACAGAAGGAAGAGCAGCAGTATCCAAATTGGTCAAATTAAGAAAGTAAAAAAATAGATTTTCACTTGCCAACGATTAAAGTACAAATTAACTTTGGGGACTTGAGAGGGTGTTGGGGATTCATAAACTGATTTTTTTTCCATTTTCATACAAGGGGCAGTTTTTTAAAAATTGTATTCTAATTATGGGGGTGTTGGTTCTCTTTTTTACACATTAAATCACACTATTTCACTGCAGATATGAAGGAGCTTTGTACATTTTTTAAAGACAATTGTATAGAATAGTTCATTCTTTTTTAAAAAAGTAGGAACAGAATAAACAATTAGCAAATCTTTATAGTTTATGTAGTTGTTATTTTGGACTTTTGTAGTTAAAGAGCAATTAGATGTAGCATTTAGATATGTGTTCAATCTTGTATTGCATTTTTCAATAAATTTTCAAGTAAAAAAATGATGCTCTTGTCACTTATTAAAGCTCTACTTTGCCCTGATTATCTAAATTGTAGCTTCTGAAATATGCCGGCTGAAACTTTAATGCTTCCAACTATTTGGTTCATCATATGCCGCCCTAAATGCCTAGTTTAAGTATCTGTTAAACCATGACTTTCCTGTGTACCTTTAAAAACAAGTTGCTGTTACTTTTGCACAACCTTGGTTGAGCTCACACCCTGTGGTAAGCCAAACTCACATTGTATGAACCCAGCTTGGTAAGTCATGTTTTATCATATTGAGAATATAACGTTTGATGGTGACCTGTGGAAAGAGCAATAGTGAGCATTGAAACCTCCAACCAATCTGCCTTGTGACCATGAGAGTCTTGTCATCTTGCTTCAAATACATCCTCAGCCCTCTTCTCCATGCAAACTCTGCTGTCCTTAATGCCCAGGAAATTCCAGAATCACAGGAAAAGTCGTCCTACATTAAAGAAGGAGAACTCTCATGGCTGTGGGCTCTCTCCTTCGTGCTCAATCGATTCTGAGAATCTGTAGGATAATTTCTGAGGGATTGATTTGATCCTATCAAGTTGATGTGCAGTTGTGTGAAGCTCAGACAATACTTATTTGCACTTACCTCTAATTGCAAATAATGTTTGCTCTCCAGCATTCTTCTGAATGGAAAGCTGCTTTTTGCATGCAAGTTTTGCCATAACAGGATGCAGAATTGGGGAACAGTCCACAATCCTTGTCTGCTGTTTTGAGCAGTGACTAGGTTGAGTGGCCCATTCATGGAACGTGCTGTATCAACCTCTTTGATGTTCCCGTTTGGTGTCTCAAGTCAGGGCTCAAACAGGCAAATGTTTTATGCTGTGGCATCAGCAGAGGAAGCCTGTTCCAAACTTTGAAAGTAAATATATGGCTCCCAGATATATTGGAATTACAGCCCCTAGAATTCGTCTCTGTATTTTTTTTAATACCTTTTTGGCATTTACAAAACACTATTTTCAAAAGAGGAATATTCATTTGGGTTCAAAGGAACGAACAACATGTATCAGGAAGAAATGCAAATATATAATATGCTAAAAAGCACAGCATTCATTGTACCAGGTTTATTCAAAACTACTGCACTATAAAATTTAGCAAGTAAGAATTTAAGAGCCAAAATAACTTAACGTCGCTTCTAATAAGCTACCATGTTAGGAAATTACTTTTTAAACTCAATGAAATTTCATTGCCTCAAAGTAAATTTGCTATGGAGATTTCCTATACACACACCCTCCACCATCCCATAAGAAAACAGAAGCTTCAAGTACTTGATTGAATAGAGTCTACAATATTCAATTTCCTGATTCTGTGCAATTTTTAGTGTTTGGTCCACATCACTGATTTTGAAATATAATTTAAAAATGTTTCTCTTGCAATATATTCCATCTGGATTGTAATTCCATATCTAGTTGCAGTGATGAAATAAGACCCATCTCTCTCTCAAGCAGATTAAAAAAACCCAACTAATTTGCTTACACAAAGATTAAATAATAGCGGGCCTTACATATACTCATATTTGAGGGAAATATTGTAAAAGTTCAAGATATGATAGAAAAGCGTGCCATTAAGCTGTAATAAGGTGACTGGCTGAACATTTGGTGATTAAATATTTTCACAAACATGCATATATGTATCCATAAGACAAACCTTTCCTGCAGATCGATGAGCATATTAGTGATAAGCTTCTGTGATAAGCTTCTGAGATATGCATACTAATAAAAAATATTAACCTTCTAATCCGAGTTCTGAAATGGTATTGTCCAAATGGGATTTTTGTGTGTATTTTATTAAAGGTAAATCAAGTAACTAATGAAGTCATATTATCCTGGATAATGGTAACCAAAATAATTGGTTGGCTTTTGTTCCTTTTTTGCTCACTAAAAAGTTTTTTCCCACCAGTGAATTTTATACACTAGTCAATTATGTCCATTTAATTCAGCAATCTCATTCTTGTTTTTTTCCTACCGAGGGTTAGGATTAGGAGTGATTAACCTTTATGGATTTTGGTAACACCATAATCACAAAGGTATATACTATACCAATCAGTTATGTCTGCAGCTGGTAAAAGCTTTTTGGATATAAGATTAACAGCAGGCAAAAAAGGTACAAGAGCCAAATTGAGTTCCATATTGTATGACAGAAAGAGGTATCATCAAGCATAATAAAATTTACCACTTGTGAATATAGGATTGAAACTTTAAAGAGGCTAATAAATTTCTACAAGTTTCAGATTTGATTTCCAAAAATATGCTTTGGAATGTGGAGGCATAAATATAACTCCCTTTTTCAAGTGCGGAAAATAACCACATCTTTTCCTATGATTGTATAGCAATTCTGGAAGATAGCCACACTGTCCCAGGAAAAGAAACATTTCCTTTAAGTATTTGCATATATATACTACTTGATACACCGGTCATGTTCTGAAGCACCTTCTTGGAATAAACTCCGAATAGTTCTAGACTAATAATATCTGCTGAGTGTTGGAAATGTATAACAGGTAACTGTTCCAAAGTTAGGAAATTTGAAAAGATTGCCACTCCTGAAATAATTGGGATTTTATTTTTGTTAGTCTAGTTGAAAAAATAATGTTGAACTTTACTTGGGATATCCTGCACCAACTAGTACATTTTATTTCTCTGAGGGAAAAAAAAGAACCGACTTGACTGTCAATTTTCTGCAGCATCAAGGAGAGCTATAGATTTGCTTCAGTAAAACTTTTTGTGGTTTGTGTTGGATTTTTTCCCCCTAAAATGATAGGATCTAGATAAAACCCAAGAAGAAATAAAGAAGCATCATGCTAACATCAGTGAACTGGAGAAAAACTTCATGGAATCTGTTCCTGAGCCACGACCAAGTGAATGGGACAAACGCCTCTCTACTCATTCTCCTTTCAGAACACTTAACATCAATGGACAGATTCCCACAGGAGTAGAAGGAGTGAGTACTTTATAAAGTACTGATGATTTATTTGGCTTTGATCTTCTAAATAAGACCACTTTTTAATTCTCTAGGAATTGGAATTCCTCTTTGGGGAGAAGGACATAAGCAAAAGTTAAGCAAGGTTGCTTAAGTGTTTCACTTCTTGTATATTGAATGAGCTATTAACTTTTTAAAAGCCAATTTTCTGTTAGGTTACTGTGGACGTTAGGGTTGCAATGTCTTAGCATAAAATATTATAGAAGGAGGGAGGGAGTCACGTCATCTTCTCCTAGTCCAGAACTTTAACCACTATATCTCAGGTGGATCGTGGGTGATACAGGGCAGGTAATTCCCTCATCCCTAGACTGGGAAATTAAAAAATACCTGTCTACCAACCCACTGTCAGGACTGAATCAGCATGATAGCTTATGCCCTTTATCCTTCAGTAAGAAGTCTTTGCAGGGCTTGATTTGGCCTGATAATATTTATTTATGAAATTTGTAGACTTCCCCAATCTAGTATGACTCTGGGTGGCTTACAAAATACAACCATACAATAAAATATTTTGAAATAGGAAAATCATCAAACACCTGGGGGGAAAAACAATCATTAAAAACAAAATGTCATAGAATCATCACCAACACTAACCCAAATCTTGAGGATTGAGCCAGGTTTTAGGGCTTATTTAAATAGAATCTGGGTGAGAGTCTTAACGATTGTTGCTTCAGAAACAGGTGCCATGAGAGAGTAGCACCCCCCGCCAAATATATATAATAATAAAATACAATGGTACCTCGGTACTCATTAATTGGTTCTGGGAGGTGCAATGAGTACTAAAATGAGCACCAAATAAATCTAGGTGACTAATGTGTGGCCCTTTGTTTCGCTGGAAAGGGTAGCAAGTTCTAGCTTGTATGATGAATACCAAATAAATTAGTATCGGGACAAAATGTTCATGTCAAGTTCATTGAGGACCAAGTTTGATGAGTTTTAAAATGGTTGAGTACCAAGATATCACTGAACAATATATAATAATATTTGACAGAAGGGAGGATGGACACACACACACACACACACACACACACACACTAAGTTCTCTTGGTACTCACTAGACAGTTTGCATACATGCTAGTTATGTATGTCCTGTTCTGTCCCAGTTATCATTTACTGTCAGTAGAAGGCATTTAGTCTATCACTGTAAAGTTGAAGTGGTAATTCTGTATTGTTAAAGTATTATAGTATATTTTTGTATTTTTACAATAATTACTGAATTTGGCATTACACTCTGCAGTGTAATTGTAGATATGTTGGATTAAATCTGAACTAAATATTAAATACTCAAATACTATTTATCAAAATATTTCTATGCTTTGGACTCAGAACATAACATTGCTTTGAACTTTGGAAACAATGAAAGTCATAGTGCAGCCTTCTGGGATTTTTTTTTAACTTCCTAATATATCTGTCAACCTTGGGATTGTCTCCTGATGGATTTTAGCTTTTCAAGAGCTGTGTTTTGCTGGGTGAAAAAAAGCTGTTTAATAATAGCTTTTTGTCTACAATAATAATGTGCATGATAACTATTATAAAAATAGCTGTTGTAGTATGTGAATTTTTTTGCAGTCATTATAGATTTAATAATAATTTGTGCTTAATTTAACTTTAGGTTCTGCTGCAATAATCACTATTTTACATTTAAAGCATCTAGAATAGTTTTGTTGACTTGCTTTAAAAATATCGAAAAGTATAAGGTATAGGAATGAAGAAATTGAGAGGAAATTTTTTAAAATTCAATTTTGCAGCTGATTGCAATTTTTTGTTGGACATTAGAAGTAGGAATTGTTATTATTATCGGTTGGAACAGCATGGAAGGCCTTTTCATGATTAGCTTCTGAAGCTCTGATCAGAGTAGAGTTGTTAAAGAATGCTATAAAGTTGGCTTCATAAAGTTTTGTTCTGATTAAATAAAAGTTGAACAGGAATAATGTATATTTTCTTATATAAAAGTTAATGTAATTTGAGGGCATTTTAGAAGAATTGCATTTCTCAGATAACTTCAATACTTCAGGTAATAAGCATTAGTGGACTTTTCATTAAAATTAATTTTAATACACAAGCACCTCCAAGTTTCTTAACTTGTTTTCTTAAACAGAAGGATGCATTATAATTATTAGTCATAGAGAATTTCATTTTTAAATTTAAGTTTTGTAATTTTAATAGTCTATAAACTGGGATTTATTTCTGGTTTCTCTGTCTATTTATTCTACTTTGAAATACAACTGCATTTTCCATACTTTGTGTCAAGGTCAAGAAAGCAACATTTCAGCCCTGTGAGAGACAGGTCGCTGGGCCAGAGGTAAAGCTGCTGTTTTGATACATGCTTTTAAAGCAGATTTTGCTACTGCATTGGTTCTGGCAATCCCAAACCTCAACAGCAGCTGCTAGCATTGTTTGGGCTGCCTTTTCAATAATGTCATCTCTCACAGCCTTCTGATCTAACATTTTAAGTAGATTTGCAATGCTGCAAGCTTTGCAGCTTTTCAATTGCTTCTTTCAGCGCATGGCTGGTTGACAAAGTTGCATGAAGATGATGCCATAAAGTTTGAGAGAGAGAAATTATGAAAGTTTAACTCTACCCTGTTCTTTTTATGTTGTCTTCCCCTCTTTTCATGCTCTTCTTTTAATTTTCATGTTACTCTTGCATACTTTATCATTTCATTTTGCTGCCCAGACTTCCAGCTACTTTCTCCCTGATCTCCATTACTTAGGGGTGTGCAAAGACACTGTCCCCAAATATCAGATTGATCAAAGAAGACTGAATCAGCTGAGGGATCTTAGAGCCAAATTTTTCCTCTCCTAGACAGCAACTTTCATTTGTCATACATGGAAAAAGAAAATCAACTTCAGAATTCTCCAGCTTAGGCTCAGTTTTCACATAATACTGCAAAATACTACTCATATTTAAATTCTTTACACACTGATGTCATATACAAATAAAAATATAGAATAGAAATATATACTTTGTAATCTTACTATCAGAAATGCACATTGCATTTTCTTTGTTTTTAGGAAACTGAGTATTTTGCACTTGAATCACATGGAGGTAGACATTATGGTATCTTCTGTTATGTATGTAGGTTTAAATGTTATTGGTTTATTTTGAACTGTTCTTGTAAAATGTCAAATGGGATTGGTTTAAATAGTGCGGGAAAAACCCTGCACTCCCATTGGCTGGCAACTACGGCTGCTGGCTATAAGAAGCAGCCGTAGCCCAGCCAAGTCGGGTCCATTCGAGCTGTAGTCACTTAATAAACTCTTCACTGAAGCTCTTCGCGTCTGACTCTTCATGCAAACTTAACACTGGCGACGAGGGTGGGATTGCCCTGAAGAAGAGACAACGCGGAAGACAAGCAGAAGAGCGAGATGGCTGCGCTGAACACCCTCCCAGCCCGGTTCGATCTGGCGGCGGAAGACTGGGAATCGTATGCAGATCGCTTCCAGATGTACTTGGAAGGAAACGACCTCGCCGATATCCCCGAGAAGCGGAAGAGGGCGGTATTTCTCACGCACTGCGGTCTGGCAGTCTTCAAGATGGCGAAGGCGTTGGCAGGAGCTGCAGACTTGAAGGTAATGGAATGGCCTGATTTGGAAAAGCTTTTAAGAGCCCATTACGCCCCACAAGTATCGTGCCTCATTAAGAGACATGAGTTTTACCATCGGGATCAAGGGGAAAGTGAAAATGTTAATGACTTCGTGGCAAGTTTAAGGGACATTGGGGGTGCTTGTGAGTTTACCAACTTAGAAGAGGCCATGCGTGATCGGTTTGTTCTAGGCCTCAAAGATAAGGTCTTACAGAGCAAACTACTAATGAAACCTAAGATCACGTTTAAGGAGGCCATAGAGGAAGCTGTTTCAGCGGAAGCCACCAAGTCCTCAGCAGCGGCCATGAAAAAGATTAACAAGGCCTCAAGCCATTCTGATGTGGAAAAATCCACAACAACCTATTGCGAGCAAATAGACTCTGATTCAGATTGCAGTGAGGTGGAGGAAGGAATTTTTAGACTCAGAATGGAGAAGAAAAGGAAAGACCCTGGAAAAAAGAGGCAAGAATTTTATTGCAGAAGCTGTGGGGGGGGGCACCCCCGCACTGAATGCAAGTTTTTAGACAGCATCTGCCTACGTTGTGAGAAAAGGGGTCACCTAGCAAGAGTCTGCAAATCATCCAGAACTCCACCTAGTAGGAATAAATTCCCTGAAAAGGATTTTAAGCCCAACAATTTCATTGAAAAGATGGGGCGCAACTCAGAAGCAAATGGAAAGAATGAAACTCATCAAACAATCACCATTGAGAAGCAGAAAAGTACATGTGAAGGTATTCATTGAAGGAAGGCCTTGCCAAATGGAAATGGACTCAGGCTCCTATTTATCTATGGTGTCATGGGACACTATTCACAGGCTACTTCCCAACATTCAGAAGAAACATTTCCAGAAGCAAGCACTGACTCTTAAAGACTACCAAGGGAACAAGATTCCAGTAGTTGGAGCAAGAGATTTCAACGTGGTTTAAAGGCCACACCAAACGTTTGCCCCTGACCATCGTGGACAAGGATCGCCCAAGCTTGCTGGGACTTGAGTGGTTCAAGCCACTAGGCATCGAGGTGACTGGCATCAATCACGTGAGCAACTCTGAATGGGAGGAGGCCTTGAAGTCTGAGTTTCCAGAGGTCTTCAGTGAAGGATTGGGCAAGTATATGGGGACCCCTATCACTTTCAACCTAGATCCCAAGGTGCCCCCAATTCGTTTAAAGCCCAGGAGGGTTCCATTTGCTTTAAAGGAAAAATTGATGCACAATTAGACAAGTTAATTGCTCAAGGGGTTTTAGAGCCCACTGACCACCCCAGATGGGAGACACCCATAGTCACACCAGTCAAGGCTGATGGGTCAGTAAGAATTTGTGGAGACTATAAGGGGACACTGAACCATGCGCTGCAGCAGAGCGCATATCCAGTTCCAGTTGTGCATTATCTGTTACATTCACTTGGCAGGGGTATAGTCTTTGCCAAATTGGACTTGGCCCAGGCATATCAACAACTAACAGTTGATGATGCCACTGCAGAGGCCCAAACCATTGTGACTCATAGAGGTGCCTTCAAATGTAAAAGGTTACAATTTGGAGTAAGCATGGCACCAGGCATCTTTCAAAGCCTTATGGAAAGAATGCTCCAAGGACTGCCAGGGGTAGTGCCTTACTTTGATGATGTGTTAATCTCTGCTGAAAATGACACTCAGCTACAAGAAAGACTCAGAGAAGTCCTTACCAGATTCAGGAAAGTGGGGTTAAAAGTCAAGGAAGAAAAATGCACACTTAAAACTGACAGGGTTGAGTTCCTGGGCTACATGATTGACAAGCATGGCATCCACCCTACTGATGCCAAGGTTAAAGCAATCAAAGAAGCCCCTAAACCTAAATGCAAAACAGATTTGCAAGCTTTCCTTGGACTTATTAACTTTTATCACGTTTCTACCCCAAAAGGTGCTGAACCATTGCACAGATTACTTGATAAGAAGTCTGTTTGGGTCTGGGGCAGGAAGGAACAATCAGCATTTAACAGTATTAAGAGACTAATCACGTCTGATGCTGTACTGTTACAGTTCTCTGAGAATTTGCCTGTTGTACTGACTTGTGATGCATCCCCTTTGGAGTGGGGTTTTTTTTTGAGCCACAGGCTTCCCAGTGGGAGAGAAGCCCCTATTGCATTTTACTCTTGCACTTTGACCAAAGCAGAGAGGAATTACAGCCAATTGGACAAAGAGGCATTGGCAGTTGTTGCAGCTGTTAAGAAATTTCATGAATATCTGTATGGCAGAACATTTACCATTGTTACAGATCACAAACCTTTGTTAGGCATTGTGGCAGGAGACAAGCCTACACCTACTATCCTGTCACCAAGAATGCTGAGGTGGACTGAATTTCTTGCAGCTTATTCATACAAACTGATTCACAAGCCTGGCAAGGACATTGGACATGCTGATGCACTGAGTCGTTGCCCACTTCCTTGCCACAAAGAGGACCTTGAACCTGAAACACACACCTTTTTCCTAGAAACTGTTGCCAAGCTTCCAGTTCATGCTGCTGAAATTGACAGAGACACTGTGTTGGCTCCTGTTATAGGCTGGATTAAGAAAGGTTGGCCTCTTCAAGATCTACCTCACCTTGCCCAACCTTTTAAGTCCAGGCAAACTGAATTATCTGTATTAAGAGGATGTATTTTGTGGGGTAACAGGGTGGTTATTCCTGCAAAACTGCAAAGAGAGGTTTTGGAAATGTTACATGAGGGTCATCCTGGTATTGTAAGGATGAAGGGATTGGCCAGGAGTTATGTATGGTGGCCAGGTATTGACAAAATGGTTGAAAACTGGGTTGCATCTTGTCCCAATTGCCAGGTAGTCAGGCCTGCCCCATCTCATGCCCCCCCACAGGAATGGGAATGTCCTAGGGGCCCGTGGTCTAGGATCCACATTGATTTCGCAGGTCCTACTAGAGGGCACACTTTTCTTATTATAGTAGATGCATATTCCAAATGGCTCGAGGTATTTCCCATGACATCCACCACAACTGATGCTGTCATCAAGCAGCTCAGAAAACTGTTTGTAACCCACGGGTTACCTGATGTTCTTGTCTCTGACAATGGCCCTCAATTTACATCTAACATTTTTGAATCCTTTCTAGCACAACAGAGTATCAGACATGCCCTTACTGCCCCTGGGCACCTTCGGCAAATGGCCGGGCTGAACGCATGGCACGTTTTACCAAAGAGAAGCTCCAGCAACTGGGTCCTGGGGATATCAGTGAGAAGCTTGAAAAACTTCTTAGTGTTCAGCACATCACTCCTAGCCCATCTAATAACTTATCCCCAGTTCCTTTTTCACTAGCAGAGGGCTGCAGGAGGCCATCGTGGCTGAAAACAGAACCTGGGCGGGCCGCACACAGCCTCCCCGAGCTCTGTTTTCACTGGGAGATGGTTGCAGGAGGCTGTCGCAGCTGAAAACGGAGCCCAGGAGAACCGCACAGCGCCCACCTGAACTCCGTTTTCGCTGGCAGAGGCACCACGGGCCGGTCCTTCACTGTTTCCAGGGAGAGCCTGCAGGTCAGATCTAAGCTCCCTGTGGGCCAGATCCAGCCCACAGGCCTTGAGTTTGGCACCCCTGGACTACAGGGATGTTACAAGGGCTGTGTGAAAAATGGTCATTTTTTTCCAGTGCCGTTGTAACTTCGGTCGCTAAATGAATGATTGTAAGTTGAGAACTTCCTTTATATAATATAGTGAATATAAATATAAATATATAAATATATATATATATATAAATATATATATAAATCACATAATGATGTTGAAAGTTTACGATCTTGTGGGGCTGCCTCATTAGCTGTTCAGGATCATGGGTTAGACATACTTGCTTTAACAGGTGGATTTTTTGTTTTTGTTTTTGTACCTTCCACTCAGTCTTGACTTCTAGCAACTGCTTGGAAAAAATCCCTGCCATTTTCTTGGTGAGGTTTTCAGAAATGGTTTGCCATTGCCTCCTTCCTAGAACTAAGGAAAAGTGACTGTCCTAAGGTCACCCAGCTGGTTTTGTGCCTAAGACAGGACTAGAACTCACAGTCTTCTGGTTTCTAGCCTGGTGCCTTAACTACTGTACCAATCTGGCTCTCTTTTAACAGTTTAGGACCCTGATACTTAAGGAACTACAGATCTCTCTATGTAGCTATCCTAACATTAGGTGTTGTGAGATGGCCCATGGGTGCAAGGAGATTCTTTCCTAACACGATGCTCTAACTTTGGAAAGCCTTCCTCTGCCACTCTTGTTTGCTTTATTTTTACTCTGGCATTCAAGATTTAAGCATCCTCTTCTAGCTGAGTCCAACTGGTCCTTATTTAAATACCTCCCTCTTATGCCTCTCTTCATGTGTTATGGCTACGGCTATTTTAATCTTTGAACGTTTTGGTTCTCTTCACTTCATTTTAGTGCTTTATCCTATCTATTTATGGACTGCCATCCATCTTGAAATTAAAAGATTAATGGAAGAGGAAATGTAAGGAGATGGGATCAATTGAAAAGGATTGTGGCATCACTATCCCAAAGGTGTTTTTTCAAGAGGCAATTGGACTTTTTTTGTTTTTCCTTGAAGATGTTTCCTTCTCATCCAAAAACTTTCTTCAGTTCAGTTCAGTTCTAAAGAAGCTTTAGAAGCGAAATGTCTTCAAGGAAAAACAAAGAAAGTCCAGTTGCCTCTTGAAAAAACACCTTTGGGACAACCATGACCTGAATCTCCATAGACATACGGCATCACAGATTACTTTAGCTTGAAATAGTATAAGACAAGCTTTAACAACCCTGTTGTAGTGGGCTATGGAAATGGCCTTGAGAAAGATATAGTCAACAATTGTTCAGTAAATAAGAGTTTAGTTCCAAAGGTGAGAATGGAGTGAGGAAGAAACTCAATATTTTGCCATCTTGATTCTCTTTGTTATAAGGCGGGGAGAGAAGGTTTTCAAGATGTTACATTCTTATAAATAAAATAGTGCCAGTAAAATTTGGAGACTGTTTCCTGACATGGCCTACTTTGAAGGGTTTTACACACTCCCAAAGATCCTTTTTCCAAAAGGAAACTAGGCTTTTGTTTTTCTTTGAAAACGTTTTGCTTCTCATCCAAGAAGCTTCTTCAGTTCATTGATGAGAAACAAAACAAAACATTTTCAAAGGGGGAACCCCCAATTGCTTTTGGAAAAAGCACATTTGGGACAACCATAACCTGGATGACTGAGAATCTCCATAGACATTTTACACTCTCATTGATTCCCTAAAAATAAAGCCATAAAGAAGAAACACCCATTAATTTGTAAGATTGTTTTGTCTTTTTTTACTTTAGAAACCACTGGCTTCTAAATTATGAGATCAGCAATACAAGTGTATTTAAACTGTCTTTAAAAGAAAAATAAACTAGTATTCCTAACCGAGCATTAAAAGACCTCAGGCAGGAACTGTAGCTGAGCTTCAAAGAATTGAGGAACTTGCATCCCTGTATAAAAGTATAACTTCACGATATTTTAAAACCAGGTCTTTGTGATTTTAGGAGGCATCACTTTAGCATTGCTGAAGTCGTGCTATTTTCTGACTCTTCCCCGCAGCCCTTCTTACAAAATGCATTGTGAGCAGCCCAGTTGTGTAACATAGGAACTTCAGGCTCACCGACCCACACGGGGTTTGTGTTCCTACACAGACATACGCAACCTGGAATGCTTAGTCCATCCATGGCAACATTTTTAACATTCGATCAGACTTTTAGTTAAGGCAAGAAACTACGTGAAGAAAGTCATCTGAACGAGTTCTCCATCGGCAACAGACCTGGGCTGATGAATTAAGCAGCCTGCCTTGCAATGCTCATGGCAAATACTGATCAGCCTGCCTCCCTCCTCTTTGCAATGCCTACATCTGACGTAGCGAAACAACACAGTTCCCTTTGGGTGCTGGATCAAATGATAGGACCTGTTTTCATAGGAATTTCCTGGGATAATGAAATGCTCTCTCCCCTAAAAAGCTCTTTCGAGGCCCCCAAAAGCCTGTCAGAAGATTCTCCTTGGCTTTCCAGTTTTGCATAGTTGAGTAGGTCAATGTGATCAAGTCTCGGCCAGCTCCTGTGTTTCCTGTCTATGCTGGGTGCCACCAAAGCCGTTCTTGGCTGGCCAAGATCCAAGGATTTAGAATGACCTGAATTTGGGAACTCTCTCTTTGCACATTCATGAAATTCACCCACCAAGGTGCCTGAGTGGGGCGTGCTATCCATATCAATAACTACGTGGCTGCATCCAGGCAGAAAAGCCCACGAGAGTCTCCGTACCTCCTCCTTCTCCTCTGGCAACCTACATTTGCTTCCCAAATCCCGGACACCCACCCGAGAAACGCTCTGCTTTTCGAGCAGACAATTGTTCAGCTTAATGAGAGGCAAAGGCAAGGCATTGACCGCCGTAGAGAGGGTGGACTCTGCTCCACGAGCGAAGAAGGCTCCATTCTCCGGCACGGTGTTGCCAGAGTCCGAATGGATGCTCAAGAGGGACAGTGAAGGGGAGATGCTCTTGTGATGGAAGAACTGGGTCGTGGTTTGGAGCCTGCTGGAATTGCAGCTGTTGACCCATTTCTTCACAGGGCTGGAGCAAGACTGGAAGCCACTGGAAGAGAGGTCCACCTTGTAGTAGCCTTCTACACATTCGGCATTGGCCCTGAGGGTGGATGAGGTGGTCCTCCTCCGTTGAAAGTAATTGCTTGCTGGTCCCGTGTCCTGTGAGAAATTCAGGCCCATGGAATAGAGCTCCTGCTGCATCAACAAGCGAGTTTCCATGTCTCTGTTTTCGTACAGCATAGTATTCGCACAGATGAAGATAAAGAGGCCCACGCCCATGACGACCGGCCCAATGAGCTTCAATTTCTCACTGTGAAGGAACGGGCGAGCTTGGGGAGAAACCTTAATCTCCTTCCTTATCTCTCCGGTGACATTAGAGCTCCCTGCTCTGCCAGTGCCAGACTTCGTACGGTGAGGCCAATATCTGATCACGGTGATGGTCATTCCCACCAAGACCACCGAGATCCCCACCATCATGAAGACTCCTGAGGGCGAGCGCATCTGAAGCTGTCCCTTCACCACCATCTGCGGGGTGGGCTTGTGCCAAAACCGGCCCCTGTGCCACCGAGAAGGAGCGGAGGATCCTGATGTTTTCTTCTCTGGGGTGTTGTGGGTCTTCATGGCTTCGGCAACTTCAGTTATATGGTCAGTTCCTCTTGGGTTGTCTACAAGTCATCTTAACAATAGTGAGAGAGAGAGAGAAGGAAAAGGGTTAACCAACCAGGAGACAGAACAGAATGTACAGCATAGAGCAATAGGTTCAAGGGCTTCTTGTCCAATCCCTTGCCTAAATAAAGCAGGAGAACTTATTCCATCCCATCCCAGATAGCATGAATGTAATTGGAAGGCTGTGATTCACTAAGAAGAGCTTATAAAGACCTCCTAAGCTTTCCTTCCCAACCTCCACTCTAAGCTGATGGATGCAGATAGGTTTAAACACAGAGAGGCTCTCATCTTGTACAATGTAGAATTTCAGGTATGTTGATAAGATACTAGAGAAGAGGTCTCCAAACTTGAAAACTTTAAGACTTGTGGACTTCAACTCCCAGAATTTTCCAGCCAGCTGGAGAATTCTGAGATTTGAAGTCCACACGTCTTTTTTTTTTATAAAAAAGTTTTTTATTTTTGATACAAACATACAAACAGGACATACAAAACATAAAAACCAGGTCATCTGCAAAGGCTTGTAACTTATATTCTTCTCTTTTAATTTTCATTCCTTTTATCTGTTTATCTTCTCTAATACACCTGTTTAACACTTCTAAGGTTAACACAAACAGCAGGGGCGACAGTGGACAGCCTTGTCTAGTCCCTTTTCTTATATTTATAGGCTCTGTCAATTCTCCATTTATCAAAACCCTTGCCGTTTGTTCAGAATATATAGTCTCAATAGCACGTATAAAATCAAAGGCTTTTTGAGCATCCAGAAACATCAAGGCCATTTGCTTTTCAGGATGTGCCTCATAGTGCTCCAAAGTGTCCAGGATTATTCTCATATTATGTTTAATTTGTCTTTTTGGCAGAAACCCATTTTGGTCAACATGTATAAAGTTGTTTAAGTATCTTTTCAGTCTTTCTGCCAAAAATTTTATAGTCTGAATTTAATAGGGAAATAGGCCTATAATTTTTAACTTGTTGTAAGTCTGTGTCTTCCTTCGGTATAAGTGTGATATAAGCTTCTGACCAAGTCTTTGGTATTCTCTTCTCTTGCATGACTTCATTCATAACTTCTAATAATTGGAGGTTTAACACCTCCTGAAAAGTCTTATAAAATTCCACTGGTAAACCATCCGGGCCTGGTACTTTCCCTGTATTTCGTTTCTTTAAGGCTTCTGTTAACTCCATCATTGTTATATTCTCCTCTAACATTATTTTGATATCTTTAGGTATCTGTGGTAACTTTGCCTTTTGTATATATTGTTTATTTTTTCTTCTTGAATTGATAGTACAATTTTCCATAATAGTCTTGTATAATTCTTTTTTTCCCTTCATTTCCGTAACAAGGATGTCCTTCTTCATCTATTAAATGGCTAATTTTCCTTGATTCTCTTTCCTTTCTTAATTTATAGGCTAACCATCTTCCTGGTTTGTTTGCGTCCTCAAAATAATTCTGTTTAGCATTTTTAATCTTTTGGGCTAGCTCTTCTTTTTCCATTAATTCCATTTTATGTTTGGTTATATCCACGTGGTGGATATATCACACCTTGATTTTTAGGCCAGCTCCTCCTGACTTCCAAGGAATGTTGGTGTGCAGGAAACTGAAGGAGGGAAGGCTGCATCCACCGCCTTGGAGGAACGTTAGAATATAAACCTAACAAATAAATAAATATTAAAGCTAGATTTGCAGAAGAACATCACCGCGGCGTTATTTTTAGAGAGGGAATAAAAACATGTATGGCTAAAAACAGGCCTTGGTCTGCAGCAATTTCCCAGAATTGAGTGCAGTAGTTGAATGCAGATGAACTTCTGCACTGGGAAGGAAGGAGGCCAGCCGTTTTTTCATTGAGGGAGCCTCAGCTGACGAACGGGTTGGGGGAGTGGGGTGGGTGGGAGGGGAGAAGCTCTGGGCCTTAGATGCACATGATTGTTTATAAAGAGATTTAAATCATACCAGTGATCCATTAGGTCGAGCATTTGGATGTGATTGTTTTCCTTTAGCACCACAACTAAATGGATGGGAGGGAAGAGAGGAGGAAGGGAAAGAGGAAGGCAGAGAGGGGGAAGAATGAAGGAAGGAAAGAAAGAAGGGGACGGAAAGAGGAAGGGGGAGGAATGAAGAACAAGGGAAGGAAAGAGGGAGGGAGGGAGGGAGGAAGAAGGGAAGGAGGGAGGGAAAGAGGAAGGGGGAGGGAGGAAAGAAGGAAGGAAATTCCAAGAGGATGGAAAGACTCAGGAAATTTGAGAGGTCCTGCTAACCAATCTCATCCAAAGCCAGGGGGAGAGGGGGATGAAGGAAGGAAGGAAAGGGGACAGAAAGAGGAAGGGGGAGGAATGAACAAGGGAAGGAAAGGGAGGGAAGGAGGAAGAAGGGAGGGAAAGAGGAAGGGGGAGAGGGGGAAGAATGAAGGAAGGAAAGAAAGGGAAGGAGGGGACGAAAAGAGGAAGGGGGAGGAATGAAGAACAAGGGAAGGAAAGAAGGAGGGAAGAAAGAAGGGAGGGAGGGAAAGAGCAAGGGGGAGGGAAGAAAGAAGGAAGGAAATTCCAAGAGGATGGAAAGACTCAGGAAATTTGAGAGGTCCTGCTAACCAATCTCATCCAAAGCCATTTTCAGACAGGGAAAGATTAAATTATTTGGAATATAGGCCATTCCAGATGCTGCTGTGCTTGCTGTAGTATTAGCCATATCAGGAATCGGGTTATTATAGATCTTAAGCAAATAAATAAAAATGCCTTATTTTTTTCATCACTTTACTTTTTTTTTCTTCTGGAATTGAATTCTGAATGCTTCTCGCTACGTTCCTTTTGCATTTTTCCAGATTCTTTGCCATGTCCTCAGCAGGGATGTATTAAAAAATTAACCCTTTTGTTTCGAGCCTTATTTCAAAAGAGAACAGGATGCTATTTGCACCCCCCCCCTCTGCCATGTTCATTGCTCTTTCGTGGGAAAATACTGCAGGCTGAAACTTGGCCACGGAATTATGTGGGAGCAGATATGCCAGAAGTCTAAATATATTCCCTTCGATTATATAAATAAGTTATACATTGCCCCCTTCCCCAGCAAACAACTCACCACATGTACCCTTTAATTCATGGGTGAACATCCTTTGCCAAAGTTCATACCAGACTTTTTGGAGGAAAAAAAACCCTTTCCAGCAGCCTCATCCTACACTGGGAGGAAAAATCTGTGCAGAGAGAAAGAGAGATGTCAGAAAGAGAGGTTAAAAAGGGAAGACCAGACAGAAAGGAGGTGGGTTTTTCTGTTTAACCCCACCTACTTTGCACAGGTTCTTCCTGCTGGAATATAGGTAGTCTTCAACTAATCTTCAATGAGTCATTTAGTGACCAAAGTTACAATGGCACTGAAAAAAGTGACTTGTAACTGGCCCTCAAACTTATGACCATCGCAGAATCATGTGATCAGAATTCAGGCACTTAGCAGCTGTTACATACTAGAAGGCTGTTAACACATCACCCCTAGTCCGGTTAGATTAGACATACTTTGAGGAATCATTCATCATATGGTTTAGCTTCCAGATCCCTCATCATTTTTATTCCTCTTCTCTGCACTCTAATACTTCTCTGCACTCTCATACCTCTTTGAAAATTCAGAGGAGAATGGGATAGGGATCAGTGGTGGGATTCAAAAATTTTTAGTACTGGTTCTGTGGGCATGGCTTGGTGGGCGTAGCAGGGGAAGGGTACTGTAAAATCTCCATTCCCTCCCCACCCCAGGTTTGCTTTCCAGCTCCGTTCCCCTATGCAGGCAACAAAAGAAGACCCAGCCAATCATCTGGGACTCAGGAGGCAGAGAATAGATGGGGTGGGGCCAGTCAGAGGTGGTATTTGCTGGTTCTCCAAATTACTCAAATTTTCTACTACTGGTTCTCCAGAACTGGTCAGAACCGGCTGAATACCACCTCTGATGGGGATAGGATGCACTGCAGTATCAATAGCAATAGCAGTTAGATTTATATACCTCTTCACAGTGCTTTAGCGGTTAACAGAGTCAGCATATTGACCCCAACAATCTGGGGCCTCACTTTTACCGACCTCGGAATGATGGGACGCTGAGTCAACCTTGAGCTGATCAGAATCGAACTCCTGGCAATGGGCAGAGGTAGCCTGCAAAACTGCATTCTAACCACAGCACCAACACGGCTCTTGCAATGCAATGCAATGCAATCCAGTAACAGAAATAATCCACACAGCAACATCTATTGCAGACCTGAGTCACAATTCTTCATCTTCCACTCTCCACCAAAGCCATGCCCAAATTTCCTGATTTAAAACTGAGTGGAAAGTATGAGGACTTCCTGAGTATGCCCTTCCCAACCAGAAACCAAAGTGATTTCTTTCCCATAAAACTTCTCCTTCTGCTCCCGCATCTGTACTGTAAAGCTGGGATATCAGGGCTAGTATACAAGTTCTGCTTCAGGCAAAGCCTTTTTCATCCCACATCAAAGGACGACAGAGCCCTCGGTGCTCCCTAGCTGGCTTAACCCACTGGACAGACTGCCAGTGAACTCCTGGGCTCCATATCATTCAGAATCAATAATGAAGTCAAGTCAAGTGGGGCCGTCAAAACATCAGCATGTGCTGGGCAGCAAGGGCTGAAATAGTTGAGGTCACGCTAAGCCTCCTACTTCACTCCAACAACAATTGTGTATCCTGGGGAGGTGGGGGAGAGGTGGGAAGGTCAGCTATCTCAACTGCTCCACCATCTGTGTTTTTGAAAAGGGTATTCTGGTTGTGTTATTGTTTCTGAGTAGTGAAGTGCTCCAAGTTATTCTTGCTCATTTACAGTTGTGTTGGTGCCATGTGCTAAGCTTTGGTTAAGTGAACCATAGGATTAGAATAGGAATAGGAATAGAATAGAGTGGAATGGAATGGAATGAAATAGAATAGAAGGAAGGGACCTTGGAGGTCTTCTAGTCCAACCCCCTGCCTAGGCAGGAAACCCTACACCACTTCAGACAAATGGTTATCCAATCTCTTCTTAAAAACTTCCGGTGTTTGGAGAATTCACAAGTTCTGGAGTTAAGTTGTTCCACTGATTAATTGTTCTAACTGTCAGGAAATTTCTCTTTAATTCCAGGTTGTTTCCCTCCTTGATTAGTTTCCATCCATGCTTCTTGTCCTGCCCTCAGGTACTTTGGAGAATACCTTGACACCCTCTTCTTTGTTGCAACCCCCAAGATATCAGAACACTGCTATCATGTCACCCCTATTAGTTAGTCAGTCGAATTTGAAGTGTTTGCATGAGTTCCTTGAAGGTAAATTACCCACCTGCCCTGAAATATGACTGGGTAAAATCTAACAGGTGTATTTCAAATGCAGTATATTATTGTGCAATACCCACTCTCTTTGTGACGGGGTGTCTACAGGATACAAACAAAATATTGAAATGGTGTCCAAAACAGTGTGATCCAAGCCCTACCTTTTTCAAATGTGCAATACACATAAAAGGCAAGCAGGGTTTCAATTATACTATTTTGAATTTTGTGGCCATGCCCTAGGGCAGTGCTTCTTAAACTTGGCAGCTTTCAGATGTGTGGACTTCAATTCCTTGCTGGCTGGGGAATTCTGGACATTAAAGCTGACACATCTGAAAGCTGCCAAGTTTAAGAAGCACTGCCCTTAGGACATGACACTGCTTTTCATATGAGGCGCATAATTCTGCCAGGTATAGATCCTGCAACATCCGTTTTCTGGAGGGCGGGAGAAATTAAATGTATGAATTGATTTAGAATGGTGGCCAACATATTCCACATATGAGAAAATGAATTATGCTATTGCAGTCTGTCTAGATATCAGTTTAAGGACACCGCAAAAATGGATTTTCTGCTGGATTTCTGGATCCAAGCCCTGGATAATTTCTATTTATTCCTTATTCCTACCATGGACCATGGACACTGGCCATGCTTTTTTTTTAAAGGTTTTATTATTTTCCAAAAAAACAAACAAGACAAACAAACATACAATACATAAACCAATCTCAATTTCAAGTGTGTCGGTCGGTCCCAAGTCTCAGTGCCCTCTCCTCATCATGCATACTGTCTGTTACAGAAAAAAAAACTATAATCGTTATTATTAATTCTCTATTATGTTATAATCTCTATATTATATTTCCTTTCAACAATTCTATTTATCTCCATTGTTCCATATATCACCAAGCTTTATCTAACCATTGATAAAACATATTCCATATCTTATAAAACTGCTTTTCTTCTTGATCCCTAATTTCAAATGTTAATCTACTCATTTCGGCACAGTCCAAAATTTTCTTAATCACTTCCTCCTTCTAGCAGCTGTCAGTACATTAACAATCAAATATTTCAGTTCTTTGCTAAGAACAATTGGCTGGATTACAATCACAATATTTCAGATATTTTGGTACCAGTGTCTCTGGTACAATTCCCAACAGGAATATCTCGGTTTCAAGTCTATATGTTGTTGTGTCATTTTTCCAACCACATGTGGATTTTAGTCCAGTATCTTTTAGCATCAGCGCAAGTCCACCACATGTGGTAGTAGGAGCCAGGTATCTGATGACATTTCCAACACTTATCCGATTTGTCCTTAAACATTCTTGCGATCCTTCTCGGGGATAGGTGCCACCTGTAAAACATTATACAAATTTTCTTCATATGCAGTTGACATTGTCATTTTATAATTCTGATCCCATAGTGTTTGCCATCTCTCTAAATCTATCCCATAACTGAAATTTTTCCCCCAAGCAATCATTGTTTCCTTAACCTGCTCCTCTTCCATTCTAACTTCTAATAAATGACCATAGAGTTTTTAAATCACTTTTTCATTCATACCCATCAAAATTTTATCTAGTTCAGTTGGTTTTTTATAAATACCTAGCATCCTCATCATATCTAGATTGTATTTGCAAATATGAAAACCAATTCATTTTTATTCCTTGTTCTTGTAATGTTTGCATCGATTTGAGTTCACCCTTTTCATTTAAAATCTCTCCATATCTAATTGTTTGTTCCTTCTTATATATTATTGGATATGAAAAAGCTTCAATAGTAGATACCCATAATGGAATTTGTATATAATGTTGTTTTCTAGTTTTTTCCCAATTTAAAAATAAAGCTTCTCGAACATAGTGTCTTCTAAAATATCCTTGTTTTTTAGTTCCCTTATACCATAAGAAAGCATGCCATCCTAGTAATAAATCATGACCCTCTAAAGTTAACAATCTATTATTTCTCAATGTTATCCATTCTTTCACCCACATCAAACTTGCAGCTTGATAATACAATTCCCAATTAGGTAGTGCAAATCCCCCTCTTGACCTTGCATCTTGTAATAGCTTAAATTTAATTCTTGGCTTTTTGCCCTGCCATATAAATTTTGAAGTGATTTTATTTAAATCCTCAAAGTATTCTTTCCCAAGTCTAATTGGAATTGTCTGAAATAAATATAGGATTCTAGGTAATACATTCATCTTAACTGTCGATATTCCGCCCATAAGGGATAATTGTATATTTTCCCATCTTTCAAGATCTTCTAAATCTCTTACGTTTTGCTAACATATTCTTTGTTAGGATCTTTGTTTTGTCTTTATTAATTTTTAGACCTGCCACCATTCCATATTCTTCTATTTGTTCTAACAGGTGCTGATTTAAGTGGATCCTCTAGTATGAATACCAAATCATCTGCAAACGCCCGTAGTTTATATTTTTCTTTTTAAATTTTCATTCCTTTTATTTCTTCATCTTCTCTGATAGCTCTGTTCAGTACTTTTAGTGTTAAAACAAACAGCAGTTTGTCTAGTTCCTTTTCTTATCCCTATGGATTCTGTCAACTCTCCATTTACCAATATCTTTGCTGTTTGATTATTATATATTGTCTCAATAGCCTGTATGAAGTTTTTTCCAAAGCCCATTTGCATCATTTGCAATATCATAAACCACCAGTTCACATTGTCGAATGCTTTTTGAGCATCTAAAAACATCATCTGTTTTTCAGGGTGTGCTTCATAATACTCCAAAGTATCTAAAATTATTCTCACATTTTGCTTAATTTGTCATTTTGGCAAAAATCCATTTTGATCCGTGTGAATAAATTCATTTAAGTATCTTTTCATTCTTTCTGCCAGGATTGAAGCAAAGATTTTATAATCTGAATTCAACAGTGAGATAGGTCTATAATTTTTGACTTGTTGTAGGTCCATTTCTTCTTTAGGTATAAGGGTAATATAAGCTTCCAACCATGTCTCGGGTATTCTCTTTTTTAATAACACTTCATTCATCACTTCTAGAAGGTAAATGCTTAATACTTCCTGAGGTCTTGTAGAATTCCGCCGGTAAGCCATCTGGACCTGGTGCTTTTCCTGTATTTTGTTTCTTCAAGGCCTTCTGTCAATTCCATCATGGTTATATTCCCTTCTAACATTGTTTCAATATCTTTAGGTATCTGTGGTAATCTTGTCTTTTGTAAATACTCTTTAATTTTTTCTTCCGCAACATCTTCTTGAGAGTACAATTTTCCATAGTAATCTCGGATAATTTTTTTCTTTTCGTCATTCCCATATTGTATATTCCCTTTTCCATCTATTAATTGACTAATTGTCTTTGTTTCTCTTTCCTTTCTAATTATCTTCCTGGTTTATTAGCGTTTTCAAAGTAATTTTGTTTAGCGCCTTTAATCTTTTGGGCAATTTCTTCTTTGTCCATTAAAGCCATTTTATGTTTAATCATATCCATTTTCCTTTTAATATCTTTCCTTTGCGGTAATTGTTGTGGTTCTTTTTCTAATTTCATAAGGTGATCCAGTATTTTAGATATCTTTTTCTGTTTCTGTTTTTATCTGTGAGCTGCCCCGAGTCCTTTTGGAGAGGGGGCGGCATACAAGTCAAATAAATAAATAAATAAAATAATATTTCTTTTCCTTGTATAGTCAATTATCATACCTCTTATATAAGCCTTCATCGCATTCCATCGAATTTGTAATGATGTATCTTCTTTTCTATTTTCCTTGAAGAAAAAAGTAAGTTCTGTCTCAATTTTCTTTTTAAATTCTTCTTCTTTCAAAATCATATTATTTAATGTCCATCTAGATCTTCTCCTCTGTCCTTTCCAGGCAACTATCAGTGGATTATGATCTGCCCAGGTCCCACTTTCAATTTGAATTTTTTCTATATCAGAGAGCATATCTGCAGATGCCCATACCATATCTATTCTTGACCATGATTCATGCCTATTTGAGTAAAAGGTAAATTCTTTATTTCCAGTATTTCTCTCTCTCCATATATCTTTAATATTCATTTCTTCTGTCATTTGACTTGGGTAACTTTCTTCAAGTTGATCATTAATTATCCCATTAAAATCTCCCATCAAAAAAATATTTACATAGTCTAATTTGATCAATTTTTGATATAATTTCTTATAAACTTCTTGATTCTCACTTGGTGCATATATTGCTATCAAAAGCATTTTAGTGTTGTTGTCTACTATCTCCACCATTAAAATCCTCCCATCTTCATCTGTATAAATCAATTCTGCAGTAATTATATCTTTAATATACAAGACCACTCCTCTCTTTTTGCATTGAGCCAATGATGTAAATAACTCCTAACTTTTTTTGTCTCAATATTTTGTCTCAATGTTGTTTTTTAATGTGAACCTCTTGTAAGCAAATTATATCAAGTTTTAATTTCTCTAATTTGTGAAATATTTTCCTTCTTTTAGCAATCGAATTAAGTCCATTTATATTCATCGAAATCAGTTTTTTCCCTTCCATTTTAGGTCTTGTATATAGGTTTTGTTGCTCTAGTCGTTCTAACTTCTCTTCGTTCTCTGGGTAAACCACCTACCGCTCCAAGTTGTTCTTCTTCTTCACTTGTTGCTACACATTCCTTTGGTAGTTCCACATTGTCTTCCATTTCCCTCCTTTCCTCTGAAGTATTCATCGTAAAAGGATTTTGCTTGCACTGTATCAATTCTATGTCTTTACTCCTCTCTTCAACATTTCTTTGGATAAGAACGCATATTCTCTTCCCCTCCATAATTCTTCTTGGTACCTGTTTCAATACCGTAATATCTTTTTTATTGCGCTTCGTCTTATCTCTAGCTGCTTGCAGTATTTGTGATTTAATGCTCTTCTTGGTAAACCTAATATGGATTTTTCTTGGGAGTTTATTCCTCGTTGCATACCTTGTATAGACTCGAAATATTTAATCTATTCCATCCTTCATCTTCTCTTCTGTTGTTTCTAACAATTCTGCCAGTAGCTCTATCATTTTCTCCAACAGATTTTTGCCCTTCTCTTCCTCCACATTTTGAAATCTCAGATAGAATTCTGATCTGTCAACTTCGCTTCTCAGTGATTCATTATGGTCACTCGACTTCATTTAGTCTGGCATTGAAATTCCTCATTTCTTCATCTCTTTGTTCTTGCTGCTTCTCAACTTTCTTAATCCTCTCACCGTATTTCTCCATTGTTTGCCGTAGAGCTTTCATCTGTCTTATCCAACTTCTGTTCAATTATCTCAATTTTCTCTGTTCTTTTTCCAATCTCGCTCACTGCTTGTAATATCATCTGTATTTTATCTTCTTTCTCCTTTTCCTTTTCTTGTTGTGATATTATTGATGCAGGAGTTATAACTTGTGGGATTGAAGATCTTCTACTCATTGTTACAAAAATTGCCAACAACAATTGCAGAGAACAAAAAGCCAATGATGAAAAAGTAAAAATTAATAGTATAAAAATGATTTAAAAGGGGGGATTTTTTTCTTAAAAAAGGGGGGAATAGAGCAAAAAAAAAACAATCCTAATCAGCAAAAAAGTAAAAAGGAAGGGAAAAAAATCAGTAATGTATCAATAAAGTGTTAATAATTTGAGTAAAAAAAATAAAAAGGAAAAAGTGTTAATGGAAAACTAGAATAGTATACAGAAAAAAAATCCAATGATGAAATATCTTATTTCCAATATACAAAAGGAGGGGGAAGGAAATATATATATAAAAAGATATAAAGACTATAAAAAAGAAACCAGATTCTCAAAAAATAAGGACTAAAAATTGGAAAAAGGAAAATACCAATAATAGAATTAAAATAGAAAATGAAATATCCTTTAAAGATAAAAATATATGTTTTTATGGGCTTTAATTATAAAAATTGGATTCCAGGCAATAAAGAGTCTTAACAGAAACCAATATCACTTTTTGTTCGGTTGCCTCTGTATAAAATCCAAGGCCTGACCAGTTGGAAAGAAAGCTTTTCAGCTCTTCTATTTTTTTTCCTGCAAAGAGACTCCAACTCTTTTATCTTCCAAACTCTCCAAGGTCACTTTGTTCTTTAATTCTGACTCCACACACAAAAATATAATAGTTTGCCGAAAGCACCTGTCAACATAATCTCCAGTGCTTTCTAATCTAATCCACAACACAGCACTTTAAATACAAGTCTTGCAAGTGTATATATCTATACAAAATAGTGGACCTCTAAGTAACAATATTGTGTCTCTTTGCCAACTTTCACTTCCTTGCCAAATAGCTTCCAAAATGTATCATTTCCTGTCTCTCAAAACAAGAAGGGTAAAAAAAAAGCCTCGGGAGCCATTTCTTATATACGACAAATAAAAAATAGTCAGATCAAAATAATCAAATTACATTAAAGCCCGGAATACCAAAAAAGAAAAACCAAATTCAAGAATTGTAAAAAAGAAAATATATTATAAAAAGCCATTCAAAGACTCTCAAGAAGAAAAAATAGAAAAGAAAATCTTTAGAAGCCATAAAAAAGAACAAGCTCTTTACTTTCAAACACAGTCTCTTCCACTGGCTAATTCATTTCACTCTTGATTTCGAACCATTTAAACTTACTAGGGTGTTCCCAAACTATTACAAAAAAAAAATCTCACCGACCGACACACTTCTTCCGATTCCTTTCTTCCGGAGCTGTCACAGCTTCAGCAGCTTGACACTGGCCATGCTTGTGAGGAAGTATGGGAATTGTAGTTCAAGTATGGGATAAGTTCTTTTTAGGAATTGCTAACTTGCAGAAAAAGAAAACTAAGAATAAAAGGATAACCCTTTCAAGGAAGGAAATCTCACAAGGTTGTGTATTAGGACTGGTGCTTTTTAACTTGGTCATACTAGATCCTAGTTTAAAGTTAAGTAGTAAGATGGCCAAATTCATGGACGGTAGTGAGATCCAATGGCAATTGTGAAGAGCTCCATAAAATTCTATTCAAAATATCAGACTTTTATCAAGCAAATGGTAAATGTGGTTCCATTGAAGGAAGTGTAGAGTGATGCACATTGGAGCAGAAATATATAGAATAAATATTATATAATATATAAAGAGTGGGAAACGATCAGACGTTCCTTTCCTGGTTTGAAAACATTAGAAGGTAGTCCAAAGAAGATGCTTCTTCATGCAAGCTATAATTAATTCATGAGAGATGAGGATGGTCATTGACTTGGCTTTGTAAGTAGATTAGATAAATTCACAGGGAATAAATAGGTCTATTGAGAGCTGAGTGAAGACAGGTTTCCACACTGGTGACAGCTTTTGCCCAAATACCAATTGAAGAGGAACACTGGTGATCAAAGATGGTAAGCATGCTGGAGATACCTGGCTAGCTCCTGTGAGAAACAAACATCCGGACTAAGGGAGTCATGGCAAGATCCAGAGGTGCTATTTTTATGCTCTTGAGTCATATGGAGGGCTAGCGATGGCTGTATTATTGAGGCAGATGAGAATTTATCTCCACCACCACCACTCCAGTTAGCCCTTTTCTGCCCTCCGCCAATTAGATCCTCAGGTTATGATTCCCATTTTATAAAAGGAACCATTCTCTTAGGGCAGGGGTCCCCAAACTTGGCAACTTTAAGACTTGTGGACTTCAACTCCCAGAATAGCTGGCTGGAGAATTCTGGGAGTTGAAGTCCACAAGTCTTAAAGTTGCCAAGTTTGGGGACCTCTGTCTTAGGGCATTTCCAGACTATCAAAACAAGGAATGGTGGGACTTCGGTTGGCTGTCAGAGAGAAGGGACATGCGGGCAGACGACTCTGTAGAGCACGGACATTCATCCTCCATTCGCAGGGCTCTACGGAGTCCAAAGGGAGCTTGGAGAGCTTCCGAAGGAGAGGGGTCCCCATAGAGAAGCCACAGATGGCGGTCCGTGGCGGAATTGGGGTGAACCAGGAACGAGCGGGCGAAGGAGCAGGAGGCCAGCAATGGCCCAAGCGCTGACAGCCGGCAACACTAGCGTTGACCAAGCAGAACCAAGGTACAGCTTTGTGAGCTCAAAGAATCATCCAGTAAGCAAATAAATTAATTGGAGACAATTTAGACGCCCCCCAAAAAACTTTTAAAACATTTGAAGAAAAGATAGCAGCTCTGATCAAGGAGGGTGGTTGAGCAGCGAGACTCATGGTGAGCAGAAGGAGTGGAAGGAACAACAGATAAAAACGTTAGAAGGAGGAGAAGATCGGACAACTGAATAACTACATGCTGCTTAATGACATGTGTGGTTTTGGGTTGGATTTCAATAGAACTGAGAAGTACGAAGAAATGTGGCTCCCCCCCCCCCGTTTGGATTAAAGAATAGCAGCAGAGTTGATTTAAAACAGATGCTGTGGACTCTAGATAAAACAAATTCTTAAATGCGAAGGTTCGGGGATAGCGGTTTAAACGATATCGGAGGAGAAACTGTTTAATAAACTCTAAAGTAATAATCAAATCGAGCTGAAGTTTATTGATCTGAACAAGGAAATTTGCTGAGTCGCACAGCAAACTTCTTACTGGGCACGAGATCCAGAAGACGGCAAATCACGGAGGAAGAAGAAACAGGAGGAGGGGAGGATTTGACAGAAACTTCAAGAGTCACGCTTCATTACGATCGAATTGAACAGTGATATACTACCCCTTTTACCTTAATTTCCAACTTTGCAACTTTTAAATTCCCATTTCGTCTGATATTTTCCCTTTTCCCCTCTTCCTCTCTCAATGCCCCCCCTTTTCTCCTTCCCCCCTTTATCATTTTCTCGCATTTAGAAATATTTAAATATTTACTTAAAAATATTGAAGTATATAATTAGAATTAATTAATCCAATATTATAGTAGTCAACTTAGAAACAAAGTATTCTTAATCATTGTGTTATTGAAATTGTATATTGATTAGAGCAACTAGAGCAACTAATTAACTAATTAATTTATGAGCTTAATTAATGATAGTATTGTATAACTACTGATTTAATGACATTGTTTAAGCGTGAATAGGTAAAATTTTGAAAACTTTAGCAATATATTTAGATCATTTTGTTGATATAGAAAACGATTTAATAGTTTCTACTTTAGATAAGAGAATATAGATATATTTCTTTTTATGAATTTACGATAGGGGGAAGGAGGCTGGGAGGGTGAGGAGATTTGAGGGAAGGAAGAATAGGGGGAGAAGGTAAACTATAATTATCACTGTGGGCAAATTTGGGGAAACTTTGGAGAATGATGAGTACTACTAATGTCTCTAGGACTGGCACAGTCAGGAAAATACCTAGCCAAACAACGACCATCACAGCTGTGATGAGCCCTCCTGCGCAGAGGGCAATAGATGAGATGCTCCCAAAAGATCGTTCCAATTCTTCTAAAGACCTACAAGGTCTGTTATTAAATATGCAGGAGATGATGATTAAAAACCACGAAGACATGAAAAACGAAATAGGGTCTGTGAGAACAGAATTAAAGGATAAAATACAAAAAAATAGATGAAAAATTTGAAACATTTCAGCAAGAGATGAGGAAAAATCAGGAGAAAATAACAGAAATTGAAACAAAGGAACAAAGAGGAAAAAAGAGTAGATGAGCTAACGGATAAATTAGAGAAAATAAAGAATTAGAAACAGCGATAATATAACCTTGAATCAGAAAAGGCGGCTCACTACCTGAGACTACAAAATGTTAGGGAAGAAAAAGGAGAAAACTTATGAGAGGTTCTTGCGGGCATATTGGCTAATTTACTAGAGACAGGAAAGGAAGAATTGATGAAGGAAATTGATGAGCTTTATAGAGTACAAACTATGCAAGGAGGTTCAATCTACCAAGGGAAGTACATGTCAAACTAGTCAAGAAGTCTCTTAGGGATGAAATTTTATACAGATCTAGAGATAACACCTTAGAATATGCTGATAAACAAATAATAGTACTTAAACAAACCCCTAAGAGAGTAAGAGACCTAAGAAGACCTTATCAATTCTTGACAACAACTTATAAAACGTAATATCAACTTTAGATGGTTGGTCCCGGAAGGCATAATGGTGACATGGTGTGAAAAGAAATATAAACTAGACACTCTGGAAAAAGCAGAGATGTTTTTTGAACAACAATTAAATAGGGAAGGGGAAGAAGAAGATGAAGGAGAAGGGAGGAGAAGGAAATGTCAGCTGTACATAAAAAGGTAAACATAATAGATAATAAGGATGAGAACAATGGGAAAAGGGAAATCTCAGAGGAGCCCAAGGAAATTAGAATCACAAGAAGCGCTAAGTACAGGATCCCAAAACACAAATCTCTGCGACTTAATATCATGGAACATTAATGGTTTAAACTCCCCAGTAAAACGGAAAAAGCTTTTTAAATACCTACAAATACAAAAAGCAGATATTATAGTGCTACAAGAAGTCCACTTTGCCCAGAAACAAAAACATTTATTAGAAAACAAAATAGGGAATTTTTTTCTCGGCCTTAGATCTAAAAAAAAAAGAGTAGTGCTTTACATAAAAGATTGGATTCCAGCTTCAGTAATATACTCAGATAAAGAAGGTAGGATACTGATGGTAGAAATTGAAACAAGAAATAGGAAAAGCTTACTAGTAGTAATCTATGCACCAAATAGTCCACAAGAATCTTTTTTTCAAAAATTGTAAAACAAGGAATTACAATATGAAGAATTGTGTAAGGGGATTTTAATGCAGTCATAGACAAATCACAGGATTACAAAAGAAATAATATCTTTAGAAAAGAAAAAAAGTTACCAAAAGTATTCTTAGACCTTACCAAAGAATTTAATATTAGCGATGTATGGAGAGAAAGGAACATAAGGAAAAAGTTTACTTATTATTCTAACCGTCATATGTCTTGGTCAAGACTTGATTCTAGATATTCTAGATATAACAATGGAACCAAATGTATTGGCAGATAACAGCATGATTAGGCTTAGGTGGGAGGGACAACAACAACAATTAAGAAATTGAATGCTCCAAAGGTCAATCTTAAAAGATGAAACATTTAACAAAATGTTAACAAAAGAGCTAGAACTCTTTTTTCAAGAGAATAAATAGGAGGATACTTCTCTACAAAATAATTGGGAAACAGCCAAAGGGAGAGGAGTGTCTATAGCCAGGAAAAATAGGGGAAAAAAACAACAAAGAGCAAAATTAGAACAAGAATATAAGGAATGGGATGGGAAATTGCAGACCACACCGCAAGAAAAACAAATTAAACTACAATTGGATATAATTAAACATAAAATAAATTTAATGGACAAGGAAGAGCTAGCTCAGAAATTAAAAAGGATGAAGCAATATCAATTTGAGAACGCAAATAAACCAGGGCGCTGGTTAGCTTTTAAACTTAAGAAGCAAAATGAAAGGAGATGGGTTACTAAATTAAGGAATGAACAAGGGGAGATACGTTTTAAAGAGGAAGAAAAAAGGCAGATCATAAAAATCATAAAGATGGAACAATCTAAACTTATCCTTTATGGGAAGAATAGCCACGATAAAAATGAACATTTTGCCTAAAATCTTATTCCTTTTCCAAAACGCCCCTATAAAATTAGAAAGAACTTTCTTTGACAAATTAAACAGATTGGTATCAAACTTCATTTGGCAAAAGAAAAAACCGAGGGTAAAACTAAAATTATTACAAGATGCCACGAAGAGAGGTGGGTTTGGCCTCCCAGACTGGGAGCTGTATTATAGAGCTGCAACATTGACTTGGATAAAAGATTGGATCAACCATACAAATAAAATAATATTAACATTAGAGGTGTACAACCTCCAGTCTGGGTGGCACACTTTCCTTGGACAAGACAGTATAAAGGGGCATAGTTATGTACAAAACCACAAAGTTAGACAGACACTTTTGCACACATGGTTTAAAATTAAAAAACAAATGTACCAATTGGTTATCAACATTAGAAGCTTTGATGCACCCACACCTACTACAATACGACAAAATTATTACATACGAGGAATTGCTAGATGAAAAAGGGGAATTACAAACTAGACAGCAGCTGACCGATCAGGGAATAGAATTGGAATGGTGGGCCTATTTGCAACTCCAATCCAAATACTTAAAGGATAAGAAAGAATTGGATATTAGTAGAAACAGGACTGAATTGGATGAAATTTTATTGGGATCAGACGAAAAGATGATTAAAAAAACCTACCAAGTGTTATTAGAAGCTAAATTAGAAGAAGAAAAAGTAAAAGAATGGATGAGAAATTTTGGCTACAATATAAATTTGGACGATTGGCAGAAAATTTGGACTAGAAACAAAAAAATAACTTTAGCAACACCTTTCAAAGAAAATCTATATAAACTATTTTATAATGGCACATAACACCAGCAAAATTGGCTAAAATAAACAATAAATTTTCTCCCACTTGCTGGAAGCGTAATAAGGAAAGAGGAACGTACTATCACATATGGTGGAGTTGCAATAAGGCCCAGGAATTTTGGAATAAAATATGTAAATGGTTACGAGAAATTTGTGATGAGGAAATATACCTCAAACCAGAATTCTTCCTACTAGGAATTAATACCAAGACATACCTGAAAGAAACCTTTTAATGATTCACATTATTACGGCAGCGAGGATGGCTTTTGCACAAAAGTGGAAAAATACAGAAACTCCAACAGAAGCGGAACTAATAAGAAATTATTTCGTGCACAGAGATGGACAAATTAACAATGGAGATTAAAAATAAAGAAGAAACGGACTACTACAAAATATGGAACAATTTCTCCGGATGGCTAGACAGAAGAAAGATCCAATAATTTTTTGAATTGGACTTAATAAATGATGGACAATGAGTGAAGTGAGCTTAGCGGTACCCGGTTCAAATCTACTGTAATGTATGTTTTGTTTTGTTCATGTTGTTTATGTTTATGTTTGTGTGTAATTATTTAATAAATTTTTTATTAAAAAATAAATAAATAAAAAACAAGGAATGGTTGCTTTGATTGCATTATAAAATATAATGTGGTCTATTATATAACTGGGTATATATCCCATAGGTACTATCAAAGGAAGTTTTTGAGTCAAGTTTCTAGGGTAGCGTTTCTTAAACTCAGCAAGATATGTGGACTTCAACTCCCTGAATTCCCCAGCCAGCATTTAACTATACAAGTCCTTCCCCCCCCCGCCCTTCCATCCACTGATGTCCAATTCTCAAAGATTGCCTGGACAAGTCCCTGAAATTTTGTTGGGACAGGTTTTCCAGAAGTGGTTTCATTGCCTCCTTCTTAGGACTGAGAGAAAACGCCTAAGATTACCCAGCTGGCTTTGTGCCTAAAGCAGGACAAGAACTGACACTCCGGCTTTCTAGCTTTCTTTAACCCTACACCAAACTGGCTCTCATTCAACTCTAGTCCTAAACTAAAATCCAAAATATACTGGAAGGATATTGACATTGGCTGGCATTGTACCTTACCTCAGTGAAATTACCGTGGTGCTATATTGTGTGGACCCATCCAGTGCATTATGAGAACTATGAACTATAGCTAGGGATTCACCATGTGTGAATCCAAGCCAAATATAGGTATCAATTATTAAGCAAGCCACAGCTTAATGCCACACTATTCTATCATATCTTGAACTTTGACAAAATTTCCCTCAAATATGAGTATATGTAAGGCCCGCTATTATTTAATCTTTGTGTAAGCAAATTGTTGGGTTTTTTTAATCTGCTTGAGAGAGAGATGGGTCTTATTTCACCACTGCAACTAGGTATGGAATTACAATCCAGATGGAATATATTGCAAGAGAAACATTTTTAAATTATATTTCAAAATCAGTGATGTGGACCAAACACTAAAAATTGCACAGAATCAGGAAACTGAATATTGTAGACTCTATTCAATCAAGTACTTGAAGCTTCTGTTTTCTTATGGGATGGTGGAGGGTGTGTGTGTAGGAAATCTCCATAGCAAATTTACTTTGAGGCAATGAAATTTCATTGAGTTTAAAAAGTAATTTCCTGACCTGGTAGCTTATTAGAAGCGACGTTAAGTTATTTTGGCTCTTAAATTCTTACTTGCTAAATTTTATAGTGCAGTAGTTTTGAATAAACCTGGTACAATGAATGCTGTGCTTTTTAGCATATTATCTATTTGCATTTCTTCCTGATACATGTTGTTCGTTCCTTTGAACCCAAATGAATATTCCTCTTTTGAAAATAGTGTTTTGTAAATGCCAAAAAGGTATTAAAAAAATACAGAGACGAATTCTAGGGGCTGTAATTCCAATATATCTGGGAGCCATATATTTACTTTCAAAGTTTGGAACAGGCTCGCTCTGCTGATGCCACAGCGAATTGTAAAGCTTTTAAATGAATTGTGGTAAGGCATTCAACTCTCATCTGCTCTTTTCTCCCTCCACCTTTGTTCTGTTTCACAGTCCTTGGTAGATGTTCCTTGTAATCCTAGCTGCTGTTTAGCCCCATTAAGCTATGAGTTTAAGAGTAAGAGACCCTGAGCACAATTAAGTTAGGCTGTGATTTATCATGGGTTTTTTTTACCCCATAGTCATTTGTAGTTTGGGTGAGGGTTTTGTTTTATTTTTTGTTTGTTTTTTGTGCACGGGGGAGGCAAGAGGCAAATAAAGATTTAAAATCATTATTTTTGAACAAAAGCTAAGTTTAGAGCTCTGGCAATGTATCTGGATAAGAGGTGTAATTCCTATTCAGTTGTTAAAGACAATCTGGCATTCTTTTCATGAAGATGGTATCGGACGCTAAGTCAGAATAGGGTCTTGTTTCCTCAGTGAAAAATTATTTGGAGAGGGAATATATAAATTTCCATCAGATAATTTCTTTTTGCAAGACAGTACTCTGTCGTTTTTCTTGGGGGCAACCCTAACCATAGTGCGCTGGTGCTGTATCTCTCTCCCTTGTTTCCTTTAGATCATTTAGAATTTCTTATAAAAGAACTTGCTTTCCCTCATGCATGTTCAGTGATTGGACTCCAATTTGGAATTCCCAAAATTTGGAATTCCCCCCCCCCAAAAAAAACTTTCAAAAATAGATAGACCATTATTTAGTTGGATGGTTCTTTTTTCCTAAAATATATGAAGACTCTGTAAAGATACAAGAAGAAGCAGCTCTACCTTTTCTTAGAAGAATTCAATTTCAGCAAATTTCATTTACTATTTGGCATAATGCTACCCTGTCATATTGCATGCTCTGTTCCCACCTCAAATGTGAATGCATTTTGATTAAAGAGTCAGTAGGAATATTTTAGGATTTAAAGATGTGTGAAACATTTTGCATACAAAACATCCCATTTGAGCTTGAAACCATAATTTTACATTCAAAATGAAGTGTTTGTGACATTTTTGGAAGTGTTTTGAGATGGAATGCTATTTGATCAGTTTTGCTTTAAATATTACATCATGTTTCCAATGATTGCTGATTGATGCCAGAGGAAAGCCCACCTGGAAACAGATTCCCCTACCTCCCTGGAAAATAAACATAGGATTGAGTTGTAATAGAATTAATGAAAGTAACTGAAAGCAGTAGAGTAAGTAAGCTTCCTAACAATATTACACTGAACTAGAATAAAGTCCGGGCATTTATTTATTTATTTATTTATTTATGTATTTATTACAAAACTAGCTATTAATATTAATATTAATATTTCTGCTGATTTTATTGCTCTTATTCAAAGCATAACAGTTTTGAAAGAATTCTATTATTTATTATGGAATTCTATTATTCATGAAGCTTGTATTCCATATGATTTCTAAGGACAGGTTTTGCCGTTTCACCAGCTGTAACTGAGCATGATTTTTGTACACTATGGACAGCTAGCCAATGATGTTCTGCTCTGTTTAGCTAACCTACACATTCTTGCATGGAATGTGAATCTCTCATTAAAAGATAATTACCTTTACATGATGAGGGGAATGCATTTCAGATTGTACCTCTTCCTGGCCTTTACATCTATTGCTCTCCCATTTTTCAGAGTTTTCTACTGCCTTACCTTTGAATTCCATTTTCATTCATGCACCAGGATTAATTTCACTGATTCACTATTTTTTGTGTTGTGCAAAAGATGAGCCCCATCTTTCCTTTTTCTGATTTTTGGCTTATTTACTAAATGAAATCTGCAATAAGTGTTGCATTAGACTGTAATAAGGAAGTCCAAGGTAAGATGGTATATCTGCACTGTATCATTACTTGCCTCCTTTTACAATAATCAGAAGCAAAAAATGTTCGTTTAGCAGTATGTCAGTATTTAGGATTATGTTTTCCTAAATACGACTTAGGAATATGTTAGTTTCAAGAAATGCTCAAAATCACAGGGCACACATGAGTTGAAAAGACGAAAAACTAGAACATAAAAGGATAAAGATTGCAGCTGGGCAACAAGACAGCTGTATACTTGAGAGAAAGAAAAGTAAAGGTCATTCAAATTTACTTTTTTTCTCTTTTTCTATATATTTATTAGCAAGGCAATTTGAACTCAGGAGTTTAATAAAAGTTCTGCTTTCCTACTCATGGCCAGGCATAAGACCCCCACCTTCCTTTGAGTATGCCTGAAGATAAAAACATGATAACGAAAGAAAAACTTCATATTTTTGCAGATTGAGCTGATTTACAAGATATACATCGGGGTGGATTTCAATTCCCAGAATTCTAGGAGTTGAAGTCCACAAGTCTTAAAGTTGACATGGTTGGCTACCCCGATGAACCTAAATGATTGGTGCTATTTTCATGTTATGTTACTGCTTCTGATTATTGTAACAAAACATTAAAAATCCCTTAACAATATGCATATACACACCTTCCTTTGACTGGCAGTCTAATTTTGCAACAACTCCTGCCAGCTTTTATTACCTATTGTCCAAAAACTATAAAACTAAACTACACCAGCAAAGGCTGAAAGAGTTTAAGGGTCCTCTTAAACCTCTTAGGAATGTGAATCCTGGGGCTGCTGCCACATAGTGATTATTTTCTTTTCTGAAATTCCTTCCTGCATATAGTCTAAATCCATTCTCTGCTGCGAAGGGGGCTTCTGTTTACCACCTGAGCTTATAACTTCGCACTCCTGCTGGCAGCCTTTGTAACTGAACAAGAGTTGTGAGTTTGTTTCCTCCTGGCTGCTTGTATCCCGCAAGTGAGCAATATTTATTTTGTATAGCCAAGCATGCTGGAGAAATAAAAAAGGAGCTAATAAATCCTTTTAAAATGCATTTGCCAAGCTAATTTAACTTTCCATAGCAGACACAATGAAAACAATCTAGTTTTCGGGTACCAGAAACGTGTCCTGAACTGTCTGCCATTGACAATTGGGATTTTCATGTTTTGAGAAGGAAAAGCATTTGTAGGTTGTTTGTACTCACAATCTCAGAGCTGCCACCATCACCTTAACAGATAACAAAATAAACCAGCTTCTAGCATTCTTGTTTTCTGGGGACCAACACTGCCATTACTGGAGCAGCAAATAAAATATAGTCTGTTTATTTATATTGATGAAAATGACTATGCTCCCAGTTATTTCCTTCCCCATTTATGAGATTATCTAGAAACACTCTTAACTGTATAGTAAATGGAAGCTATTTATCTATGAATGTGTGTACAGAAGGAAGAGCAGCAGTATCCAAATTGGTCAAATTAAGAAAGTAAAAAAATAGATTTTCATTGCCAACAATTAAAGTACAAATTAACTCTGGGGACTTGAGAGGGTGTTGGGGATTCATAAACTGTGATTTTTTTTTCCATTTTCATACAAGGGGCAGTTTTTTAAAAAATGTATTCTAATTATGGGGGTGTTGGTTCTCTTTTTTACACATTAAATCACACTATATGAAGGAGCTTTGTATTTTTAAAGACAATTGTATAGAATAGTTCATTCTTTTAAAAAAAAGTAGGAACAGAATAAACAATTAGCAAATCTTTAGTTTATGTAGTTGTTATTTTGGACTTTTGTAGTTAAAGAGCAATTAGATGTAGCATTTAGATATGTGTTCAATCTTGTATTGCATTTTTCAATAAATTTTCAAGTAAAAAAAATGCTCTTGTCATTAAAGCTCTACTTTGCCCTGATTATCTAAATTGTAGCTTCTGAAATATGCCGGCTGAAACTTTAATGCTTCCAACTATTTGGTTCATCATATGCCGCCCTAAATGCCTAGTTTAAGTATCTGTTAAACCATGACTTTCCTGTGTACCTTTAAAAACAAGTTGCTGTTACTTTTGCACAACCTTGGTTGAGCTCACACCCTGTGGTAAGCCAAACTCACGTTGTATGAACCCAGCTTGGTAAGTCATGTTTTATCATGTTGAGAATATAACGTTTGATGGCAATAGTGAGCATTGAAACCTCCAACCAATCTGCCTTGTGACCATGAGAGTCTTGTCATCTTGCTTCAAGTACATCCTCAGCCCTCTTTTCCATGCAAACTCTGCTGTCCTTAATGCCCAGGGAATTCCAGAATCACAGGAAGGGGAACTGTCGTGGCTGTGGGCTCTCTCCTTCGTGCTCAATTGATTCTGAGAACCTGCAGGATAACTTCTGAGGGATTGATTTGATCCTATCAAGTTGATGCGCAGTTGTGTGAAGCTCAGACAATACTTATTTGCACTTATCTCTAGTTGCAAATAATGTTTGCTCTCCAGCATTCTTCTGAATGGAAAGCTGCTTTTTGCATGCAAGTTTTGCCATAACAGGATGCAGAATTGGGGAACAGTCCACAATCCTTGTCTGCTGTTTTGAGCAGTGACTAGGTTGAGTGGCCCATTCATGGAATGTGCTATATCAACCTCCTTGATGTTCCCGTTTGGTGTCTCAAGTCAGGGCTCAAACTTAAAAAAACAGCAAAAAACTAGCATGCTGTAAAGCAAGTGCCAGCTCAAGCATTACATTTAATCCCAACAATGCTTCTGAATCCCACATATATCCAAAATAATGGAGGGTTGCACCCGATTATTTTTGAGAAGCCCCCTTTACAATATGAAGAAAGCTGAGATGAAAGAGCATCTTAAGAGAACAGCTGTATGAAGGACATCACTCTCATAAATCTACATACAAATGAATCCACACTGAATGCTTGACAACTAATTGGTAATGGTCATAATTATGCTCTCAAAATTCCAAGTGCCTCACTTATCCAAACATTGGAGAACTTGGGAACCTTGTTCTAAGATACCACTTAAAAGCTTTTTGATACAAGTAGACACAGGATAATGCAACTTTTTTGGCATCTTTGAACATCAGAACCACCTAAGAGGTGACTCAAGATAACTCTTATATTAATTTGCAAAAGTTATAAATTTCCACTCAAAAGCCTCTACTTTTGTTAACAGCTCCATTATTGACACTGCAGTGAATGGAGACAGCTATTCTTGATAGGTTTTTGGATCAGGCAGAGAATCTATATTAAAATAGCATTCAAATAAAGAAAAGAAGGGTATAAACTAATATATATTAAACTAGTATATATTAAACTAATATATACCGCAAGCAATCAGTGATAAACCCCTTAAATTTATTTTGTTTTTCAAAAATTTCTGTAAGAAACAATGACTGCTTGGGGGAAAAATTTTGGATATGGGATTGATCTAGAGAAATGGGAAAATTATGGTCCCAGAATTATAAAATGACAATGTCAACTGCTTATAAAGAAAAATTGTATAAGATGTTTTACAGGTGGCACTTACCCCCGACGAGAATTGCAAGAATGTTTAAGAATAAATTGGATAAATGTTGGAAATGTCATCAGATACCTGGATCATATTACCATATGCGGTGGACTTGTTTGGATGCAAAAAGATATTGGACTAAAATCCACATATGGTTGGAAAAATGATACAACAACACATAGACTTGAAACCAGAAATATTTTTATTAGGAATTATACCAGATATCTACAATAAAGAGTTGAAATATTTGGTTGTAAGTGTTTTAACAGCAGCTAGAATTGTATTTGCCAAAAATTGGAAGAATGATAAAATACCTATGCAGGAGGAAGTGATTAGGAAAATTATAGACTGTGCTGAAATGAGTAAATTGACATTTGAAATTAGAGAACAAGAATTTTACAAGATATGGGATTTGTTTTATCAATGGTTGGATAAAAGACTTGGTAATGCAATAGGCTATATAATTTTGTAATAGAAACATTAGGCTGATATAAAATATAATGTTGATATATATAACCATTGGATGAAAGTATCATAAATTTTAGATTAAAAATATATCTCGTATATATGATGAAATATAGTTTAATTGTACACAAGTAATAATTGATATACATAATGTTTTATTGATAATATGAAAAATTTTCTTTTTGATAAATTGTGAGTGATGAATATGAAAGGATGACACAAAGGATTTGTACCCAACTGACACACTGTATGTATATATGGAAGATGGTTTTTATGTTTTGTATGTCCTGTTTGTATGTTTGTATCAAAAATAAAAATTTTTTATTTAATCAGAATAAAACTTTATGAAGCCAACTTTATAGCATTCTTTAACAACTCTACTCTGATCAGAGCTTCAGAAGCTAATCATGAAAAGGCCTTCCATACTGTTCCGACCATTAATAATAACAATTCCTACTTCTAATGTCCAAAAAAAATTGTAATCAGCTGCAAAATAGAATTTTAAAAAAATTCCTCTCAATATCTTCATTCCTATACCTTATACTTTTCGATATTTTTAAAGCAAGTCAAATAACTGTTCTAGATGCTTTAAATGTAATAGTGATTATTGCAGCAGAACCTAAAGTTAAATTAAGCACAAATTATTATTAAATCTATAATGACTGCAAAAAAATTCACACTACAACAGCTATTTTTATAATAGTTATCTTGCACATTATTATTGTAGACAAAAAGCTATTATGAAACAGCTTTTTTTCACCCAGCAAAACACAGCTCTTGAAAAGTTAAAATCCATCAGGAGACAGTCCCAAGGTTGACAGATATATTAGGAAGTTAAAAAAAAATCCCAGAAGGCTGCACTATGACTTTCATTGTTTCCAAAGTTCAGAGCAATGTTATGTTCTGAGTCCAAAGCATAGAAATATTTTGATAAATAGTGTTTGAGTATTTAATATTTAGTTCAGATTTAATCTAACATATCTACAATTACACTGCAGTAATGCCAAATTCAGTAATTATTGTAAAAATACAAAAATATACTATAATACTTTAACAATACAGAATTACCACTTCAACTTTACAGTGATAGACTATGCCTTCTACTGACAGTAAATGATAACTGGGACAGAACAGGACATACATAACTAGCATGTATGCAAACTGTCTAGTGAGTACCAAGAGAATTTACTCTGTGTGTGTGTGTGTGTGTGTGTGTGTCCATCCTCCCTTCTGTCAAATATTATTATATATTGTTCAGTGATATCTTGGTACTCAATCATTTTAAAACTCATCAAACTTGGTCCTCAATGAACTTGACATGAACATTTTGTCCCGATACTAATTTATTTGGTATTCATCATACAAGCTAGAACTTGCTAAATGCCATTTCTGCTTTTCTTAAGCTAGCAAGGCAAACCTAAAATATGGGAGTAATTTAAAAGCTTATTTTTCTAATTATTGATGACAGAAGCCTCAGTTTAAAGAAATGATCAACATTAGGCAATTCAATGATGGCAGCTTATTATCAGCATATATTAGCAGGGTTGTATCAACAGTTGTGAACTGTAGACTTTGATGCAGGACACAGAAACTTTAACTATATTAGAAAGCTTGTGAAGTTCAGGGAATATTCTACCATAACTATAATTTTTATTGGAACACGCTGTTCCACGCTCACTTTCAAAGCATAACAGCTACAGAAGTTTAGCTACATACAAATTAGTTGAGGGATGGACACATATAATTTGATAGGATGGATTTGTCCTTGCTATGTAGCCTTTTGAGAAGTCTCCTGTATATTTACAGTACAGATTTGTTACACCAGGAATTGCCAGTCTTCCTTTTGTATTAACCCTGCTACTCAATATTCTTTCCCACATTCCATAAGGAGTTCTACTGTGGCTTTCAGGAAAGTTTGAACAATGTTCCTTTAAGTGTGCAATTCAATGGAATTAAAGATAAATTTAATGGGAAAGAGACTTCTGTATTATGATAGAAGCTCCCCTCTGATATTCAAAAAGATTATACAAAACAATGTTCCAACACTGGAGGTTTTGAAGAAGAGATTGGACAATCATTTGTTTGAAATGATATTGGGTATCCTACTTGAGCAGGGAGTTGGACTAGAGGACCTCCAAGGTCCATTCCAACTCTGTTATACTATTAGTGTAAGACTTAATTTGGACATTTCTATAGCTGACTATCTATATTTTGTATTTTAATTATTTGTATTTGATATTACTTTTTAAAAAAAGTCATTTAAGAAAAAGTCCTACATTGATTAAAATGACCTTGACTGTTCAGACTGCTCCGGACACAGCTGTTAATAAACAGTTTATTATGTGAATCAATGAGCGTACAGTTTACTTGCCTTGCCACCACTAACCTGATTTTAATTCTTTTAAGACTATTTAAAAAAACAGCAAAAAACTAGCATGCTGTAAAGCAAGTGCCAGCTCAAGCATTACATTTAATCCCAACAATGCTTCTGAATCCCACATACCGTGTTTCCCCGAAAATAAGACCTACCCCGAAAGTAAGACCTAGCACTATTTTCTAAACCTGCCCTAATATAAGACCTACCCCGAAAATAAGACCTAGTGTAAATCTCCAGTTCCAGGAAGGCTTTTCAGGGAGCAACCGTGCACCAAACACCCCCTACACACTCACACCCACTATTTGGCACCATAAATATATAAGACCTACCCCGAAAATAAGACCTAGTGTGTTTTTGGGAGCCAAAAAAAATATAAGACAGTGTCTTATTTTCGGGGAAACACGGTATATCCAAAATAATGGAGGGTTGCACCCGATTATTTTTGAGAAGCCCCCTTTACAATATGAAGAAAGCTGAGATGAAAAAGAGCATCTTAAGAGAACAGCTGTATGAAGGACATCACTCTCATAAATCTACTTCATACAAATGAATCCATACTGAATGCTTGACAACTAATTGGTAATGGTCATAATTATGCTCTCAAAATTCCAAGTGCCTCACTTATCCAAAAATTGGAGAACTTGGGAACTTTGTTCTAAGATACCACTTAAAAGCTTTTTGATACAAGTAGACACAGGATAATGCAACTTTTTTGGCATCTTTGAACATCAGAACCACCTAAGATAACTCTTATATTAACTCTTATAACTCTTATAAGATAACTCTTATATTAATTTGCAAAAGTTATAAATTTCCACTCAAAAGCCTCTACTTTTGTTAACAGCTCCATTATTGACACTGCAGTGAATGGAGACAGCTATTCTTGATAGGTTTTTGGATCAGGCAGAGAATCTATATTAAAACAGAGCTTTGGTGGCTCAGGCTGTAAATGCCTGCTCTTAAGATCCAGCTGTCTACAACTACTGTAGGCTCGAATCCCACCAGGCTCAAGGTTGACTCAGCCTTCCATCCTCTCGGGGTAGGTAAATTGAGGACCCAAGATTGTTGGGGGCAATTAGCTGACCTTGTAAAAATGCCGTTTAGTAATAAGCAGGCATATACAATGGAATGAAGGCTATTGCTGAGCACATTGGATTGTGCTCCAAAAATTGTAAGCCGCCCTGAGTCTTCGGAGAAGGGCGGCATATAAATGTAATTAAAAAAAAAAAATAGCATTCAAATAAAGAAAAGAAGGGTATAAACTAATATATATTAAACTAGTATATATTAAACTAATATATACCGCAAGCAATCAGTGATAAACTGCTGCAGCAAGGTCTGCAACACTTACTCGTTGTCCTAGGTTCCCTGCTGATGTTGTCCTGGGTTCCCGCAGGAACGAGTCTCAGCCCTCGCCGAGACAATTTAGGGGGTCCTCGCAAGGACGAAAGAAGCCAAATAAGAGACACCACACAAGAAGTTTCTAAAGATGAGAGAGCACGAAGTGCCTGGGGTGATGTTTTGTCCCCCCGAACAGATCGCAACAGTCTCTTTTATTAAGCAGATTTAGCAGGGAGGGGTAACTACAGCAAGGAGGGGAGTAGCATATGGAAAGTTACCAAACAGCGTGAGTCTGAGCATGCGTATCAACAAAACACCACCTGGTTTACAGAAAATCATAAATGTCAGCAGAATAGAAACCAAACTCAGGGAAAACAAAACTTAATTAGAGGAGGAATACAATTGGATACTATGAATCAAGTCTGTCAGGCATTGGATATCTTATAGCTCTGAAAGGAATGCAATGGGAGTAGTATACATCAAATCTGTATCTTGTAATCAAGGACAAGTCAAATTCCTTTAGCTGTGAGGCCTAAGAAAACATAAGATATCATGTAACTCTAAACAAGGACAAGGAGGCCTAAGAAAACATAAGATATCATGTAACTCTAAACAAGGACAAGGCACATTCTCTTGGCTGTGAGGCCTAAGAAAACCTGAACATAAGATATATCCATATGTCCTCTGTTTTTTTTTTTTCAAGATGGTTAATAACCTTCTAAAGCTATGACATCCCCAGTGGATCCCCCCTCCGGGAGAGCCCGCAGGGAGCCAGTACGCTTTTCCAAAGGAAAAGTCTCCGATCCAGAGTCTTCATCAGACTCAGAAGCTAATTCTAAAAGAGGTTGCTTGAATTCATTTTCAACAGTGTGCTTTAGCAAGAGAACATCATCACCAATACTGTTTAGTCGGTGTTTCAAGAATGCTAGAACTCTCCCCATGACACATGGGCCAATTGTACATGCGAGGAGCAACAAAATCAGAGGACCGGCTAGGGCCGAGAGGAGAGTGGTCAACCAGGGGAGAGAGATTGAACATTTCCTGGTACCACGTGTGGGATTGGGAACACGCTCTCTTTCTCTATCTTTTAATCGGGTATTTAATTCTGCCATAGAGTCAAGCACAATGCCTGAACTGTCGGTATAAAAACAACATTCCTCTTTCAAGGCGACACACAGACCGCCCTGCTTAAGGAATAGCAAGTCCAAGCCCCTTCTGTTTTGTAGAACTACTTTGGAAAGAGAGGTGAGGAACTTTTGGAGGGCAACCATAGATTGCTCAATGCGTTCGAGGTCATCATCTATTTCAGCACTGAGTTTGCGGATGTTTTGGTCAGCCACAACCATTCCAGCGATCCCTGTTGCCGCACCAGCGGCTTCTAGGCCCAGGAGAAGGCCAAGGTCATGGTAGTAACCACTTCCCGTTTGGTTCGTGGAAGGTACTGGGGTGTGTCCATGCGAGAAAGGAATTCATTATCGGAAAAAAACAGACATTTTAGGGAGAAGATAAACCTGAATGCAAAAAGCTCTTTGTGTGTGTAAAATGTCTCCACTGACACACGCAGTAGCGCCCGTAGAGCAGGCCCAAATAGAGCCATTGGAAGGAATAAAAAACTGACCGTGAAGACGTTTGAAAAGGTTTGCAGTCAATAGAGTAGTGTACATTGTAGCCCACCCTTCACCGTTAAACCCTAGCCTTTCTTTGGGTAAGTAGATTGTGCAGAAAATATAGGCATCCGAGGAGGCATTGCTACAAAAGTGAGAAAAGTTAGAGGGTACATACCCAAGGCAACAACCTTGACCTTCAATTGAGGATACCGTTGTAGAAGAGTTAGACCACCTGCAACCAGCATCTGAGGTGCTATTGGCAAAAGGTAAGGCGGAACCTATGGCCTCATAAAAGGGGTTGAGAAGACATACACAGCCAACACCTACTATCATTGTTAGGAAAAGCACGGGCTGCCACAAGGGCATCATGCAGAGGAGACCAAGGACACCAATGGATTGTTTCTTTTAGTCAAGGGCTGTAAAAGGGCGAATTGACTTGTTTGTTTGGGCCCACAGGTGGGGATGTTTCTAAGGACATGGTTAGACGGATTATGAATATATTACCGGATGACTGTTTCTGGACTTATCGTTCGACCTTCCCCATTTTTCCATTAAACCATTCAGTAATCGGAAGACTCCTTCCGAGAGATGTAAAAGTAACAGTCATAGGATTAAGTGAACGCTGCAGCAGGCCAATTGGAGCAGGAATTCCAAGGCAAATTGTTATCAGGGCCTAGTACAGCTTTGATATAGTCAGTAGTATAGGGAGCAGTCCACCAAATCTTTCCAGTTGACACACATTGCCAGGACTTGCAGTACCAATCAGAGATGGTTCCACATTTATCTAGGTGGGAGAGATCAGTAAGATGTCCTGGGCAGATATACAGGCCTGGACCCATGTTCCAGACTTCTCGAGGGGAAGGATCACATTTTGTTTTATGTTTAAATCCATGGGCACCAGCATTTCAGCAAAGTCAAAGGAAAGTGTAGGAAACCAAGGCCACAGAGTTCGATTAGAGATGGAATGAAGGATGCTTCCTTGGAAGTCCAAAATAGTCCAAGTATAATTAGCGGACGATGCAGGTTCTGCTGTGTTCGAATAGGAGCGCGCCAAGCGGAGAACTGCAGGGGTAGAAACATGGGAAAAAGGCAAGGAGAGAAGGGAAACTTTCATATCAAAAGATCTTTCTTGCTTTGGGAAAACAGGGAGCATACATAAGTGCCGTAGTCTTCAGATGAAATGTTAAAAATTAACAGAGAAGTGGAACAGGGAGAGGATATAATGTAAGTATTGTTAGAGGGATGGATTGGATATCCATTCTTTAGCCATGTCCACTGAGCTGGGTGCAGCAAGGGATGGCGCTTGTCTGCAAACAAGTTCCGCACGACCCCCAAGAGGGGTTTGCACTCTACAATGAGGAACTCTTATATAAGCACTTAGACGCTCAAGGAGAGTACATTTAGGAAGAGAGGAAGAGGCATTAGAAACAGAAGAGGCAAGAGAGATCAGGATAGGATCAGGAGGATCTTCATCTTTCTTTTGGTTGATTGAGATGACAGGGCGAGACACAGCAGGCCGGAACCCACAAAACTCGATCAGGCAATTGAACTGCGCGCCTTTTCCCAGGTGATCAGTTGAGCTGGACCTTTCCAAGCTGGATCCGAAGATGCCTATAATAAACCAGAGGAGAGAAGAGGGAGGGAGGAGTGGAAAAATGTCTCGAGGCAGCAGTGGAGGCAGGAGATCCAGTGAGATTAAGAAAATTCAATGAATACAAGCAAACATTTAATACATTTTGCAACGCCGAGTGTCGGGGGCTGATGCCTTTTGACCCCAAGTGTCTGTCCAAGGCCTGTTTAAGAGTCAAATTCGCTCTTCTATAATGGCCTGGCCCTGGCTATTGAAAGGAATGCCGAATTTATGGATTATTGACCAGCGATGGCAAAATTGTGCAAAGGCAGAGCTCGATAAGCTGGTCCATTGTCAGTTTTAGAGTTTTTGGACATCCCAACGTTACGAAAGTCCGAATACAATGATTAATAACTTGTTTTATGTGTTTCACCCTTTGCAAGGTTGCCATGATGAAACCTGAATACGTATCAATGGAAACATGAATGAATTTCAAGGCAAAGGATGGATATTGAGTTACATCCATTTGCCATGTCTCACAAGCACTAGTACCCTGGGGTTGACCCCTTGTGGGATTGTAGATGCCTGTAGACTGCATGTTGGACATTGCTGAATTATGGCAGAGGCTTCTTGATGGGTAATACCAAATTGCTTGACAAGAGCCTTTTGTTCTGATGAAAATAGTCATGGCTTTCTCCTGCTGTTAAGGTATACAGACAGGAGGACGGGTTGGTTTTACATGCCTCATCTGCCATATGATTTCCTTCTGATAAAATCCAGGAAGATGTTGATGACTTCTAATATGTGCTACAAACAGTGGATGAGCACGGAGATGTAAAAATCCTGAGCTGTAAAAAAGTCTCATTAAAGGGACAGGGGTTGAGGGAGAAATGTAAGCATCGATATACAAGAGACCAGATGTGAAACATACAGACTATCTGTAATAATGTTAAGGGGCTGATTGGGAAACATTGAAAGAGCAAGATTGAAGGCAGACAATTCTGCTTGTCTTGAGTAACTGGAATATGGCAAGCTTGTGCCAGGCCTTTAGCAGTTTGATGAAAAAGAGTGATTGAAAAAAATCAACAAAGCAATAGCCTTAAGAAAGAGGCCCAGAAAGGGTCAAGTGACTACCTATGTAAGAAATATCTTCGGTCTTGTAGTAGCTGTTGCAAAATTAAAAATAAGATCATGATTAGGGTAAATCCTGGGCATAATATAAGCACCTGGAAGATTAAAAATAATTTGACACACATAATGAGAGTCAGAGATTAAGTTGAAAGGTTGTTGAAAAAGTTTTGAAAGTTAAAATAGCAGGACACTTTCCAGGTATCATCATGAGAATCCTTGTAAAGGAAGAAGTCATTAAGTAAGCAAGCCAAAGTTCTTAGGCAAACAATACAGCTTAGATAGTCAGGCAAAGGACATTGAAGAGATAAGTTATTCTGAAAATAAAATTGAAAATCAGACTTTACATAACTCCACCATTTATACCTTACTGTACTTATCAAAAATTAGAAGAAAAGTTATTTGCAAAGCCCATTGTAAACCTTTCATGATTTACCTGTTGTGCTGGCAATAGCCATGCATTCTCCAGTTCTTGTTGTAAACCCTCCAGATGGAGATAGTGAGTCTGGATTAAGAGCATGTACAAAGTGCAAGTGCTAGTTTTAAATTTTGATTCCCTTTGCTGAAACTGGGAACTGAGTCATCTTCAAAGATCCGGGCAAATTGCCCACCTGGGAACTGAGCCACCTTTACAGATAACGTTCCAGGCAGGCATGCCAATCTCAGCCTATCTATCTGAGGCTCTTTGTGTGAAAATCTCTAAAAATCAGGAGATGAAGCTATGTAACCTATAAAAAGTTATTTTCTAACCTCGCTTTTTCAAGGCAAAACTCAAAGCAGAGAAAAAAATTGTTAAAGTGATCAAAGTTCATTCTCCCCCCCCGCCCTCCACCCCTACACAACAACCAAAGAGACAAGAAGGAATGTTTAAAATAAATCTCATCCATTTTTTCCACTCAATATTTTTTCACCAATAAATCACACACAAATAATTTTCATCATGAGTAGCACACACAAATACACACACAAATAATCCTATCTTCTCAGGTCCGACCTTTCACACTTTTTCTTACTCTCTTTCAATCTGGGATAGGGTCAACACACAAACATTTCTACCACCTTTTACTATCAACATACTCACACATTTACACTGTAATCATACGCTACAATTTTTCTGGGACAATAAGCTCATTGTAGAGGATTCATCCTCCAGGGCTGGAAATGATTGCATACAGACACATTCTCACACACAACACTTCCAGACCTGAGGAGGGTTTGTCCCTTTAAGTTTCCACATTTAAAAAGAACACCTGTAGTTTGTTCTCAGAGCATTGGGAAAACTCAAGGAGGTTCCAATCACAAAGGTGATTAGGCCCAACCACTGCCTATCTGCCTCCCACAACTCTAAGTCCAATCCAAAAAGCCAATTTAATTCTCTGGTTGCCAAACATGTTACAATTAATTTATTTTGAACTTCAGCAATTCCAATTAGGGCTATACACAGGTAAAGGATATTTTCTTCAATTTAATCCTATTCAATTCTGCATACACTTATTTACATTATTATACACACACAGCTAAGCTCAATTCTGCATAATTATTATACATTATACATCACATCTAAGAAGTTTTAATGAAAATCACATCATGAAAAGAATAGTAAACATTTTCATCTTCTCTTAGTTCTTCCTAACACATAACAGTAAATGAACCATATTTTCTTTGAACAGCCCCATTGTACTGTATGGAGGGGCTTCCTAACAGATCTGTGTCTCATTCCATGCTTCTGATCAGCAGATCTAATTGTGGACTATTGAAATCAATAGGCATGCCTTCCACTTTCAAGTTCTGCCATCCAGTGCATCAGAAGAGAGCAGTTGCCTGTATTCTAGTTACATCTATTGTTCTATCTTCTTAAGCATTAAATAATAAAAAGGATTAAACATAAAAATTTCAAACAAATAAATTTATGTGTCTCTGTCCTGGGTTTCTAGCTTGAATCTCCCCCTTCTTCTAATTGTTCCTTTAATATTTTCCTTATGGGGTGTACAATGGCTTTGGAGAATCAAAAATTTAGCCTGCTCAGAAGGAGCTGAAAGTCCAATTAGAGAAGATTTTGAGTGACAATTTTTACCTGATCATAATCAGGAGGGGGGCTTATAGTCAATTATTATTTTGCTGAGACATCAGAGCCAGATGTTTCCACTACATGACAGCATTGATACCATCGATGTAATATTTGGACTGGAGCCTTGGGTATCCTTAACCTTCTATTCTATTCTATTCTATTAAGTTCAGGATACCATTTCCTATCTCCCACCAGCTTCTTTTAAATTTTTAAGCACCAAGACGCTTGATGTTCTCATGTACCAGCCATCCTCCCGCTGGATTAAGGGTTAGAGGGTAAGCCATATCGGGGTTCAGTTCTTAGAGAAAGAGAGGAAGAAGCAACCAAGGCAGAAAAGGTTCCTGCAGTCGTGTCTGTATCCTCCGGGAGGGGAGAGACGCTGCAGGAGCAGAAAGAGCTGTGTCTGCTGGGGGAGCAGAGGCAGCTGCAGGGACAGTAGGAGACTCATACGGAGGTGGAGAGA
>CM019160.1:14425216-14436879 GCA_009733165.1 Naja naja
TTAACGTTAAACATTTAAAGTTTAACGTTTAAAGTTTAACATTTGGGTATTAGTAAAACAAGGACCGAACTGGATGAAATTTTGTTAGGACAGGATAAAAAGATGATCCAAAAAATCTACCAGGTACTATTAGAGGCTAAATTAGAAGAAGAAATTGTAAACGAAACAATGGTACTATGGATGAGAGACTTTGGCTATAACATAAATTTGGATGATTGGCAGAATATTTGGATTAGAAATAAAAAATAACCCTGTAACTCCTTATAAGGAAAACCTTTACAAATTATTCTATAGCTGGCATATGACACCAATAAGATTAGCTAAAATTAATAATAAACTCACCTACCTGTTGGAAATGCAACAAGGAAAAAGGCACCTATTATCACATATGGTGGCGTTGCAGAAGGCCCAGGAATTTTGGAATCAAGTACATAAATGGTTACAGGAAATGTGCAACGAGGAGATATACTTTACTCCAGAATTCCTTCTACTTGGAATTATAAAAGGACATATCCGAAAGACATTTTTTTTAATGATTCACATTGTTACCGCAGCAAGGATGGCTTTGCACAAAACTGGAAAAATACTGAAACTCCAACTGAAGCAGAAATACTAAGGAAAATCATTATGTGCTGTGGAGATGGACAAATTGACTATGGAAATAAAAAACAAGGAAGAAAGGACTATTATAAAATGTGGAACAATTTTTATGGATGGCTGGACAGGAGAAAGATCCAATAGCCTATCTTAAACTGGACTTGATCTACATTGGACAATAAGTGATATGAGCTTAGCAATACCTGTTCAAATTTAATGTATGTTTTGTGTGCGGTTATATGTTGTTTAAGTTTATGTTTGTCTGTGTGTGATTATACAATAAAAAAAATCTCCCATCAAAAAAATATTTACATAGTCTAATTTGATCAATTTTTGATATAATTTCTTATAAACTTCTTGATTCTCACTTGCTATCAAAAGCATTTTAGTGTTGTTGTCTACTATCTCCACCATTAAAATCCTCCCATCTTCATCTGTATAAATCAATTCTGCAGTAATTATATCTTTAATATACAAGACCACTCCTCTCTTTTTGCATTGAGCCAATGATGTAAATAACTCTAACTTTTTTTTCAATATTTTGTCTCAATGTTGTTTTTAATGTGAACCTCTTGTAAGCAAATTATATCAAGTTTTAATTTCTCTAATTTGTGAAATATTTTCCTTCTTTTAGCAATCAATTAAGTCCATTTATATTCATCAATCAGTTTTTCCCTTCCATTTTAGGTCTTGTATATAGGTTTTGTTGCTCTAGTCGTTCTAACTTCTCTTCATTCTCTGGGTAAACCACCTACTGCTTCAAGTTGTTTTTCTTCTTCACTTGTTGCTACACATTCCTTTGGTAGTTCCACATTGTCTTCCATTTCCCTCCTTTCCTCATCGTAAAGATTTTTGCTTGCACTGTATCAATTCTATGTCTTTGTTCCGCCACCGAACAGAAGGCCTTCTGGTATTAACCATCTGTAATTTACTCCTCTCTTCAACATTTCTTTGGATAAGAGCATATTCTCTTCCTCTCTTATTCTTCTTGGTACCTGTTTCAATAACGTAATATCTTTATTATTGTGCTTTGTCTTTATCTGCTTGCAGTATTTGTGATTTAATGCTCTTCTTGGTAAACCTAATATGGATTTCTCTTGGGAGTTTATTCCTCGTTGCATACCTGTGTATACACAGGTGCTCACCCCACTATCTCTTTCAAGAAGGAACTCTATGTCCTTGCAATGCAGCTCACATAGATAAACAAACGAAGAAAGAAATACAGTATATCCAAGCCTCTAAATGGCAGTGCTTTCACTTTCACTCCTCCCCCTCAAGAGCAAGAAAAAAGGAAAAAAAAGAAAAGGCACATTGGTAAAAGTTCTTAAAATCATAAACAGCATTTAATCCAAAAAAATATTGGTGGAAAAAAAGGAAAGACCATCAGAACAAAAGATTATTTTACATAGAGGAAAAGCCAGTCCTTTTAAAATCAAATAGTTCCAGAAGAGATAAAAGGAAGAAAAAGCCGTCAATCTTAAGAAGCTTAATCTCGCCACTTATAAACTGTTCTCTTTACTTTTAAGTCCACTTTCCAGTTATTGGGGTGTTCTCTTCAGAAATAAGTAAATAAAAAGAACCTCTCACAAACCGACACACCTTCTTCCAATCTTGCCTTTCTTTGAGACTGTCCCAGCTTCAGCAGCTTGATGGCTGCCTCTTTTCGCCGGCAAAAGAGCTTCTCCTGGATCAACCAGGGACTTTGTGATGGCCCTGGATCGACAGGACGTGCTCTTTCCCTTCACCGACTCTTGAGGGCGGTTTAGGTCCAAATGGACCATACAGCTGAGAAGATATCTACAGTGATCCAGGAGTTTCCTGATCACACGTATTACCCCGCCTCCCAACACATAACTTCTGATATTTGTAAGAGATTACAGGAAAAGCCAGGCAAATTTCATTGTTACACAAGTTTTTTGAGAGCAGAATTGCAGTATTCAGTCTAAACAGCTATAAACTTGAATCTAGAAAGGAGGTGTGTGACAATTAAATTATTGAGCAACGTTGAATATGAGTGAAGTTTAATTCAGATGATATTTTAAAATTGATCTTTAAAACATTTACTATTGTTTGTGTACAATATGTTTGTGTGTATGTGCAGGTGAAAGATACATAGGTTGACAGTTTTGAAATTTAATTTCAGTTGTGCAGTCATAGAGTAAGATTCCCTAGCCTGGGGGAAAATCATAAGTCCACTGATTTCTGGACATCTTATCTACTTTCAATACCATGGGTCATGATCTTCTTTTAAAGATGTGGGTCTGTGCCATTGCTTAGATAGCTGCATTTCTCTCTACATGGTTATTTTCTGATGGTGATACTCTTATATTGTTCTTTATAGAACTTTGTATTTTCCTGTATAGCTCCCACACCACCTAAAATATTGCAGTAAAGACCATCAGTCATAGTCAAAGAAGAAGCAGTATTTGCAATATACAAATTATGTAAGATAAACAAACCACCTACCATTGATGAGTCACTCAAAGAAGGTTTAACTTTTAACCTTTAACCTTCTCTGCATGGACTCCCCTTTGACTCAAAGGATTGCATTTATAGCTAGCAGGTGGTACTTGATCCATCCCTGTCTTTGGAAACTTAAATAGCATCAATGACCATATGTATAATAATTTTTAATATTAAGGCTAGGCTACTTGGGACTCTTCAGTTGCACCATAGTTCTGAAAGTAATACATTGGGACCCATAGAATATGTGCAGTTGCTGTGTCTTTTAATCTATTTCTGAACAAAAGGTTTAAATTCTTCCTTCCATACTTTGGGACTTAGTTGTTTTAAGGATCACTTTCACCCACATAAGTATGATTGAATCTTCTGAGGTGAGATCGTAATCATATAATGGGTGTTCCCATGAATCAGGCTATGGAATGGAATTTCACCAGTAGTGTATGTATTCTTTTCTTGTAGATCTTTTAATTTTTACAGGTTTAAAAATAGTTAGTGATACATTACTGCTAATCTCTCTTTTTGTGTGTGTCATTTTAGTGCTTTGTTTTGATGTATTTATTTATCCTGCTATACCACCAAAAGAGCTCCAGTCAAAATATTCCTAAATTGCCTGTTTTTTCTAAAAGTAGAATATAAAAGGCAGGGTTGTCAAACTCAAGGTCGGGGCCAGATCTGGCCCACAGGGTGCTTATTACACCTGGCCTCAGGCCACCCTGGAAACAGGACCAGCCCACAGTGCCTCTGCCAATGAAAATGGAGCTGGGAGGGTTTCCGTTTCACTGGCAGAGAATTGCAAGAGGCTGTTGCAGAAAAACTGAGCTCCGAGCATGCATGGGCAGCCCTCCTGAGCTCCATTTTCAGTGGCAGAGAGTTGCAGGAGGCCATCGCAGCCAAGCGGAGCTTGGGAGCAGTTTTCACTGGCAGAATCCTTATTCACTTAACAGTCAGTAGCTAAACAATCTTGAAAGGCAAAACTTGGGGCTCTACCTAAGATTTTAGAGAGCTATCTAACTATGTAGTAATAAGGAAAAGGTTGATAGTTTCACAACTAGTGGAAATTAATTTATCATTATCCCTAAAAGTTTTCATTGCAATAAAAACACAGAATACCTAAAAGAATGGTTTTGATCCATACAACCAAACTTCTCATACTCATTTTATGGTTTCATGAGAATTATCCTTTGTTTATCCCTGATTATTTTGAACAGACAGAACCACAATACTCAATTTATTATTGAGTAATTCAAGTTTTAAAATCCATCCATTGCAGTTATAAATTAATTGTAGCCTATTGCTCCCGCCCTTCAACGAGTTTAATGTAAGAATGGTACAAATGAAAACCAGTTAAATTTGGAAGTTAACTGTGCTTCATAATGCTGCTTTTAAAATTTATTGACCCTTTTGAAATGTATTACTTTGGTTCTCTGGAAATTCCCAATTGTGCATTTTAAACATTTAAATGTAGCTGCTTCTGTACATATTTCCAGTATGGGGATAATCTAATATTATTGAAACATTGCTTGAAATACCCATAATATCCACTTGTTAAGGAAAATTCTTACAGAAAATTTTTGAAAAACAAAATAATTTTAAGGGTTTATCACTGATTGCTTGGGTATATATTAGTTTAATATATACTACTTTATATATATTAGTTTATACTTTCTTTATTTGAATGCTATTTTAATATAGATTCTCTGCCTGATCAAAACCTATCAAGAATAGCTGTCTCCATTCACTGCAGTGTCAATAATGGAGCTGTTAACAAAAGTAGAGGCTTTTGAGTGGAAATTTATAACTTTTGCAAATTAATATAAGAGTTATCTTGAGTCACCTCTTAGGTGGTTCTGATGTTCAAAGATGCCAAAAAGTTGCATTATCCTGTGTCTACTTGTATCAAAAATTTTAGTATCTTAGAACAAAGTTCCCAAGTTCTCAATTTTGGATAAGTGAGGCACTTGGAATTTTGAGAGCATAATTATGACCATACCAATTACCATTAAATTGTCAAATTCAGTGTGGATTCATTTGTATGAAGTAGATTTATGAGAGTGATGTCCTTCATACAGCTGTTCTCTTAAGATGCTCTTTTTTCATCTCAGCTTTCTTCATATTGTAAAGGGGCTTCTCAAAAATAATCGGGTGCAACCCTCCATTATTTGGATATATGTGGGATTCAGAAGCATTGTTGGATTAAATGTAATGCTTGAGCTGGCACTTGCTTTACAGCATGCTAGTTTTTGCTGTTTTTTAAATAGTCTTAAAAGAATTAAAATCAGGTTAGTGGTGGCAAGGCAAGTAAACTGTCGCTCATTGATTCACGTAATAAACTGTTTATTAACAGCTGTGTCGAGCAGTCTGAACAGTCAAGGTCATTTTAATCAATGTAGGACTTTTCTTAAATGACTTTTAAAAAAAAGTAATATCAAATACAAATAATTAAAATACAAAATATAGATAGTCAGCTATAGAAATGTCCAAATTAAGTCTTACACTAATAGTATAACAGAGTTGGAATGGACCTTGGAGGTCCTCTAGTCCAACTCCCTGCTCAAGTAGGATACCCAATATCATTTCAAACAAATGATTGTCCAATCTCTTCTTCAAAACCTCCACTGTTGGAACATTGTTTTGTATAATCTCTTTGAATATCAGAGGGGAGCTTCTATCATAATACAGAAGTCTCTTTCCCATTAAATTTATCTTTAATTCCATTGAATTGCACACTAAAGGAACATTGTTCAAACTTTCCTGAAAGCCACAGTAGAACTCCTTATGGAATGTGGGAAAGAATATTGAGCAGCAGGTTAATACAAAAGAAGACTGGCAATTCCTGGTGTAACAAATCTGTACTGTAAATATACAGGAGACTTCTCAAAAGGCTACATAGCAAGGACAAATCCATCCTATCAAATTATATGTGTCCATCCCTCAACTAAATTGTATGTAGCTAAACTTCTGTAGCTGTTATGCTTTGAAAGTGGCGCGTGAGCGTGTTCAATAAAAATTATAGTTATGGTAGAATATTCCCTGAACTTCACAAGCTTTCTAATATAGTTAAAGTTTCTGTGTCCAAAATCTACAGTTCACAACTGTTGATACAACCCTGCTAATATATGCTGATAATAAGCTGCCATCATTGAATTGCCTAATGTTGATCATTTCTTTAAACTGAGGCTTCTGTCATCAATAATTAGAAAAATAAGCTTTTAAATTACTCCCATATTTTAGGTTTGCCTTGCTAGCAAGAAAAGCAGAAAATGCAGCAAGTTCTAGCTTGTATGATGAATACCAAATAAATTAGTATCGGGACAAAATGATGGAGCCTTGGTGGCTCAGGAGCTGTAAATGCCTGCTACCAAATATCCAGCTGTCTATAATTATTGTGGAAGCTCCCACCAGGCACAAGGTTGACTCAGCCTTCCATCCTATCTGGAGTAGGTTGGTAGTAGTGAGGACCAAGATTGTTGAGGGCAGTTGCTGACCTTGTAAAAAATGCAGCTTAGTAAAAGCAGGCATATACAATGGAATAGGCTATTGCTGAAGCGCATTGGGTTGTGCTCCAAAAAATTGTAGCTGCCTGAGTCTCAGGAGAAGGAAAGAGTGACATATATTGTAAATTTAAAAAAAATGTTCATGTCAACTTCATTGAGGACCAGAGTTTGATGAGTTTTAAAATGGTTGAGTACCAAGATATCACTGAGTAATATATAATAATATTTGACAGAAGGAGGATGGACACACACACACACACTAGTTCTCTTGGTACTCACTAGACAGTTTGCATACATGCTGTCTTTATGTATGTCCTGTTCTGTCCCAGTTATCATTACTGTCAGTAAAGCTAGTCTATCACTGTAAAATTGAAGTGCTAATTCTGTATTGTTAAAGTATTATAGTATATTTTGTATTTTGCAATAATACTGAATTTAACTACTACAGACATGATTGTAGATATGTTAGATTAAATCTGAACTAAATATTAAATACTCAAATACTATTTATCAAAATATTTCTATGCTTTGGACTCAGAACATAACATTGCTTTGAACTTTGGAAACAAGAAGTCAGTGCAGCCTGGGATTTCTTTTTTAACTTCCTAATATATCGGTCAAGGGACTGTCTCCTGATGGATTTTAGCTTTTCAAGAGCTTCTGTTTTGCTGGGTGAAAAAAAAGTTTTTTTTTTTGATACAAACATACAAACAGGACATACAAAACATAAAAACCATCTTCCATATATACATACAGTGTCAGTTGGGTACAAATCCTTTGTGTCATCCTTTCATATTCATCACTCACAATTTATCAAAAGAAAATTTTTCATATTATCAATAAAACATTATGTATATCAATTATTACTTGTGTACAATTAAACTATATTTCATCATATATCTGAGATATATTTTTAATCTAAAATTTATGATACTTTCATCCAATGGTTATATATATCAACATTATATTTTATATCAGCCTAATGTTTCTATTACAAAATTATATAGCCTATTGCATTACCAAGTCTTTTTATCCATTGATAAAACAAATCCCATATCTTGTAAAATTCTTGTTCTCTAATTTCAAATGTCAATTTACTCATTTCAGCACAGTCCTATAATTTTCCTAATCACTTCCTCCTGCATAGGTATTTTATCATTCTTCCAATTTTTGGCAAATACAATTCTAGCTGCTGTTAAAACACTTACAATCAAATATTTCAACTCTTTATTGTAGATATCTGGTATAATTCCCAATAAAAATATTTCTGGTTTCAAGTCTATGTGTTGTTGTATCATTTTTTCCAACCATATGTGGATTTTAGTCCAATATCTTTTTGCATCCAAACAAGTCCACACATGGTAATATGATCCAGGTATCTGATGACATTTCCAACATTTATCAATTTATTCTTAAACATTCTTGCAATTCTCGTCAGGTAAGTGCCACCTGTAAAACATCTTATACAATTTTCCTTTATAAGCAGTTGACATTGTCATTTTATAATTCTGGGACCATAATTTTCCCATTTCTCTAGATCAATCCATATCCAAAAAGCTTCCATTTTAATTTCTAAAAAATATCCATAAAGTTTTTTAATCACCTTTTCATCAGTACCCATCAATATTTTGTCTAGCCCAATCTACTTGTTATAAATACCTTCTACTTTAATATCCTTATCAAATCTAGATTGTACTTGCAAATATGAAAACCAATTCATTTTTATACCTTGTTCTTCCAACGCTTGCATAGATTTAAGTTCACCCCTTTCATTCAATATCTCACCATATCTAACTGTTTGTCCTTTTATATATACTGGATATGAAAAGGCTTCAAACCTTTTGAGGTTCAATCAGGGGCTCTTCTTTTCTTGTATCTTCCTCCTTTCCTCTAATATATTCATAATAAAATGATTCGCCTTTTCAACCGTGTCAATTCTATGTCTTTGTTCCCGTCATGTAAACAGAAGGCCCTCTGGTATCAGCCATCTATAATTTATTCCTTTCTAAGCAGTTCTTTGGTTAGAAAGAGGTACTCTTTCCTCGTCTCCCTTACTCTTCTTGGTACCTGTTTCAGCACCACAATTGCTTTGTCTTTATACTTTAATGTCTTTTCTCTTGTCATTTGCAAAATTTGTGTTTTAATAATTTTCTTAGTAAATCTAATATGGACTTCTCTTGGTAGCTTATTCATCATTGCATATCTTGTATGTACATGAAACACTTCATCCATTCCATCCATCATTTTCTCTTTAGTTATTTCTAGTGCTTCCGCCAATATTTCTATCATTTTTCCAACGAGGTTTCACCCTTTTCTTCCTCCACATTTTGAAATCTCAAGTAAAATTCTGATCTATCCATCTCTCCTCTCAATGATTCAATCCTGTCTTTTCAACTTCACTCAATCTGATATTGATATTTCCAATTTCCTTATCTCTTTGTTCGTCCTGCTCTTCACTTTTCTTAATCTTTTCATCATATTTGGTCATCATCTCTTGGATATTTTTCACTTTCTCATCTGTCTTTCCAATTTTCTGTTGAATATTTTCAACTTTTTCATCCGTCTTATCTATTTTCTGCTGAATCTTCTCCACCTTTTGATTTGTCTGTTCAATTTTTGGGAGATATTCTCATTACTCTTTTCAACATTTTCTACTTTTGTCTGTAGAATTTGAATTCCTTGCAAAATCTTCTGTAATGTATCCTCCTCTTTTTCCTTTTCCTGCTGCAACATTGCCTGTATTGATCGCTGACCTCCAGATGGTGAAGAAGTAGGAGTTGTTGATTGAGAGCTTGGAGCTATTGCTTTCCTACTCATTTTATAGTTATTTCCTAGTAGGGCCCCCAAAAAGCAGAGGGTCCTCCAAAAATAATAAAAATAGGGAAAAAAGTAAAAAATTAAAAATATTAAGGAATATAAAAAAAATTAAAGAAACAAAAAAAATTCTTAATCCAGTTGGTTCCACTTGTATACAAAAATAGAAAAAAAAAAGGAAAAGAGGAAGGTCTCAAAACAACAACAACCGGTTCAAAAAATAAAAAAAAAGGAAAAAAGGAAGAGACTTCAGGTATTTATATACCCTAATCCAATGGCAAATCAACAAGATGAAAAAAAGCAAAAAAAGCAAAAAGGGGAGCAAATCATAAGAAAAGGAAAAGAAAATTCCTGGCTAAAAATTGAAAAGGGATAATCCAAACAATAAAAATTCAATCAATGGGGGGTTTTTGGAAAAGATAGAGCAGCCACAAATCCAGCCAAAGAAAAAAGCGACTGCCACCAGATGTCAAAGGCTTTTTAGAATATCAAGTCAAATTTGCAGTAGAATATATTTTCAAAGTCACTTTAGTCTTCTTTCTTTCAGTTCCAACTCTGGGTTCGCTATCAATAGTTCACAGATGGGCACCTGTGAGCCTTGAGTCCTTTTGGAGAGGGGACGCCTAAGTCGAATAAATAAATAAATAAATAAAATAATATTTCTTTCCTTGTATAGTCAATTATCATACCTCTTATATAAGCCTTCATCGCATCCCATCAATTTGTAATGATGTATCTTCTTTTCTATTTTCCTTGAAGAAAAAAGTAAGTTCTGTCTCAATTTTCTTTTAAATTCTTCTTCTTTTCAAAATCATATTATTTAATGTCCATCTAGATCTTCTCCTCTGTCCTTTCCAGGCAACTATCAGTGGATTATGATCTGAGTCCCTTTCAATTTGAATTTTTCTATATCGGAGAGCATATCTGCAGATGCCCATACCATATCTATTCTTGACCATGATTCATGCCTATTTGAGTAAAAGGTAAATTCTTTATTTCCAGTATTCTCTCTCTCATATATCTTTAATATTCATTTCTTCTGTCATTTGACTTGGGTAACTTTCTTCTAGTTTTCTTTTAGTTCTCTCAGATTTGTAGTCAAGTTGATCATTAATTATCCCATTAAAATCTCCCATCAAAAAAATATTTACATAGTCTAATTTGATCGATTTTGATATAATTTCTTATAAACTTCTTGATTCTCACTTGGTGCATATATTGCTATCAAAAGCATTTTAGTGTTGTTGTCTACTATCTCCACCATTAAAATCCTCCCATCTTCATCTGTATAAATCAATTCTGCAGTAATTATATCTTAATATACAAGACCACTCCTCTCTTTTTTGCATTGAGCCAATGATGTAAATAACTCCTCTTTGTCTCAATATTTTGTCTCAATGTTGTTTTTTATGTGAACCTCTTGTAAAAATTATATCGTTTTAATTTCTCTAATTTGTGAAATATTTTCCTTCTTTTAATTAAGTCCATTTATATTCATGAAATCAGTTTTTCCCTTCCATTTTAGGTCTTGTATATAGGTTTTATTGCTCTAGTCATTCTAACTTCTCTTAGTTCTCTGGGTAAACCACCTACCGCGCTCAAAGTTGTTCTTCTTCTTCACTTGTTGCTACACATTCCTATGGTAGTTCCACATTGTCTTCCATTTCCTCCTTTCCTCATCGTTAAAAAGATTCTGCTTGCACTGTATCAATTCTATGTCTTTGTTCCGCCACAGAACAGAAGGCCTTCTGGTATTAACCATCTGTAATTTACTCCTCTTCAACATTTCTTTGGATAAGAGCATATTCTCTTCCCCTCTCTTATTCTTCTTGGTACCTGTTTCAATACCGTGTATATCTTTATTATTGTGCTTTATCTCTATCTTGCAGTATTTGTGATAATGCTCTTGGTAAACCTAATATGGATTTCTCTTGGGAGTTTATTCCTCGTTGCATACCTGTGTATACAATGCGTGGGCTCACCCCACTATCTCTTCCAAGAAGGAACTCTATGTCCTTGAATGCAGCTCACATAGATAAACAAGCGAAGAAAGGAATACAGTATATCCAAGCCTCTAAATGGCAGTGCTTTCACTTTCCTCCTCCCCTCAAGAGCAAGAAAAAGGGAAAAAGAAAAGGCACATTGGTATTGCTCTCTTTTCTAAAAGTTCTTAAAATCATAAACAGCATTTAATCCAAAAAATATTGGTGGAAAAAAAAGGAAAGACCATCAGAACAAAAGATTATTTTACATAGAGGAAAAGCCAGTCCTTTTAAAATCAAATAGTTCAGAAGA
>CM019160.1:14437879-14675218 GCA_009733165.1 Naja naja
AAAAAAATAAGGCATTTTTATTTATTTGCTTAAGATCTATAATAACCCGATTCCTGATATGGCTAATACTACAGCAAGCACAGCAGCATCTGGAATGGCCTATATTCCAAATAATTTAATCTTTCCCGTCTGAAAATGGCTTTGGATGAGATTGGTTAGCAGGACCTCTCAAATTTCCTGAGTCTTTCCATCCTCTTGGAATTTCCTTCCTTCTTTCCTCCCTCCTTGCTCTTTCCCTCCTCCTTTTCCCTCCTTCTTTCCTTCCCTTGTTCTTCATTCCTCCCCTTCCTTTTTCCCTTCCTTTCTTTCCTTCCTTCATTCCCCCTTCTTCCTCCTTTTTCCCTTTTCCTCCTTCCTTCCTTTCCTTTTTTCATTCCTCCTTCCTCTTTCTGTCCTTCCTTCCTTCTCTCCCTTTTTGGATGAGTTGAGCAGGACCTCTCATTTTTTTCTTTTCCATCTCTCCTTCCTTCTTCCTCCTCTCCTTCCTTTCCCTCCTTTTCTTTTCCTCCTCCTTTTCCTTCTTCCTTCTCCTTCCCTCTTTCCTCTTCCCTTTTCTTTTCCTTCCTTCATTCTTCCCCTCTTTCCCTTCCTACCTCCTCTCCTCCCTCCCATCCATTTAGTTGTGGTGCTAAGGAAAACAATCACATCCAAATGCTCGACCAAATGGATCACTGGTATGATTTAAATCTCTTTATAAACAATCATGTGCATCTAAGGCCCGAGCTTCTCCCCTCCCACCCACCCCACTCCCCAACCCATTCTTCAGCCGAGGTTCCTCAATGAAAAACGGCTGGCCTCCTTCCTTCCCAGTGCAGAAGTTCATCTGCATTCAACTACTGCACTCAATTCTGGAAATTGCTGCAGACCAAGGCCTGTTTTTAGCCATACATGTTTTTATTCCTCTCTAAAAATAACGCCATGTGATGTTCTTCTGCAAATCTAGCTTTAATATTTATTTATTTGTTAGGTTTATATTCTAACGTTCCTCCAAGGCGGTGGATGCAGCCTTCCCTCCTTCAGTTTCCTGCACACCAACATTCCTTGGAAGTCAGGAGGAGGCTGGCCTAAAAATCAAGGTGTGATCCCTGTGTCTGTCATAAATGCATGCCAGTTGTTAAACGTCTGAATTTTGATCATGTGACTACAGCAGGCATGTCAACCATGATTTCATTGAAGGCCGCATCAGTGTTGTGTTTCACCTTGGGGGCCCGGGGGGAATGTGGCCAGCTCATCATTTATTGAGGCTCTGTTTTCGGCTGCAACAGCCTCCTGCAGTCCTCTGCCAGTGAAAACGGAGCCCAGGAGGGCTGAACACGGCCCTCCCAAGTTCCTTTTTCACTAGCAGAGGGCTGCAGGAGGCCATTGTGGCTGAAAACAGAACCTGGGCGGGCCGCACACAGCCTCCCCAAGCTCTGTTTTCACTGGGAGATGGTTGCAGGAGGCTGTCGCAGCTGAAAACGGAGCCCAGCAGAACCGCACAGCACCCTCCTGAACTCCGTTTTCGCTGGCAGAGGCACCACGGGCTGGTCCTTCGCTGTTTCCAGGGAGGGCCTGCAGGTCAGATCTAAGCTCCCTGTGGGCCAGATCCAGCCCACAGGCCTTGAGTTTGGCACCCCTGGACTACAGGGATGTTACAAGGGCTGTGTGAAAAATGGTCGTTTTTTTTCCAGTGCCGTTGTAACTTCGGTCACTAAATGAATGATTGTAAGTTGAGAACTTCCTTTATATAATATAGTGAATGTATATATATAAATCACATAATGATGTTAAAAGTTTACGATCTTGTGGGGCTGCCTCATTAGCTGTTCAGGATCATGGGTTAGACATACCTGCTTTAACAGGTGGATTTTTTGTTTTTGTTTTTGTACCTTCCACTCAGTCTTGACTTCTAGCAACTGCTTGGAAAAAATCCCTGCCATTTTCTTGGTGAGGTTTTCAGAAATGGTTTGCCATTGCCTCCTTCCTAGAACTAAGGAAAAGTGACTGTCCTAAGGTCACCCAGCTGGTTTTGTGCCTAAGACAGGACTAGAACTCACAGTCTTCTGGTTTCTAGCCTGGTGCCTTAACTACTGTACCAATCTGGCTCTCTTTTAACAGTTTAGGACCCTGATACTTAAGGAACTACAGATCTCTCTATGTAGCTATCCTAACATTAGGTGTTGTGGGATGGCCCATGGATGCAAGGAGATTCTTTCCTAACACGATGCTCTAACTTTGGAAAGCCTTCCTCTGCCACTCTTGTTTGCTTTTATTTTTAATCTGGCATTCAAGATTTAAGCATCCTCTTCTAGCTGAGTCCAACTGGTCCTTATTTAAATACCTCCCTCTTATGCCTCTCTTCATGTGTTATGGCTACGGCTATTTTAATCTTTGAACGTTTTGGTTCTCTTCACTTCATTTTAGTGCTTTATCCTATCTATTTATGGACTGCCATCCATCTTGAAATTAAAAGATTAATGGAAGAGGAAATGTAAGGAGATGGGATCAATTGAAAAGGATTATGGCATCACTATCCCAAAGGTGTTTTTTCAAGAGGCAATTGGACTTTTTTTGTTTTTCCTTGAAGATGTTTCCTTCTCATCCAAAAACTTTCTTCAGTTCAGTTCAGTTCTAAAGAAGCTTTTTGGATGAGAAGCGAAATGTCTTCAAGGAAAAACAAAGAAAGTCCAGTTGCCTCTTGAAAAAACACCTTTGGGACAACCATGACCTGAATCTCCATAGACATATGGCATCACAAATTACTTTAGCTTGAAATAGTATGAGACAAGCTTTAACAACCCTGTTGTAGTGGGCTATGGAAATGGCCTTGAGAAAGATATAGTCAACAATTGTTCAGTAAATAAGAGTTTAGTTCCAAAGGTGAGAATGGAGTGAGGAAGAAACTCAATATTTTGCCATCTTGATTCTCTTTGTTATAAGGCGGGGAGAGAAGGTTTTCAAGATGTTACATTCTTATAAATAAAATAGTGCCAGTAAAATTTGGAGACTGTTTCCTGACATGGCCTACTTTGAAGGGTTTTACACACTCCCAAAGATCCTTTTTCCAAAAGGAAACTGGGCTTTTGTTTTTCTTTGAAAACGTTTTGCTTCTCATCCAAGAAGCTTCTTCAGTTCATTGATGAGAAACAAAACAAAACATTTTCAAAGGGGGACCCCCAATTGCTTTTGGAAAAAGCACATTTGGGACAACCATAACCTGGATGACTGAGAATCTCCATAGACATTTTACACTCTCATTGATTCCCTAAAAAATAAAGCACATAAAGAAGAAACACCCATTAATTTGTAAGATTGTTTTGTCTTTTTTTACTTTAGAAACCACTGGCTTCTAAATTATGAGATCAGCAATACAAGTGTATTTAAACTGTCTTTAAAAGAAAAATAAACTAGTATTCCTAACCGAGCATTAAAAGACCTCAGGCAGGAACTGTAACTGAGCTTCAAAGAATTGAGGAACTTGCATCCCTGTATAAAAGTATAACTTCATGATATTTTAAAACCAGGTCTTTGTGATTTTAGGAGGCATCACTTTAGCACTGCTGAAGTCATGCTATTTTCTGACTCTTCCCCGCAGCCCTTCTTACAAAATGCATTGTGAGCAGCCCAGTTGTGTAACATAGGAACTTCAGGTTCACTGACCCACACGGGGTTTGTGTTCCTACACAGACATACGCAACCTGGAATGCGTAGTCCATCCATGGCAACATTTTAAACATTCGATCAGACTTTTAGTTAAGGCAAGAAACTACGTGACCCTGGGGAAGAAAGTCATCTGAACGAGTTCTCCATCGGCAACAGACCTGGGCTGATGAATTAAGCAGCCTGCCTTGCAATGCTCATGGCAAATACTGATCAGCCTGCCTCCCTCCTCTTTGCAATGCCTACATCTGACGTAGCGAAACAACACAGTTCCCTTTGGGTGCTGGATCAAATGATAGGACCTGTTTTCATAGGAATTTCCTGGGATAATGAAATGCTCTCCCCCCTAAAAAGCTCTTTCGAGGCCCCCAAAAGCCTGTCGGAAGATTCTCCTTGGCTTTCCAGTTTTGCATAGTTGAGTAGGTCAATGTGATCAAGTCTCGGCCAGCTCCTGTGTTTCCTGTCTATGCTGGGTGCCACCAAAGCCATTCTTGGCTGGCCAAGATCCAAGGATTTAGAATGACCAGAATTTGGGAACTCTCTCTTTGCACATTCATGAAATTCACCCACCAAGGTGCCTGAGTGGGGCGTGCTATCCATATCAATAACTACGTGGCTGCCTTTAAGAGTGTCCTTCCTGGGCACAACGTAGTTGCTGCATCCAGGCAGAAAAGCCCACGAGAGTCTCCGTACCTCCTCCTTCTCCTCTGGCAACCTACATTTGCTTCCCAAATCCCGGACACCCACCCGAGAAACGCTCTGCTTTTCGAGCAGACAATTGTTCAGCTTAATGAGAGGCAAAGGCAAGGCACTGACCGCCGTAGAGAGGGCGGACTCTGCTCCATGAGCGAAGGAGAAGGCTCCATTCTCCGGCACGGTGTTGCCAGAGTCCGAATGGATGCTCAAGAGGGACAGTGAAGGGGAGATGCTCTTGTGATGGAAGAACTGGGTCGTGGTTTGGAGCCTGCTGGAATTGCAGCTGTTGACCCATTTCTTCACAGGGCTGGAGCAAGACTGGAAGCCACTGGAAGAAAGGTCCACCTCGTAGTAGCCTTCTACACATTCGGCATTGGCCCTGAGGGTGGATGAGGTGGTCCTCCTCCGTTGAAAGTAATCGCTTGCTGGTCCCGTGTCCTGTGAGAAATTCAGACCCATGGAATAGAGCTCCTGCTGCATCAACAAGCGAGTTTCCATGTCTCTGTTTTCGTACAGCATAGTATTCGCACAGATGAAGATAAAGAGGCCCACGCCCATGACGACTGGCCCAATGAGCTTCAATTTCTCACTGTGAAGGAATGGGCGAGCTTGGGGAGAAACCTTAATCTCCTTCCTTATCTCTCCGGTGACATTAGAGCTCCCTACTCTGCCAGTGCCAGACTTCGTACGGTGAGGCCAATATCCAATCACGGCGATGGTCATTCCCACCAAGACCACAGAGATCCCCACCATCACGAAGACTCCTGAGGGCGAGCGCATCCGAAGCTGTCCCTTCACCACCATCTGCGGGGTGGGCTTGTGCCGAAACCGGCCCCTGTGCCACCGAGAAGGAGCGGAGGATCCTGATGTTTTCTTCTCTGGGGTGTTGTGGGTCTTCATGGCTTCGGCAACTTCAGTTATATGGTCAGTTCCTCTTGGGTTGTCTACAAGTCATCTTAACAATAGTGAGAGAGAGAGAGAAGGAAAAGGGTTAACCAACCAGGAGACAGAACAGAACGTACAGCATAGAGCAATAGGTTCAAGGGCTTCTTGTCCAATCCCTTGCCTAAATAAAGCAGGAGAATTTATTCCATCCCATCCCAGATAGCATGAATGTAATTGGAAGGCTGTGATTCACTGAGAAGAGCTTATAAAGACCTCCTAAGCTTTCCTTCCCAACCTCCACTCTAAGCTCTACTATGGACGCAGATAGGTTTATACACAGAGGGGCTCTCATCTTGTACAATGTAGAACTTCAGGTACGTTGATAAGATACTAGAGCAGAGGTCTCCAAACTTGGAAACTTTAAGACTTGTGGACTTCAACTCCCAGAATTTTCCAGCCAGCTGGAGAATTCTGAGAGTTGAAGTCCACAAGTCTTAAAGTTGTTAAGTTTGGGGATTCCTGTACTAGAGATACGTGTTCTTTGCATAACACAATAACTTAGCCACAAAAAGCTTCAAACCAGAGAAAAGGGATAGCAAAGCTCTAATCAACAGCCAACCTTTTGAGAATTTTTAAAAAAGGCTAGACTGAGACCTCAGTTTCAAATCCTGATCCAAACCTAACCCTTCTTGGCCAGCTTAACTAGCCTAGGGGGAAAAATTGCCTTCTAAATTTGGTAATGAATTTATTCTAGTAGTAAGGCCCATGCATACTTTATAGGGGTGTGAAAACATGTCTCTGAAAGCCCATTTGCTATTGGGTGTGTTATCTCTGTAGTCTTGCACATCATCCCTTTTCCTTGCAGCCTTTGGAGGCCAAAGCAACGGGCCAGTCTTGCCATTTTCCATTATCTCAGCCCTTTATATCTGTCCTACATTTTTTAAAAAGTGGGTCTGGCAATACAAGGCAGGAACTCAAAGTGAGTTGCAGTCTGGCACATTGCTAGAAACACGATTTAAAGCTCATCAACAATGTATTGAGCATGCAAGTAAACCCAACATACATTCTTTGTTTTCATTTAATCATGTTAAAGTATTTATCTGCCTCTGGAAAAAGACATTAAGTGAACAAGCTTTAAAATGACAAATGTGTTCCTGTCCCAAACTGTCAAAATTCTGACATCAGGAGAAATTATAGGAAGAAAGAGAAAGAGAGAGGGGGGGAGGAAGGGAGGGAGAGAGAGAGAGAGAGAGAGAGAAAGAAAGAAAGAAAGAAAGAAAGAAAGGGATTTTTAAAAGTTCAAAAACATGAACCCACCAACATTACGTAATCCCTAAAGATACAAATAAATACAGATATAGCTATAGTTCTATTTATCACACATATACCAGATATTTCATAGGCAGGCAATATCCTGACTCTGTAAACCGCTTGGAGAGGGCTGTAAAGCATTGTGAAGGGTATATAAGTCTAAGGGCTATTGCTACTTGTATTGATAAAGTCATAAAGTCATAATAGATGTTACTAAAGTTAACATCTGAAGTGGTTCACTTAACAACTGTGGAAAGGAAGGTTGTAAAATGGGGCAAAACTCACGTAATAGATGTCTTGCTTAGCAACAGAAATTTTGGGCTCAATAGCACTTAGCAATAGCACTCAGACTTGTATACTGCTTTAAAGTGCCCTACATCCCTCTCTAAGTGGTTTACAGAGTCAGCTTATTTGCCCCCAACAATCTGGGTCCTCATTTTACCAACCTCGGAAGAATGGAAGGCTGAGTCAACCTTGAGCCTGGTAAGATTCGATCTGCCAAATTGCAGGCAACCAGCAGTCAGCAGAAGTAGCCTCCAGTACTGCATTCTAACTACTGCGCCACCGTGGCTCTTCATTGTGGTCATGTTGACAACTATGTGTAGTGTGTTAATTTACTACATGTCTTGCTGGCAGATGAAAATTTTTTAATCATTTCTGCAAAATCTTTTGATGGCATTGCAAACTGTTACACAGCGCTGCCTCTCCTTGAATGTGATTCATACAAACATTCTATCTACCTTCTCAGCCATTATGGCAATAAAATAACACAGCCCTTACTTTTGCTTATTAGCCTTGATCCAACCTCTTGATTATTTCTCTTGTCTACTACAATCTCCCTGGGTCTCCTAACATAGTCATCAACATCATGCAAAATAATTTCTGGTATGTTGTCTTTCCTGAACTTTTCAAGAACTCAATCTCTCCGCTAAAAAAATTCCTAACACTCAAAAGTTCTAAGATGTCAGTTTAAGAGTTTCATACTATGAAAATAATCTAATCCGTCACTGTTGCTAAATTTTGAGAAGCATTGGTTGTTCGGCTCATGAAAAGAGAACTAGAAATATCCCATGATGCTTTACCACAGGGATGTCAAACTCAATTTCATTGATGGCTGCATCAGGGTTGTGTTTGACCTCAGGGAGCCAGGGTGGGCGTGGCTGGGGTGGGCATGGCCACCTCAACATCACTCATGTCGGGGGCATTTGTGGTAGCCCAAACGCTCTGCCAGTGAAAACCGGCTCCCAAGCTCTGTTTTTGGCTGCGATGGCCTCCTGCAACTCTCTGCCACTGAAAATGGAGCTCAGGAGGGCTGCCCACGATCCTCGTGAGCTCAGTTTTTTCTGCAACGGCCTCTTGCATTTCTCTGCCAGCGAAAGCGGAAACCCTCCTGAGCTCCCTTTCATTGGCAGAGGCATTGTGGGCTGGTCCTTTGCTGTTTCCAGGGTGGCCCCGCAGGCCAGGTGTAATAAGCACCCCGTGGGTCAGATCTGGCCCCCGGACCTTGAGTTTGACACCCCTGCCTTACCAAATGTAACTCGTCTTACTTAAGGCTTACTTGGAGACTCATATTTCTAGCAATATGGCATACAGCAACTCACCTTGAGCTCCTGTCTTGTACATCACACCCACTTTTTAAAAATTAGGATAGATACAGTGGGCTGGTTTAGAGATCATGAACGCCAGTCCTAGAGAAACTGAAGATCTACCCCAAAAGAAGACCCCACCTGGACCCCACCTGCTCACATTTGCAAATGGAAGAGTAGTTTGCAGGTAATACCTCTTTACGAATGCCTGCAAGTCCAGCATTCAGGTTGTGTTCCCTTAACCTAAAGAGGTCAACATCAAATGTCTCTGGGAAGAAGGTCATTGTAGTACACATTTTTGACCTCATCTGGAAATCCAATGACTTTTCATCAAGGAAGATCTGGGTGGCCTATTCAGTCCCCCCTAAAAACAAGCACTACCTGAGCAGACTCAGGAAGACACAAGGTGGAGAGACAGATTTTCAGAGAAAACAATTCAGGAAATCATGTAGGTATTTTCTTAAGTGATTCAGACTCTGAGGTAGATTTAAAATGACAACTATTGCTAATATTCATTTATCTGGAATTAAATACAACTAAAAAAAGCAGAGCAAGACAGGACTTAACTCAGAGCCAGAGAAAGCTGCTCTATGCAGAGTTCAAAATCATAATGTTATTATTAGAATTCTTGAGAAAGGTTACATAAGCCCATATAAGTCTCTGTGTCTGTTTAAAAAAAAAGTTCCGGGATTCTTTGACACATATTACTGAAATGGACTGATTAAGTCCATATTTTGGCAGGAGATATTTGACCTTTCGAAATAAAAAAGTTACTTATGGTGCTTGCTTCCAAGGTCAGCTTATGATTCAACACTGAATTCTGTCCATCCCTATAAACTGTTCTGTGTTGCCCCGTGGCATTTTAATTCACAGAGCAGGGAAAGTCAGATTAGTGACAATTCAGAATGACAAATGCTACAGAAATGGAAACATTAGTGACATCCCAAAATATACTGAAAGCTGCTTGGGCTGTGATTTTAATATTTAAGAATTCCGCAGTGGGGTTTTCTGTAGGTAATAGATATGCTTGTAGATTTCGGTTAAAGTTCAGATAACTTTGGATATGTTCCTCTATGGTCTTACTAATAAAACATTCTATGTCTGTACAGATTTGTATACATTGTTCTGACCAAGGATATTGAGACACTAACAAACATATGTTAGTCCCAAAACCTTTTTTTCTTTATTTCAACGGCTGTGAATTTTAGTCATTCACAGCCTGTAATGAGACTCAGACAGTTTGTAAAAAGTCCCATGGAAGTCTGCCAAAGCCCTTCAGGATAAGTCTGATAAGCACACACCTTTATCTTCCTTGAAATGCTGCCAATGACTAAATTTCCAATTAGTTATACGAGGCCAAACGGAGCACAAATTCAGCACAGAGCTTCAGGTTTCAAACCAACCAGTACGAAGTTGCTTCCTGCAAAGGTTCCTGTCCCTTTGCTCCTCTTTTATGTCTTATGGGAAGGCCAATCACCTCCAAGCCTTTCTCCCGAGTTGCCCCTTCTGTCTTAACTGTTCTTGCCTTCTGGCAGCTCTGCGCACATGCACACTGGAAACGGGCTCCCCTTGCTCCTCTGCCTCGCTGCTGTCAGATTCTGGAGGCTCTGGAGTCAGCACATCTCTGGCCCCATCTCTGTATCAGATGCAGGACCCTTGTCCGAGTCCTCCCCAGACTCCTGAACTGACCCATGTTCCTCCCCACTGTCCAACTCTGCTGCCCTCTCTGCAGGCTGCTGGTGGACCACAACGTACATATACTATGAGTCAATCAATCAATCATCTATCTATATTTGAACAGGATGAGTTCAAGCACTATTGAGAATTCCAGTTGGCTTGGAGGCATCAGGAATTCATGTCTGTTCAAGCTATTAGAGTTCAGAAAAGGAACTCATCCAAATGTTGCGAATCTCACAATGCCAACACCCTGCTGGGTCAGCCACCTGTATAGATTTATCAAGCCTAACTTTGTCAACTTCCTTCTTAATGCCATTCAGTTAGTGGCAGCCTCCAATTTTTGTACTAACAACTGACACAATTTGCACTGCAGCCGAGAGCTGGAGGTTAGGGAAACATTGGAACCATTCAGCTTCCATACTTTATAGGACAGGGGTTGTCAAACTCAAGGCTGTAGGCTGGATCCAGCCCAACAGTGCTTAGATCTGGCCCGTGGGGTCACCCTGGAAACAGTGAAGGACCGGCCCGCAGTGCCTCTGCCAGCAAAAACGGAGCTTGGGAGAGCTGTGTGTGGCCCTCCCGGGCTCCATTTCCAGTCATAACAGCCTCCTGCAGCACTCTGCCAGCAAAAACGGAGCTCAGGGAGACCACGTGCAGCTCGCCTGGGCTCTGTTTTTGGCCATGACAGCCTCCTGCAGGCGAAAACAGAGCCGTGGTGGGCCTCATGTGGCCTCCCCGGGCTCAGTTTTCACTGGCAGAGGGCTGCAGGAGGCTGTCGCAGCTGAAAACAACCTCGATGAGTGCCGCTGAGCTGGCCATGCCCCCTGGCCACACCCATCCTGGCCACACCCCCGGCCCCCTGAGGTCAAATACAACCCTGATGTGGCCCTCAATGAAATTGATTTTGACACCTTTGATATAGGAGCTCTATATCCAGAAGGGAAGCTTAACATTACAGATAGTCCTTGACTTATGACAACAATTGAGCTCAAAATTTACATTGCTAAGCAAGACCATTGTTAACTGAGTTGTGCCTCATTTTATGAACATTTTTTTTGCCGTAGCTGTTAAAGCTAATCACTGCAGTTGTTATGTGAATCTGGCTTCTCTCATTGACTTTGCTTGTCAGAAGCTGGCTGGGGAGGTTACAAATGGTGATCGTACCTTCCCAGGACAGCACAACTGTCACACATACCTGCCAGTTGCCAAGTGCCTGGATTTTGATCACGTGACCATAGGGATGCTGCAACGGTCATAAATTGAAAACCAGTAATAAGTCACTTTTTTCAGTGCCATTGTAGCTTTGAACTATCACTAAAACAAATGGTTGTACATCAGGGGTGTTAAACTCAATTTCATTGAGGGCCGCATCAGGGCTGTGGTTGAGGGGGCCAGCCAGGTGTGGCCAACTGGGTGGGTGTGGTGGCCAACTGGGTGGGCGTGGCCAGCTTGACACCACTCCCCAAACTGCTGACATGTTTCCTCTTTGCATTGAGTACACCAGGTGGAAGCCATGCGGGCTGGCCTCTTACATTTTCCAGGACAGCCCCGCAGGCCGGAACTGACAACATCATGGGCTGGATTTGGCCCACAACCCAGAGTTGGTATTCAGCAGGTTCTGACCAGTTCTGGAGAACCAATAGCAGAAATTTTGAGTAGTTCGGAGAACTGGCAAATACCGCCTCTGATTGGCCCCACCCCCATCTATTCTCTGCCTCCCGAGTCGCAGCTAAGCGGCTGGATTTTCTTTTGTTGCCCTGCACAGGAGAACGGAGCTGGAAAGCAGGTTAGTGGGGTGGGGGACGCCCACCAAGCCACGCCCACAGAACAGGTAGTAAAAACATTTGAATCCCACCACTGCCGCGGCCTTGTGTTTGATACCCCTGTTGTACATCAAGGACTACCTAAAGTCTGTGTTCAGTCTACAATCAGCATCATGAAATCTGAAATAGAGACGTAAACGTTAAACTTTTCTTGTTTCTTCCCATTTCTTTACAGCAATTGCCTGATTAAAAAACCTGCAAAAGCTTTTACCGTGTTTCCCCGAAAATAAGACACTGTCTTTTATTTTTTTTGGCTCCCAAAAACACACTAGGTCTTATTTTCGGGGTAGGTCTTATATATTTATGGTGCCAAATAGTGGGTGTGAGTGTGTAGGGGGGGGTGTTTCACGGGTGCACGGTTGCTCCCTGAAAAGTCTTCCTGGAACTGGAGATTTACACTAGGTCTTATTTTCGGGGTAGGTATTATATTAGGGCAGGTTTAGAAAATAGTGCTAGGTCTTACTTTCGGGGTAGGTCTTATTTTCGGGGAAACACGGTAGATCATTTGGGTTCCTTCTAAAAAATATTTTAAAAATCAGGTCAGGATTTATTCATTTTTATTTTTAATCCCCAGTCAGCATGACTAGTGGCTTTTTAAAAAAAAAAATTACTGTATGCCATTAATTTCTCCTGGAACACAAGTGTGTTTTCAGAGACAGGCATGGAAAACAGACGTTTTAATTTTTGCAAAACGGGACATGGCGAATTGATGAACTGACCAGGCATTGCATCCATCCTTGTACCAGATGCACCGGGTTTAAATTTAGTGCCTGACAACATCATGTTTCCGTGCTCTTCAAACCCACTCACTGCAGAAAATGGATAGGTCAAAGACTTGCTGAAATAAAATTCCCTAAAGCCTGTGAACTTATAACTGGTACTAATTAGGGAAGCTAATAATGGGACAGACGCATGTTGTTTGCATGAAATGTTCCAAATCAGGAACTGGATTAACCAGTTTCCAGCAATCTCTGGAAACTGTTTCCTGACCGTGTCCAACGCTGCCAGTTTTATGCTATTATAAAAGTTCAAAAGAGACATACTTTCTTGCTCAGAGTGAACCCGCATTAAGTACTGATGAGCCTCTGCTCAAAGGACAGCTACACAACCCACTCAAATCACAAAACCAGTCTTCTTGGCAAGCTCCTTAGACTGGCACAATGTTATTCCAAATGTTAAACATTCTGCAAAAGGAGGTCATTCTCGGTGCCAGAAGAAAATTAGCCTTTATTTTCCTTTTTTTTTATAAAAGTTTTATTTTTCCAAAAACACAAACATAACAAACAAACACACAACACATAGATCCATATCAATTTCAAGTATGTCGGTCGGTCAAAAATCACAGTGCCTACCCCTCATTATTCATACTCAATATTACAAAAAGGAAAAGCTATAATCATTATTATTAATCCTTTATCATATTATAATCTCTATATTGTTTCAACAGTTCTATCTATCTTTATATTCCCAAAATACATTACCAAACTTTTTTCTAACCATTGATAGAACATATTCCATATCTTATAAAACTGCTTTTCTTCTTGATCCCTAATTTCAAATGTTAATCTACTCATTTCGGCACAATCCAAAATCTTCTTAATCACTTCCTCCTGCGTAGGTGTCTTATCATTTCTCCAGTTTTTAGCAAATACAATTCTAGCGGCTGTCAGTACATTAACAATCAGATATTTCAGTTCTTTGTTAAATGTCTCTGGTACAATTCCCAACAGGAATATCTCAGGTTTCAAGTCTATATGTTGTTGTGTCATTTTTCCAACCACATGTGGATTTTAGTCCAGTATCTTTTAGCATCAACGCAAGTCCACCACATGTGGTAGTAGGAGCCAGGTATCTGATGACATTTCCAACACTTATCCGATTTATCCTTGAACATTCTTGCAATCCTTCTCGGGATAGGTGCCACCTGTAAAACATCTTATACAAATTTTCTTTATATGCAGTTGACATTGTCATTTTATAATTCTGATCCCACAGTGTTTGCCATCTCTCTAAATCTATCCCATAACCAAAATTTTTCCCCAAGCAATCATTGTTTCCTTAACCTGCTCCTCTTCCATTCTAACTTCTAATAGATAACCATAAAGTTTTTAATCATTTTTCGTTCGTGCCCATCAAGATTTTATCTAATTCAGTTTGCTTTTTATAAATCCCTTCAGTCTTAACATCCTCATCATATCTAGATTGTACTTGCAAATATGAAAACCAATTCATTTTTATACCTTGTTCTTGTAGTGTTTGCATCGATTTGAGTTCACCCTTTTCATTTAAAATCTCTTCATATCTAACTGTTTGTTCCTTCTTGTATATTATTGCATATGAAAAAGCTTCAATAGTAGATACCCATAATGGAATTTGTATATAATGTTGTTTTCTGGTTTTTCCCAATTTAAAAACAAAGCTTCTCGAACATAGTGTCTTCTAAAATATCCTTGTTTTTAGTTCCCTTATACCATAAGAAAGCATGCCATCCTAGTAATAGATCATGACCCTCTAAAGTTAACAATCTATTGTTTCTCAATGTTATCCATTCTTTCACCCACATCAGGCTTGCAGCTTGATAATACAATTCCCAATTTGGTAGTGCGAATCCCCTCTTGACCTTGCATCTTGTAATAGCTTAAATTTGATTCTTGGCTTTTTGCCCTGCCATATGAATTTTGATGTGATTTTATTTAAATCTTCAAAGTATTCTTTCCCAAGTCTAATTGGAATTGTCTGAAATAAATATAAGATTCTGGGTAAAACATTCATCTTAACTGTCGATATTCTGCCAATAAGAGATAATTGCATATTTTCCCATCTTTCAAGATCTGTCGCTATCTGCTGTTTGAGTTTTATATAATTATCTTCTTTCAATGTACTGCATCTTGGTGTTATATTTATTCCCAAATATTTAACTTTATTTGCAATCTGAATCTCTAATAAATCTTCTAAATCTTTCTTGCGTTTTGCTAACATATTCTTTGTTAGGATCTTTGTTTTGTCTTTATTAATTTTTAAACCTGCCACCATTCCATATTCTTCTATTTGTTCTATCAACTTAGGTGCTGATTTAAGTGGATCCTCTAGTATGAATACCAAATCATCTGCAAACGCCTGTAGTTTATATTCTTCTTTTTAATTTTCATTCCTTTTATTTCTTCATCTTCTCTGATAGCTCTATTCAGTACTTCTAGTGTTAAAACAAACAGTAGGGGACAGAGGACAACCTTGTCTGGTTCCTTTTCTTATCCCTATAGATTCTGTCAGCTCTCCATTTACCAATATCTTTGCTGTTTGATTATTATATATTGCCTCAATAGCTTGTATAAAGTTTTTCCAAAGCCCATTTGCATCATTTGCAATATCATAAACCGCCAGTTCACATTGTCAAATGCTTTTGAGCATCTAAAAACATCAGTGCCATCTGTTTTTCAGAATGTGTTTCATAATACTCCAAGTATCTAAAATTATTCTCACATTTTGCTTAATTTGTCGTTTTGGCAAAAATCCATTTTGATCCGTGTGGATAAATTCATTTAAGTATCTTTTCATTCTTTCTGCCAAGATTGAAGCAAAAATTTTATAATCTGAATTCAACAATGAGATAGGTCTATAATTTTTAACTTGTTGTAGATCCATTTCTTCTTTAGGTATTAGGGTAATATAAGCTTCCAACCATGTCTCAGGTATTCTCTTTTTAATAAGACTTCATTCATCACTTCTAGAAGGGGTGCTTAACACTTCCTGGAAGGTCCTGTAAAATTCCCGGTAGACCATCTGGGCCTGGTGCTTTTCCTGTATTTTGTTTCTTCAAGGCTTCTGTTAATTCCATCATGGTTATGTTCCCTTCTAACATTGTCTCAATATCTTCAGGTATCTGTGGTAGTCTTGTCTTTTGTAAATACTGTTCAATTTTTCTTCTAGAATATCTTCTTGAGAGTACAGTTTTTCATAGTAGTCTCGAATAATTTTTCTTTTCATCGTTCCCATGCTGTATATTCCTTTTCCATCTATTAATTGGCTAATTTTCTTTATTTCTCTTTCCTTTCTAATTTTATACGCTAACCACCTTCCTGGCTTATTACCGTTTTCAAAGTAATTTTGTTTAGCGCCTTTAATCTTTTGAGCGATTTCTTCCTTGTCCATTAAAGCCATTTTATGTTTAATCACATCCATTTTCCTTTTAATATCTTTCCCTTGCGGTGATTGTTGTAATTCTTCTTCCAATTTCCTGAAATCATCTTCCAAGATTTTGAGTGTCTTCTTCCGTTTAATATTTCTTTTCCTTATATAGTCAATTATCAAACCTCTTGTATAAGCCTTCATCGCATCCCAACGAGTTTGTAGTGATGTATCTTCTTTTCTATTTTCCTTGAAAAAAAGATAAGTTCTGTCTCAATTCTCTTTTTAAATTCTTCTTCTTTCAAAATCATATTATTTAATGTCCATCTAGATCTTCTCCTCTGTCCTTTCCAGGCAACTGTCAATGGATTGTGATCCGCCCAGGTCCCACTTTCAATTTGAATTTTCTGTATATCGGGAGCATATCTGCAGATGCCCATACCATATCTATTCTTGACCATGATTCATGTCTATTTGAATAAAAAGTAAATTCTTTATTTCCAATATTTCTCTCTCTCCATATGTCTTTAATATTCATTTCTTCTATCATTTGAAAGAAGGACTTGGGTAGCTTTTTCTAATTTTCTTTTGGTTCTTTCAGATTTGTAATCAAGCTGGTCATTAATTATCCCATTAAAATCTCCCATCAGAAAGATATTTGCATAGTCTAATTCAATCACTTTTTGATATAATTTCTTATAGAATTCTTCTTGATTCTCACTTGGTGCATATATTGCTATCAGGAGCATTTTAGTGTTGTTATCTATTATCTCCACCATTAAAATCCTCCCATCTTCATCTGTATAAATCAATTCTGCAGTAATTGTATCTTTAATATATAAAGCCACTCCTCTTTTTTACATTGCCAATGATGTAAATAGCTTTCCTAACTTTCTTTGCCTTAATACATATTCATTTTGCTTTTTAATATGGACCTCTTGCAAACAAATTATATCAAATTTTAATTTCTCTAATTTATGAAATATTTTCCTTCTTTTAGCAATTGAGTTGAGTCCATTTATATTCATTGAGATCAATTTTTTCCCTTCCATTTAGGTCTTATATATAGGTTGTTTTGCTCTAGTCGTTCTAACTTCTTTTTGTTCTCTAGGTACTCTACTGCTCCAAGTTGTTCTTCTTCTTCACTTATCATTGCACCTTCCTTTGGAAGTTCCACAATCAGTTCTTCATGTCCTCCGTTTCCCTCTTTTCCTCTAAAATAGCTCTCATAGAATGACTCTGCCTTCTCCACTGTGTCAATTCTATGTCTTTGTTCCCGCCAGACAAACAAGAGGCCTTCTGGTATTAGCCATCTATAATTTATTCCTCTCTTCAATAATTCTCTGGATAAAAGCATATTCTCCTCTCCTCTCTCTTATTCTTCTTGGTATCTGTTTCAATACCGTGACATCTTTATTGTTGTGCTTCAGCGTCTTATCTCTGACTGTTTGCAAAATTTGTGATTTAATACTCTTCTTAGTAAATCTAATATGAATTTCTCTTGGAAGCTTATTCCTCGTTGCATATCTTGTAAAGACACGAAATGTTTCATCTATTCCATCCCTCATCTTCTCTTCCGTTATTTCTAACAGTTCTGCCAAAATCTGTGTCATTTTCTCCAGTAAATTTTCACCCTTCTCTTCCTCGACATTTTGGAATCTCAAATAGAATTCCGATCTATCAACTTCACTTCAGAGATTCATTATGGTCGCTCTCAACTTCCCTTAATCTGGTATTAAAACTCTTCATTTCCTTGTCTCTTTGTTCTTGCTGCTCTTCAATTTTCTTCATCCTCTCACCGTATTTCTCCATTGTTTGCTGTAAAGCCCTTATATTTTCATCTGTCTTATCTAACTTCTTTCCAATCTCACCTACTGCTTGTAGAATCTTCTGTATTGCCTCTTCTGTTGTGGGAGCCGTTACTTGTGGAATTGAAGGTCTTCTACTCATTGTTGCAGAGGTTGTCAGAACCAATTCCAAAAAGAAGGGAAAAAAAATGAAGGCCAATAACAAAAAATAAAAATAAAAATTAGTGTTATAAAAAGGGAGAAGAACAATCCTTTTAACAAGAAAAAAGGAAAAAGAATAGTAAAGGGAAAAAAGGGGGTTCAATTACATATCAACAATACATCAATAATTTGAAAAAAGGCAAAAATTTAAAAAGGAAAAAAGATTAAAAAAAAAGGTCCAATAATTAACTATCTTGTTTCCAATGCGAGTAAAAAAAACCAACTCTCAAAAGAAAAAAGGCTAAGAGTTAAAAATAGGAAGGTATCAATAAAAAAAAAAGGATAAAAAATAGTAAAATAGTAGAATTCCCTTTAGGAATAACAAAATATATTTTAGGGGCTCCAATTATAAAAATTAGATTCCAAACAATAAAAAGCCTTGGCAGGAAGCAATATCACTCTTTATTCCATTGCCACTATGCAGAATCCAGAGCTTAACTAGTGAAAGCGGAAGATAGCAGCTCCTCTGTTTTTGCCTCTCGAAGAAATCCAATTCTTTTATTTGAAAAAGCTCTCCAAGGTCACTTTATTCTTCAGTTCCAAACTGAAGGCTCAAAGATATTCCAAAAGCACCTATCCGGCACTTTCTAATCAACGAAGCCTTGGATACAGTCCTTGCAAGTGTGTATGTTTATATAAGATAACAGGTCTCTAGTAGCAATATTGTATCTCACAACCAACTTTCACTTCCTTGCCAAGTGACTTCCAAAATGTATCACTTCCTGTCTTATTCAAAACAAGAAGGACAGTAAAAATCTCGGTGGCCATTTCTTATATGCAAAAATAAAAAGTAACCAGATCAAAATAACCAAATTACATTAGAGCCCCTGGTGCCAAAAAGGAAAAAGAGACAAGATTCAATAAAATATAAAAGGTATTCAAGGACTCCCAAGAGGAAAAAGTAAAAGAAAGTCTTTAAAGCCATAAAAAGAAAGAAGAAACAAAACTCTTTACTTTCAAACACAATCTCTTCTGCCGCCTATTCCATATCACTCTCAATTTCACACCATTAGAGTTGCTAGGGTGTTCCCAAAGGGTTAAAAACAAGATGATCTCACCGACCGACAAACTTCTTCCGATCTCATTCCTCCGAGCTGTCACAGCTTCTTCAGCCCGATGGCTGCCTCAGCGCGCCGGGTAAAGGGCTGTCCTGGATCAACCAGGGACTTTGCGACATCCCTGGGATCAACAGGAGGCGCCCCCAACTTTCACCAACCCTACAAGTCAGTTTAGATCCCGAGGACCGGCGGCAGTATCAGAGGTAATCTCAGGAGTCAAGATCACCTCCATCTCGCGGCGACTCCAGCTCCGCCCATCTCCTATTTTCCTCTTCTTTAAAGTATTGTCAGAAAAGCCTGGTTTGGACATTCAACCGAGTCAGGGTTTGTGACTTGCTGCATAAGACACAACTGGCTGGAATCAGAAAATATAGGAGGCCACAAATAGGTAAACCCTCCTGCAGCCTGGTACAATGTCTGGAGCTACATGGAGTCCAGTTCATTTCAGGTTTCCTGGATACGGTGCACTGAAGTTAGGGTGCAAGAATGCCTTTTTAAAATAAGATTTTCCTACTTCTTTTCTCCCATCTTAGAAAAACTTAGAAGAACATACAATATCAGATTGAATAGGAGACGCAATGCTGTTTCAGATAAATGGTTGTCCAGTCTCTTTTTGAAATCCTTCAGTGATGAAGCACCCACAATGTCATGCCCCTGTCGGAGTCTGAATCCGAGGAGGAAGATGAGCAGCTGACAGGAAGTGGGAATGTGGCTCTGTTGGCTGTGGAGGAAGCTGGGGAAGGGCAAAGTCCGGCTGGGCACAGCAAGGGAGAGGGAGTTCAGAGGAAGATCCAGGCCCACCCCCTCTTCATCCTAGGGCACGCAGGGAGGAACAGAGAAGAGAGCAACATTGATTGTGTGGCTTACGGAGGAGGAAAGAGCCCTGATTCCCTTCATTAGCCGCACCTGGGAAGAGTTTAAAAGAAATGCAGGCTGCGTGCGGCAGCTGCTGGGAGCAAGCGTGAGTTTATCTTGTGCTGACTTTGGTTATCTGCGTTCCTGGCATCTTTCCAACCATGTTGAGTTATTGCCTGGAATTCTTGCTCCTGTCCTGCCAAATTAATTACCTCATCTTGCCTTGATTGGACTTATAGTTACAGTTTTTGTTGACCATGCTTTGGACTTGATTCTCTGCAGCCCAAGTCTGTTCCTGGGAGAGTTTTTCTCCAACCAGAAGGTAACCAGGATATTGGGGGCAAAGTTGGAGCTAATAAAGGGACTTTTATTGATTAACTGACTGTGTTGCCTTTGTGCCATGCCCCGGGTCATCTCACACACAACTTTTAAAGGAAAGCCATTCCACTGGTTTATTGCTCTCACCATCAGGAAATTTCCCCTTCGTTCTAAGTTGTTTTTTTTATGAATGTTAGAATTGCTGATTCCTGCTGAGACCTGTCCAGAAGATCTGCAACAGCTCTCCCCCTGAGCCTTCATGCCTCTGAGCCAATTTGGTGACCTCTGGGTACCATACAGAAATCAACTCATCGGAGCCCACTGTGATGACAAGGGACAAAACATGTGTCATGACATCAGAATGCAAACTCTAGCTGATACGTACTTGTGTGTAATATTACAATGCAAGTATGGAGGGGTGGAAGTTGTTCATGAGGTTATGACCCATATGGGCATTGATGTTGGTGTTAGAAACAAATGCCTATGAATTGAGAATGACATCTCTGTGCATCCTGGCTCCTGATGTTCTTTTCCTCACTTGATATCACTCAACTAGCGTTCACAAAACACAGATAGCCAAGTCAGTAAAAGACCAATACCTGCATTTATAAAACTTGTCAAGCTTGATGGATAGCAATATGGCTAATTTTATGCTATAAATGCTACATATAGCCAACCTACTTGGTTAGATTACAGTTCAGTGTATTCTGTCAACCCAGAAAATGGGCTAAATCCATATCCAAGTTAAGCATGTCATATAAACGCAGCCCAAACTTCCACATCTTTCCTGTTTTTTAATACTCTTTCCCCCATCTTTATATATATATGTTTATTTATTTATAATTGGACTTATATGCCGCCCCCTCTCCGCAAGGACTCGGGGCGGCTCACAATTAAAACAGTACAACAATCAATAAATATTTAAAACAAAATTAGATCAATAAGCCCAATCGCTAAAACCCATTAAAATACTTAAAAAATAAGTATTATATATATATATAAAAGCAAAATACCACTCACGCATCATCATAAAATCTCCAGAACCGTAAAGCCTACAAACTTGAAATTTGGCAGGTATGTTCCTCTTGGCTTCTAGGTGCTCAATAAGAAAGGATTTTTCGAAATGACCATCAGAGCATTAGTATTTCCTATATTATTATTAACGCGCTCTGATGCTAAGGAGTTCTACTCCTCTTCCCCACCTGAAAAGAAATCTGTTCCAAATGCAAAACACAAGCAGAAGAGAGGAGTTTCAGTTTCAGTTTCAGAGCACCAAGCACCTTTACACAGAACAGTTGCGCTAAGCCACGCCCAGGCTCCTTGCTGTCTCCTTTTCACTCACACAGCAAATACTGTTTCAGTTTCCAAACAGCCCTCAACTCTCACACGCTGACAGGATGCTAGCCAGATGAATACCAATGGATGCTGGCAGGCAGAGGCAGAATTTCCCCCCCTTATTTTCCTCCCCCAAAACTAAGCCTGATCACATAGTTGCGTAGCAAAGCATGGGTATAGAGCTAGTATATATACAGTTTCAAGTTAGATGCACAGCTTTTAGCATTGGTAGTCTATAGATAGTCCTCGATTTACAACCCCAAAATTTCTGTTGCTAAGCAAGACAGTTGTTAAATACGTTTTGCCACATTTTACAAACTTTCTTGCCGCGGTTGAAAAGTGAATCCCTGCAGCTGTTAAGTTAGTTAACTCGGTTGTTAAGTGAATCTGGCTTCCCCATTGACTTTGTTCGGAAGGTCGCAAAACGGGATCACATGACCCCGAGACACAATGCAACTGTCATAAGTACAGGCCGGTTGCCAAGTGCCCCATTAGATCCGATGACCATGGGGATGCTACAATGGTCGTAAGTGTGAAAAACGATAAGTCACTCTTTTCAGTGCTGTTTTATCTTTGAATGGTCACTAAACAAATGGTTATAAGTCAAGGACTGCCTGTAATCACTCTCTGAAACTACTTTTACAGTTGAACCAAGCTGGATGATGGCTGCACTTGGGTCCTTTCTGGAGAGCTGAGAACTGCAGTCGGCAGGGGAAGCAGTGTGGAATGGGTGAAGCCATATCTTGCATGTGTACACAGCTGGGACTTTCGCTTTTTCCATTGGGACAGGAACGTGATTTTTAAAAAAACCTCTGTTATTAGGACTATTTTTAGATTAAGCACTCCTGGGAAACTAGTGAGTTTCCCACTGCAAAAGGATGGGAAATGTTGGCACTGGCATTCTGTAATTGTGACTTGAGAGGTTTGGGGTGGAGGGCACAGAAAGCTATCTGAACCCTTCTATTGATGCATAAAGACCACAGTCCAAGAGACTAGAATCATATTTCACTGTAAGCTGTTGGAATTCAACTTTGCATTTATTTATTTATATTTATAATTGGACTTATATGCTGTCCCCTCTCCGCGAGGACTCGGGGCGGCTCACAATTAAAAAACACAGTACTTCAACAATATTTAAAACAGAATTAAATCACAAGCCCAATCACTAAAAACCCATTAAAATACTTTAAAAAACCCCAGGAGGTCAGTCCAGCCTGGCCTGTTGAAACAGCCAGGTCTTCAGATCGCAGCGGAAGGAGCGAAGATCAGGGGACAACCGGAGCTCCAGAGGGAGTTGGTTCCACAGGGCGGGGGCCACAACAGAATAGGCCCTTCCCCAGGGCACCGCTAGCCGGCATTGTCTAACCGACGGTACCCCGAGGAGTCCCTGTCTGTGCGCACGCACAGGGCGATCAGTGTTTGATATTGGCAGGAGACGCTCCCGCAAGTGGACCAAATGTTTGCATGGACCAAATGTTTGCATCTATAAGCCTACTGATCACTGGATGCAACACTAAAGTGAGGTAGCAATGTATAACATGCATTGTTATAACATGCAGTGTATAACATGCATTGAGAAGCAGTGCTTCTCAACCTTGGCCACTTGAAGAGGTGTAGGGTTCAACTCCCAAAAAATTCCCCTCCTGGGAATTTTAGCCCGTTGTGTCAATCAAGCGCAAGCAATGGTAGAATTCATTGGGGGACATAACTCAGCTTCCCAACTTCTAAAGGACTACAGGAAGCTATCCATCCAGCGGTATGTTAATGTGGCTGGCTGGGGAATTCTGGGAGCTGAAGTCCAACGCATCTTCAAATGGATGAGATTGAGAAATACCGGCTTAGAATGATATTCTCAGGGCTTTCATTGGTGATATACATTCAGCACATTTAGCCAATTCCTCCCACCACCACCCACCACCACCCAAACAAACACACCAAAAAATAGCCCCGCTCAAGGAGTCTACTTCAAGGGGCTGCCACAAAGAAGAGGGAGTCAAGCTATTCTCCAAAGCAGCTGAAGGCAGGACAAGAAGCAATGGATGGAATCTAATCAAGGAGAGAAGCAACCTAGAACTAAGGAGAAATTTCCTGACTGTTAGAACAATTAATCAGTGGAACAACTTGCCTGCAAAAGTTGTGAATGCTCCAACACTGGAAGTTTTGAAGAAAAGATTGGACAGCCATTTGTCTGAAATGTCATAGGGTCTCCTGCTTGGGCAGGAGGTTGGATTGGAAGACTATTATTCTATTCTATTCTATTCTATTCTATTCTATTCTATTCCATATTTTCTATTCTATTCTATTCTATTCTATTCCATTCTATATTTTCTATTCTGTTCTATTCTATTCTATTCCATATTTTCTTTTCTATTCCATTCCATTCCATTCCATATTTTCTATTCTATTCTATTCTATTCTATTCTATTCTATTCTATTCTATTCTATTCTATTCTATTCCATTCCATTCCATTCCATTCCATTCCATTCCATTCTCCCATGGTTCACTTAACCAATGTTTAGCACATGGCACCAACACAACTGTAAATGAGCAAGAACAACTTGGAGCATTTCGCCACTCAGAAACAATGACACAACCAGAAGATCCTTTTAATACCCTTTTCCAAAACACAGAGGGTGGAGCAATTGAGATAGCTGACCTTCCCACCTCTCTACATCCTCTCTCTGAAAGGGCATAGGGTCTCCTGCCTGAGCAGGGGGTTGGTCTAGAAGACCTCCAAGGTCCCTTCCAGCTGTGTTATTCATTCTGCCCACAAAGGGAACTAGGCTAAGCAATGGGAGGGCTAAATTAACTTCCTGATCCATACTCCATGTCACATCATTTGGCTCCTGAAACAGGAAACATTATTGGTAGAAATCTTTGGTAAAAGCTTTTTGGGGTCACCAGAACATCCTCTTTGTTTTCCTAATGTGTCTGGAAAATTCCTCCTTCTGCATTGCTGCATTATTCTTGTATTTTAAGATTAAACGTTGGGGGGGGGAGGAACAGCCAACCAACACTGCTTTCCTTGCTTGTGACTCACAAGGGCCCCCTTCATATATATCTGCATTACATGGTGCAGATTGTTCTCAGTTACTGGATTCTTTGCTTACAAGATTTTTTTTAAAATGCTTGCTCAGCGCAGCCTCTGCTTTTCCATTTAGCATTAATACTCAGGCTTAGGAGTCAACTTTAAAATGACTAAAAGCTCCGTGATTCCATCTGTATTTGTAGCAGGAGCGATATATTTTGCTATGAAAACATAGAGGAAGCCACGGTACATGAAGAACCAGCCTAATGGGAAAATAATTTGGATCTAACTTTTTTCCCGTGCCAGGCTAACTTTCTGCCTGCAAGGTCTGGAAAGGGTAAGGATTGCTCCTTTCCCTCAGCTGGTACCAGCCACCAGCTTTTGTCTAGAAAGCATCCAGATTGTCCATTCCAGCACAAATCTCTAATTCACCCTTTTATCTTATTTGTCTTTGCTGGTATTAAAATGCATTTCAGCAACGTGTGAAACCCTCCCAGTGCTAATTTATTGTGGATAATCAGGAAATATAGAGATTGCAGAGTTACTGTTAGGTCAACAATGCATTTTTTTGGATAGGTGTGTGTGAATGAAGCACAAAATGTTAAAGCATAATATTCCCCCCCCCCCAATTAAAACATAATTTTCTATTTTGGAGGAAGCAGATGCTCCAAGAAAATAAAGATGGCAGAAGCAGAAATGATTTCAAAGTCAGGTTGTGCTTTGTGGAAAACTGAAGCTGGGTCTATCTTGATTGGTCTGCGCTTATAAATCTGCACCAGTTCAAAATGTTTAAAATGGACACAGGCTTCCAATCATCATCTTTTAACAACCCCATAATCGCTTCTGGGGTAGATTTTGGGCAACTGAATGGAGTTGAGTATTTACTGGCTGGATGCCCTAATGCCCTTCCTGTTGCCAATGTGGAGTTTTGTTCAGCAGATATATTCTCAGTGTGTTCAGAGATAGAAATATCTGCCTCTACCTAGGATTGAACTCACAGCCTCCTGATTGTGAGGCAACAGCTCCACCTCTAGGCCACCACACCACTCCAGACATAGGGTTCCAAGGTGTTGTACTTATTCTTTTAAAAGTAACACTACCAAACAAATCTCAAGTCCTCAAAGTAGTAAACAATATTATGGCGTCCTTGTTTTCTTCTTGGTAGCTTCTTGGTTAGCCTATTGTTTCCTGTTCAATTGCTGTCAGCAACACACACACACACACACACACACACACACACACAAAACTGACAGGACAAGCTACTGTATATAAACAGAGAGCAAACCCCATTGCCCTGTAGCACTTAAGATGTTATTGTGATGACCCAGGGTGGGATACAAAATAAACACAGTCACAAAAAACAGGTGAAGCCCCTTTTATTCCTTCACTTTGCTCCCAAACTCCAAATATCCTTGACTGGAGACAAAAAACTCCCACACAAGCAGTTACAAGAAGGAGCAAATGCCATTTAAATTATAAAGAGTAAAAAACAACACAAACCAGGCAAGATAAGGGCTTGAAGACATCCACAGATATCAGAACACACACTGGGAAGGACGCCAAACTCAGAGAGGAACAATAAACTAGAGATATTTCCATGCTTTGTTTCCAGCACTCGCCCATACACATGTCCTTCCTCTTATCCAGTTGTCACAGCTGCAGCCCATGAAGAGGATCAAGGCCCTCTCCTCCCCAGTAGACCAGGTCTCTCCCTCATCCTCTCCTCCCTGCATGCCCTAGGATGGAGAGTGGATGGGCCTGGGTCCTCCTCTGACTGCCCAGCCGGCCTCTGCCCTTCCCCAACCTCCCCCCCAACCTCCAGAGCCACACTTCCACGCCATGTCGGCTGTTCCTCTTCTCCCTCAGAGTCAGTCTCCACCAGGGGCATGACAGTTACCTAGTTCAGTAATGAAATGTCTGCAAGCAAACAACTAAGTTCAAAGAGCACCAAGGACCCCACAATTCAGCCCTGAGCTACCTATTTTCTCCTCTATTGAATCCAAATCCATTTCATTCAAAATGTGGTTCATTTCATTGCTATTAAATCATGCAGGATTTAACGTAATTGTACTTTTACTACCGGTAACATGTTCTCTCTTTTTTCTACTTGTTCTTTCCTGTACATGATCTTATTTTTGATGAAACAAAGTTTTTATAAAAGAAGGTCTATCTGCAAATATTTTAAATAAAAAGAAGTAAAACGCAGTCCTGATGCTGGACCTTTCTCTACTGTTTTCATGTATTTCATGTATGTCTATGTATTAAATCTGTTGCCCACCACAATCAAACAACTCTTGGTGGCTTCTAATGTGTCCAATCTGGTGCTCTTTGAGCCTGGTTGTTTGTTTGCAGACAGTTCTTCATCCTACTAAGTAACATCTTTCCATACTTCAGCCCTGAGCTACATATATTCTTTTCTACTGTCATTAAAGCATCTGTAATACAGCATTATAATTAATAAAATAAAGGTCAAACTTGAAAAAGAATATATATCATAAAATACCGGGGGAGGAGGGAAAGCTACAAAATTAACCCCAAGTGAGAAGCAATAAAGGAAGTCACTGCCAATCACCAAAATTCCAACTCTCTTCTGTTTTTTAGAATTTATTAATAAGTGGGAGTTGATCATAACTTGAAGGATGATGTTCTAGAAATTTGCACTGTAACTAAAAAAGCAGCAGCACAATGTCTCCATCCCATTTATTTCACTTAAGAGGTGGGTGGGTAGAGGACTATTAAAAGTTTCTCTAGGGACTTTCATGTCAAGTTAAGTTAAAACTGGTGGGAGAAGATAGTGTTGAAGCTAAGCCATGTAGGTTTTAAAGGTCATATCTAGCACATTGAATTGCAATTTTTTTGCCTTTACATAATATAGTTTCATTTTCATGGCAATATTCCATTCTAAATGTTCAGCAATGCAGGGACCCACATTACACATTTCTTTCCAATAAAATGCAGCAGGCAAATTTAGCTGCCTCCAAGAATCTGGTGAACCTTCCTCCTTATCTTGAAATTCAGTGTTGCTTCTGCTATTAAGACGATTCTTACCCCATATATCTTATCTACTTTAAGCAATAATCCTAAGAACACAAGGAGCTTAAATCCTATTCAATTCGCTTCAAAGTACACACAGGATGAAGCTGTCAATTTCATGTATTATTTCAAGTTTTGCAGAGAAATGCTCTGCTGTGATTTTGGATGTTTCCTAAGTTGAACTTGATATTTATAAGCCCCATTAAAAAGACATTTGCCGAAGCAGTAGATCATACACAGAAAGAAAATGACAAAACTAGTCTAAACACAAGACAGGAGACAAATTTAACAATTAAAAAGTATATCACTTCTGCTCTCCTAAACTGCTTTTTTTTGGAACATGCTGAGGAGGAATAGCAATAGCACTTAGACTGATATACCACTTCATAGTGCTCTACAGCCCTCTCTAAGTGGTTTACAGAGTTAGCCTATTGCCCCCAACAATCTGGGTCCTCATTTTACCCAACTTGGAAGGATGGAAGGCTGAGTCAACCTTCAGCCTGGTGAGATTCAAACTGCCAAATTGCAGGCAACTGGCAGTCAGCAGAAGGAGCCTGCAGTACTGCATTCTAACCACTGCGCCACTGTGGTTCATGAGTTACAGGACAGGTGGACCTTTACCTCCTCCAACCTGCTCCCTAAGTTGCATTAACAGAGGGATACAATCAAGATCAAGTCAGGTACTAACACCACCTTAGTAAGACCACACCTAGAGTACTGCATCCACTATAAAAAGATGTTGAGACTCTAGAAAAAGTGCAGAGAAAAGCAACCAGGATGATTAGGGGACTGGAGGCTAAAACATACGATGAACAGTTGCAGGAACTGGGCCTGGCTAGTCTAGTGGAGAGAAGGACCAGGGGAGACATGATAGCAGTCTTCCAATATTTGAGAGGCTGCCACAGAGAGGAGGGGCCCAAGCTATTTTCCAAGGCACCTGAAGGCCAGACAAGGAATAATGGATGGAAACTGAACAAAGAGAGATTTAACCTGGAAATAAGGAGAAATTTGTTGACAGTGAGAGCAATCAACCAACGGAATAGAAATGGCCTTCAGAAGTTGTGGGAGCTTCATCACTGGAAGCTTTCAAGAAGAGGCTGGACTGCCATCGGTCAGAAATGGTGTAGGGTCTCCTGCTTGCACAGGGGGTTGGACTAGATGACCTACAAGGTCCCTCCCAACTCTGATTATCTGTTATCTGTTATCAATCTCATCTAACACACCTGTCAGCCCCCACCAGATAGATCAGACTAGGAAAACAACTTTCCGGAAGGCTAAATCTACTTTTATTGAGATTGGCTACAACAGAGGTAGTCTTAATGGAGTTTGCACATCTCGAGTGTAAGTTATGATGTCATAAAGTTGTCGTTGTGGGACTGGTCCAAATGTATGACTTTTGTTTTTGTGGTGGTCTTTAGGTGAATCACCATGTTCGTTAAGCGAATCTGGTCAATCAGCAAATCCATTGCTCACTATGGGGCGTTTCGGCTGAAAACCGAAAGTAAACCCCAGTTTTCAGCAAAAATGTCATAAACCGTGGTCAAGAGACAGTGCAAACCGCTGTAAATGTAGGTCAGCTGTTGAGCACCCAAAATGTGTGACTACAGGGGGTGGGTGGGGTAGAAGTGGCCATTGGCACTTCAGAACCAGGTCGTAAGTGCCTTTTGGGATGGTCTGTTGTAACTTTGAACGGTTGCTGAGTCGGAAATCAAGGACTACCGGTAAACAGAATCTTACCAAGTTCGATTGTGCTTTACTTTCTCGTTATACTGCAGCAAATCAGAGAGGCAACTTTCTGAGCTGCTTTTGAATGTGAGCTTGCTGCTCCTGCTTTTAACAGAATAACAGAGTTGGAAGGGACCTTGGAGGTCTTCTAGTCCAGCCCTCGGCTCAGATAGGAAATCCTGTACCATTTTAGACAAATGGTTTATCCAATCTCTTCTGAAAAAACTTTCACAACTCAAGAGCATCCACAACTTGTTGTTCCACTGATTAACTGTTAGGAAATGCCTTTCCTAATTAATTTTAGGAAATTTCTCCTTAGTTCTAGGTTGCTTCTAGATTGCTCCTCTCCTTGATTAATTTCTATCCGTTGCTTCTTGTCCTGCCTAGGGAACAGTTCCTGCATATCGCCATCAAGGTCATTCTTTTTTTACTCTCTTCAATGCCCCATTTTACCCCCCTGAGAAAATCTCACTGCTATATTTACACACTGATGTGGCTTTCAACAGGATCCTTTAAAACAGAGGCCTCCAAACTTGGAAACTTGAAGACTTGTGGACTTCAACTCCCAGAATTCTCCAGCCACTTGGCTGGAGAATTCTGGGAGTTGAAGTCCACAAATCTTCAAGGTGCCAAGTTTGGAGGCCTCTGCTTTAAAGCTCCACTGTGGCCCTTCTTCTGTTTAGTAGTCACCACTCAATGCCTTTAATGAGATGCCTAAATTCGCCCATTCTCGGTTTGCAATACAGGGAGTCCTCAACTTACCATCACAACTGAGCCCAAAATTTCTGTTGCTAAGTGAGATGGTCGTTAAGTGAATTTTGCCCCGTTTTACGACCTTTCTTCCCACAATTATTAAGTGAATCACTGCAGTTGTTAAATTAGTACCCGGTTGTTAAGCAAATTGGGCTTCCCCTATTGGCTTTGACAGACGGTCGCAAGAGGGTATCATGTGACCCCGGGATACTGCGACCGTCATAAATATGAATCCATTGCCAAGCCATCTGAATTTTGATCATGTGACCATGGGGGACGCTGCAATGGTTGTTAAGTGTGAAAAACGGCCATGAGTCATTTTTTTTCAAGTGCTCTTGTAACTTTAAACAGTCAGTAAGTGAATGGTTGTAAGTTTCATACAGGGCAGTCCCAGTATGTCGCCTCTAATGAATCCTTTGAAGTTTTTTGAAGTTTGGCTCGAGAATCATGATTTCATTAGGGCGATTGCTGGAATCCTGACAGTACCTATACCCGTGATGGCGAACCTATAGCACACGTGCCATGAGTGGCACACAGAGCCATTTGTGCCGGCACGTGAGCCGCAGGCAAACTTACCTCACTGCGCATGTGCACGCCTCACAACTGATTTTTCTGCTGATTTCAGGCCTTTTTTGGCCTCCCAGAGGCTTGGAAAAAGCCTCTGCAAGGCTTTTCAGGACGAATAGGTCCGTTTTGTCACTTCCTGTAATACCAGAAGTGATGAAACAGGCATATTATTCGGCCTGAAAAGCCTTCCAGAGGCTATTTCCAAGCCTCTGGGAAGCCGAAAAAGGCCTCAAACCAGCCAAAAAATCAGCTGTGAGGTGCAGTGCAGGTAAGGGGGTGGGGTGGGGATTGTGCATGCATGCACAGGGGCGTTGCATTCTGGGTGTTGGCACGTGAGTGCGTGTGTGCTAATGCATGCACAATTTTTGGCACAGGAGCCCAAAAAGGTTAGCCACCATTGATCTACACCAAGGATGTCAAACTCCAGGCCTAGGGGCCAGATCTGGCCCATGGGGTGCTCAGAACTGGCTCCCAGGACCTCCCTGGAAACAGTGAATTATCGGCCCACGGTGCCTTTGCCAGGTAAGGAGGGCCATGTGTGGCTCTCCCAAGCTCCATTTTTGGCTGCAATGGCCTCCTGCAACACTCTGCCTTGGGAGAGCGCTTGGGCCACCACAGGTGCCTCCGACGAGTGACATTGAGCTAGCCACGCCCACCTGCCCCTCCAAGGTCCAATGGACCTTGATGCGGCCCTCAATGAAATAAGAGTTTGACATCCCTGATCTATACTATACATCAAACCATACCTTTATTATATCAGTTGGGTTCACACACAATGGGTAAATAAAAGAACATGAAGTATGTTTTGAACTAACCCTACTTCAACTGTTGTGTGAATGCAGATCAGAGGTGGTATTCAGCAGGTTCTGACCGGTTCTGGTAGCGGAAATTTTTAGTAGTTCGGAGAACCGGCAAATCCCACCTCTGATTGGCCCCACCCCCATCTATTCTCTGCCTTCCAAGACCCAACTGATTGGCTCGGTCTTCTTTGATTGCCCTGCACAGGAGAATGGAGCTGGAAACCAGGTTAGTGGGGTAGGGAGGGAATGGGTATTTGCAGTATCCTTCCCCTGCCATGCCCACCAAGCCACGCTTACCAGCCACGCCCACAGAACCGGTAGTAAAAAAATTTGAATCCCACCACTGCTAAGTATGTTTCAAACTAACCATACTTCAACTGTTGTGTGAATGCAGATCCCATGGTTTGATTGGCACGGTTTGATTGGCACGGCTAAAAATCTTATGGTGAATACATCCTACAAGTGACACATTTCAAAATCCTGCAGCCTACAGGAGGCTAAAGAAATAAAATTAATATGCAACAGGCACACAGATGTAAAAATCACTCCTGGCTTGAGACATGCAGATGCCCTTTAAGCTGGGTGGGGGGGAATTCTGGGAGTTGAAGTCCTCCAGGCTTAAAGTTGCCAAGGTTGGAGACCCTTGCTTTAAGCAGAAGTGAGGCCTTAAGCAAAAAGGTTAACCTGCTTTGAGGCTGGATTTTCAAATCCCTGAGCAAGAATTAAAAGCAGCAATCCAATTATGAAAAGAGTTTCTCTTTACATCTTAAGGATTTTTTTTAGTTAAGGCTGTTGTCCTGTCCAAATTTTCTCCAGAAAGCTTATAATCAATATCACTTTTTAAAAATGAAGCCAGTGGATAATATTGCTTTTTCTTCTGCCAAGAGAAGGGAGGGGTTGGTTTTTGGCAAGTTGTCTATTCCTGGCACTTTCCCAGAAAATCTGAAGCCTCCACCCCACTGATGTTGGGTGTGGGAGAGAGAGGAAAGGATGAAAAATTACCTGATTCCAGCTACATATGCTTTTCATCCATGGATTGATATCAACTGTCTATCATCCATTACACCACTTAAATAAGAAAGTCCAAACTGCAAACCATTTGAAACCCATTCCAAAATCTTGATGAATCACATCAAGAATCTGTTTATAGAACATTAACAGTTTAAGAAACAGTCCATCCTCTTTTAACTGAAAGCATATTTAAAATTAAAAACTCTGAGTCATCTTAAAATGCACAAGGGATTTCCAGGAAGACAGGGCCGATATTGATTATAAGATTGTAGCGTGACAAGCATTTTAATTCCAGTGCAAGCAATCAGTATTGGCCCAATTCATTTCAATTGCGGTCTCATGACCGCAAATTAAATCAAATTGGACCAATGCTGAAAAAGTTACATCTTTTGCACCAGATTGTCAATAATGCCTGTTACACTACAAACTTATCACTACTGGAAGAAAAACTATACATATTCCCAATACCTTCTAGACTTGGTATATAGAGCTTAACTGCTGCCCCTTTAATTGTAATAATTGTAACCCCGAAAGTACAATGGATGATGACATTAGTGATAAATAGTGATGCTTAAATGAAAACCACGTGCCTGTCATCATTATGCAAAGTTTGCCATTATCGACTTGCATCCTGACATCCGATGTATGGTTGTGAGCCATGGTGGCGCAGTGGTTGGAATGCAGTATTGCAGGCTAATTCTGCTGACTGCCAGCAGTTTGAATTGGACCAGCTCAAAAGTTGACTCAGCCTTCCCTCCTTTCAAGGTCGGTAAAATGAGGACCCAGATTGTTGGGGGCGATATGCTGACTCTGTAAACTACTTAGAGAGGGCTGCAAAGCATTGTAAAGCGGTATATAAGTCTAAGTGCTGTTGCTATTTGCATACCAACCTCATCACACACCTTTCATCATCTGCCACGCTTTTCCCCACGGATGTCCATGGGATGATTTGCTCCTAAGAGATTTATTTATTTATTTATTTATTAATTCGACATATGCTGCCCCTCTCCAAAAAGGACTCGGGGCGGCTCACAGCTAAAAATACAACAATAAATAAATTAGTTAAAAATATATTAAACAAATTAAAGCCGAATTAAAGATTAAAACCCATGGTTAAGATAGAACCAACCCCAGGGAGTCAGCACAGCCCAGATTGTAAAAAGAGCCAAGTCTTCAAATCGTGGCGGAAGGTGCAAAGATCGGGGGTCAGGCGGAGCTCCAGTGGAAGGAGATTCCACAGAGTGGGAGCCGCCACAGAGTAGGCCCTCCCCCGAGTCGCCGCCAAGCGACATTGAGTCACAGACGGCACCCCGAGGAGACCCCGCCGGTGTGCCCGTACAAGGGGTGTGAATCCCTCCTCCTGAGGTGTCGGATGGGCGTGCTGTTTACATACCTCTCCCCCAGCTATGTCTCAGCTGCCCTGCCTGGGCTTCTTGATGCCGTCTCGGGGGTGGCGGTGGAGTTTCCAGAGCTTATAGTTCTGGGTGACTTCAACTTGCCTTCCTTGGGACTGGCGTCGGGTTTGGCCCAGGAGTTCATGGCCTCCATGGAGGCCATGGGCCTGACCCAGATAATAGATGGCCCGACTCATGAGGGGGCAACATGCTGACCTGGTTTTTGTCTCGGAGCAGTGGCGGAGTGGTCTGGGGGGTGGTGACATAGTTACTCACCCCGTTTCATGGTCAGACCACTATCTCCTCCGGCTGGTCTTCCATCAAGCTGCCCCACACCGCTGGGATGAGGAGCCACTTAGATGGTTCCGCCCCAGGTGCCTGATGGACCCTGAGAGGTTCCAGGCAGAGCTGGGTTTTTTTCCTGCATCCCTTACCCACAGCCCTGCCAAGGTCCTTGCGGCTACCTGGCAACAGTCCGCTGCGGGGGCCCTCAACAGGGTTGTCCCCATGCGTCCCCTTACTCGGCGCAGATCCCGGTCAGCTCCCTGGTACACCGAGGGGCTCCAGGAGATGAAGCGTCGCAGGAGGGGACTAGAGAGCAGGTGGAGGGCGACCCGTTCTGGATCTGACCGAGCCCAGCTAAGAGCCCATATTAGGACTTACCTGGTGGCGGTGAGGGCAGCGAGAAGATCTTATTTCTCCGCCCTCATAGCATCCGCAGATAACCGCCTGGCCACCCTGTTTGGGGTCGCTCGCTCCCTCCTCCAGTTGGGGGAGTGGCAGACCCCTTGCGGGGCAGAGCTGAGGAATTTGGCCAGTATCTGCAGGATAAAATCGCTCAGATCCGGGAAGGGTTGCGCTCGGACTTGCAGTGGTCTGAGGATGGGGATGCGAGTGGTTTGGCTAATGTTATCTGGACTGAGTTCGATCCTGTTTCTGAGGATGAAGTGGACAGGATTATGCGGCGTCTGAGTTCCACCACATGTTTATTGGACCCATGCCCTTCCTGGTTGGTTTATGCCTCCAGGGAGGTCACGTGCGGTTGGATCCGGGCAGTGGTCAACGCTTCGTTAAGGGAGGGGTTGTTCCCTGCCGCTTTGAAAGAGGCGGTGGTGAGGCCCCTTCTGAAGAAGCCTGCCCTTGACCCAGCCGCGTTGAACAACTTTCGTCCGTTCTCCAAACTTCGCTTCTTAGCGAAGGTTGTTGAGAGTGTGGTGGCCCAGCAATTGCCACTTTTCCTGGAGGAAGCGGACTACCTGGATCCGTAACAATCGGGCTTCCGGCCCAGGTACAGCATGGAGACAGCATTGGTCGCACTGATGGATGATCTCTTTAGGGCTCGGGACAGGGGTTTTTCCTCTGTCCTAGTCCTGTTAGATCTCTCAGCGGCTTTCGATACCATCGACCATGGTATCCTGTTGCAGCGTCTCGGGGGGTTGGGAGTGGGAGGCACTGTTTTACTGTGGTTCTCCTCCTACCTCTCGGGACGTTCGCAAACAGTGTTGGCAGGGGGACAGAGGTCGACTCCAAGGTATCTCACTTGTGGGGTGCCCCAGGGTTCGGTCCTCTCACCCCTTCTGTTCAACATTTATATGAAGCCGCTGGGTGAGATCATCCATGGCTTTGGGGTGAGTTATCATCAGTATGCTGATGATACGCAGTTATACATCTCCACCCCAGGCCACATCAGTGATGCTCTCTCCGTGATGTCCAGTTGTCTGGAGGCGGTGCGGATCTGAATGGACAGGAACATGCTTCGACTCAATCCAGCCAAGACAGAGTGGCTGTGCATATCGACATCACGGTCCAGTTTGGATGTTCCATCTTTGGTCATGGGGGAGGAGGTGTTGCCCCCCGTGGACAGGGCACAGAACCTGGGGGTCCTCCTGGACTCACGGCTCAAATTGGAGGAGCAGGTGGGGGCCGTGGCCAGGGGGGCCTTTGCCCAGATCTGGCTGGTTTGCCAGTTACGCCCATTCCTGGACCGGGATGCCCTGCACACGGTCACTCAGGCGCTCGTTATCTCCCAACTTGACTACTGTAACGCTCTCTACCTAGGACTGCCCTTGTGTACCACTCGGAGGCTTCAGCTGGTGCAGAATGCGGCTGCGCGGGTAGTGATGGGAGCTTCCGGATACTCCCATGTTACACCCCTCCTGCGCGACCTGCATTGGCTTCCGGTTGCCCTCCGGGTGAGATTCAAGGTGCTGGTATTAACATTCAAAGTCCAGCATGGCATGGGTCCAGGTTATTTACGAGAACGGCTCCTCCCAACATCAAACACCAACCACCCGCCTATCTCCGGGGCAGGGACCTCCCTTGGAAACAGGGTCTCCCAAATAACAATAGCCACCCCACCCGCTCTAGATCACCCCTCCCCCTCTAGATCTTTGCCTGGATTTGAGGGGATGCCAGCTTGATATAATCTCCATCTCTTCTGGGCATGTGTGTGATGTCACCATACACGTTGAGAAGGAATGGTGACACCACACAATACAGAATCCTTTCTAGCCTGCCTTGGCTTTTTACAGATGCCACTGTTTGGGCCTTAAGGCAATTAGGTCTCTTCCTAAAGCAGCTGCTAAAATGTTCAGTTGAAGGTGGCCCCAACAGACTCTACGTGCTCCAATTCACATGTTGTCTTTTAAATCCCAAACTCTGTACCGCTTTGTATTCTGCAAAGCGGACCTCCCAGAATCTGAAAAGGAAATCCCTGCTCAGGAACCAATCATAAAACAAAACATGCAGTTGTATCTCATAGATCTAGTGTCTTGTCTCCTTCCTCCTTCCTCCTGTCTTCTTCTTCTTCTTCTTCTTCTTCTTCTTCTTCTTCTTCTTCTTCTTCTTCTTCTTCTTCTTCTTCTTCTTCTTCTTCTTCTTCTTCTTCTTCTTCCTCCTCCTCCTCCTCCTCTTCCTCCTCCTCCTCCTCCACTGTAGAACTATTTTCTGCAAGCTGGCTGGGGAATTCTTGGAGTTGAAGTTCACACAACTTAAAGTTGCCAAAGTTCAGAAACACCCTGGTCCAAAGACAGCCATCATGATGACATGTACTTAATAGTTCATAATAAACAAGAATGCACGTGCTTTAACAGTAACAACCCTAGAATTATTTATTTATTTATTTATTTATTTAATTGGACTTGTATGCTGCCCCCTCTCCGAGAGGACTCGGGGCGGCTCACAATTAAAAAACAACAATAAATATTTAAAAAAGAATTAAACCAAACAAGCCCAATCACTACAAACAAATTAAAATAACTTAACCCCCCTCCCCTAGAGGTCAGTCCAGCCTGTTCAAACAACCAGGTCTTCAAATTGCGGTGGAAAGAGCAGAGATCAGGAGCCAAACGAAGCTCCAAAGGGAGTTGGTTCCACAAGACAGGAGCTGCAACAGAGTAGGCCCTTCCCCGAGGCACCACCAGCCGACATTGTCTCGCTGACGGCACCCCGAGGCGTCCCCGTCTGTGCGCGCGCACAGGGCGATCGGTATTTTATATTAGCAGGAGATGCTCCCGCAAGTACCCTGGACCCAAGTCGTAAAGGACTTTGAATGTTAATACCAACACCTTGAATCTCACCTTGAATAGGAACACCGGCAGCATATTCAGGTACAGCCTTTGTTCTCTGGCATTTCTGTGCTCTCTCTGAACCATTGTTGGTGACCCTATTTTCTTGATGGAGTTGGACTCCAGCCACAAGTCATCACACAACTGCACTCAGCTCTGAGGCAGAGGTGGACTGGAAGAATCGGGTGGGAGAAGGAAGGAAGGCTGTCTTAGGGTTCTGAAAATACCTGGGCTCAGCTCCTTTGGCTTTCCATCTTTGACACCTTCTGCAAGATTTTTAAATAACATCATTCTGAAAATTTGTCCATAAAGTTAGCCCTCAACTTATGACAAATGATTGCAGGAGTAGGCTTATAGTAGTCAAGTCATGCCTGTCATTAAATGGGTCATCACGTCACCCACCCGATTTTACAACAATTTTTGCGGTAGTTATGAAATGAACTCCACGGCTGTTAAGTAAATGCATTGTCCGCAATGAGCAACTTCTTTGCTAGAAACCAGAAATAAATGCTGGTTTTCAGCCCCCCCTATAGTAAATTGCAGTCCTGTCACTGTGGGATGTGCAAACAACCATAAATGTGAGCTGCCTGTCGAATGTCTAAAATGCGATCATGTGACCAGAAGAGCAACTATTACAACTATCCAGGTGGCAGCTACCTTTTGGGTGTGTGTGTGTGTTTCAACAGTTGTTAAGTGAGAAGTCTTAAGAGTCGAGGACTATCCATACAGAAATGCATTTCCAATAGCTGGTGGAATGCCCCAGTCTTTACAACATCAGCTACAGGATTGGCAAGCTGTGCAGTCATGCCAAAAGCAAGCAGCTGGAGAACTCACAGCTTGAATCAGAAACCAAACAGAAAATCCAAGCCCGATCACCAACCCAGTTCTTAACCTTTGTTTCTGCTTGTGTAAAGCTGCCAACTCCCCCTGCGTCTCAGTTTCTGCTTTCCCAGGGCTGCCTCTCTCAAGGCAGGGCACTCCAGATGTTTTGCAACTGCCATTCCTTACAGTACCCAGCGCATTTCCTCTTCCACCGTAACTGCCTCATCTGGAAGCAATCAAGTTGAGGAAGGCTGATCTACACAAGGACCCAGTTCAATCAATGCTTAGTTTTCCTCCACCCAGCCTTACCTCCATTTGTTCTTCCCCTTGGTGAAAATCTGACCAGCTGTGGTCCATCTTCATCTGAGTTTGACCTCTTTCTGAGTCCAGCTCCACCCGCTGAAGATATACCTAGCTGCAGAATGTCCTGGACTCAGCTTTGGGAGCCTGCAATGTAGTAACTCTGAAATTTTCTGGAGCCTCGCCAGATTTCTGCTAGCAGAGCAAAAGCCAAGGAAGAGAAATGTTCGTGTGTGACTTTGTGTGTGCCTCCCCGAACATATCTGTGCATGCGGTTTTTAAAAATAGAATTCCCTTTCATTGGAAGCTGTAGGGGGGAATCATTCTATGCCAGCTTCAGGGCTGGTATAGATTACACACCACTTTGGCTGTTGGGGACCAAGAAGACCTCAAATTGAGGGATCTCCCCTCCTTCTAGAGGCCCCTTAGCAAACCCTCAAGATGACTCCTCATGCCTAATTCTGTTGCTAGACTTCTGAACCAGAAAGGACCCCATTGCAAATCCAAGATGAAGACTGGGGGAATTACAACGTGAGGTTCTCATCTTCCTAAGCCAGCAAATCTCTCAGCCAATCTGAAGAGGGGAACATCCATTAGGCCTAGCACCCCTGGTTCCACCATTGTATTTTGAAGATGGCAGCTGAGAGGGAAAGATCCTTCTTAAAAGATATCTTTAAAAAGGCACTCTGATCTCAATGGGGTTTGTGTATTACCTTCCTTCCTTCCTCTCACTTTCTCCTTCCTTCCTTCCTCTTTCTCCTTCCTTCCTTCCTTCTCACTGTGTCTGTTAAGTTTGCATGAAGAGTCAGACGCGAGGAGTTCCAGCAAAGAGTTTATTAAGTGACTACAGCTCGAATAGACCCATCCTGGCTTGGCTACGGCTGCTTCTTATAGCCTGCAGCCGTAGCTGCCAGCCAATGGGAGTGCAGGGTTTCTTCCCGCACTATTTAAACCAATACCATTTGACATTTTACAAGAACAGTTCAAATAAAACAATAACATTCAAACCTACATACATAACACCCCTCCCCACTAGGTTCAGTCCATACCAAACCCCAACCTATCTAATGTATTCCTTTAAATAGGTGGGGCTCTTACGTGCGTTGAGACCTTCGTGGTTCAGAAGCTTTAACGTTCTCACCCAGTGAGAGGGAAATGTGTCTACTGACATTTCCCTGTTGGGACTTCCTGAGGAAGAAGACCCTGTTAGACTGTTAGAATCTGGTCTCTCCTCCCAACCCATCTCCATTCCAATGTCAGCACCCAAGTCAGGTAGTGATGTGCAATCTTCCACTTCTAAGGATGGATCTTGGCTTTGTGACAGGGTTGGGATGGTTCCTGTCAATGGCTCGTTACACATGGGGTTGATTCCTGTTTGCTGATTTTCCTCCTGTTCCCCTCCTTCCCCTAGAAGGAACATCAGGTGAGGGACCTAGAGAGGACAGGGTTGATGTTCCTGAGGGAACCTGGATCTAAGTTGGTCAATGTGCCTGCTCCAGAGGAGGCCATCCTCTGTTTGTACCCTGTAAGAGCGAGGGCCAGTGATGTGAGTTATTTCAGCAGGAATCCACAAAGGTTCACCTATAAGGTTCCTAGCATAGACAGAATCTCCCACACTAAAAGAGCGAACTTTGGAAGTGGAATCCAGTGGTGCGTTGGGTGCGTAAGTGGGATGAAGGCGGTCAAGGGAGACCTAAGTTTCCTGCCCATCAACAACTCTGCTGGGGACAAGTTATTGATGGGCTAGGAGTGATGTGTTGAACACTAAGAAGTTTTCAAGCTTCTCAGTGATGTCCCCAGGACCCAGCTGCTGAAGCTTCTCTTTGGTGAAGCGTACCATGCGTTCAGCCCGGCCATTGGCGAAGGGTGCCAGGGGCAGTGAGGGCATGTCTGATGCCCTGTTGAGCTAGAAAGGATTCAAAAATGTTAGATGTGAATTGAGGGCCATTGTCAGAAACAAGGACATCTGGTAACCCATGGGTGACAAACAATTTTCTGAGCTGCTTGATGACAGCCTCAGTTGTAGTGGATGTCATGGGAATTACCTCTAGCCATTTAGAGTATGCATCTACTAGCACTAGAAAAGTGTGCCCTCTTGTAGGGCCTGCAAAATCAATGTGGATTCTAGACCATGGGCCCCTAGGACATTCCCATTCCTGTGTGGGGGCGTGAGGTGGGGCAGGCCTGACTACCTGGCAATTGGGACAAGATGCTACCCAGTTTTCAACCATTTTGTCAATACCTGGCCACCATACATAACTCCTGGCCAAACCTTTCATCCTTACAATCCCAGGATGACCCTCATGTAACATTTCCAAAACCTCCCTTTGCAGTTTTGCAGGAATAACCACCCTGTTACCCCACAAAATACATCCTCTTAATACAGATAATTCAGTTTGCCTGGACTTAAAAGGTTGGGCAAGGTGAGGTAGATCTTGAAGAGGCCAACCTTTCTTAATCCAGCCCATAACAGGTGCCAACACAGCATCTTTGGTAGTTTCTCTGGCAATCTCAGCAGCATGGACTGGAAGCTTAGCACGGTCTCCAGGAAAAAGGTGTGAGTTTCAAGTTCAAAGTCCTCCTTGTGGCAAGGTAGTGGGCAACGACTCAGTGCATCAGCATGTCCAATGTCCTTGCCAGGCCTGTGAATCAGTTTGTAGAATAGGCTGCAAGAAATTCAGTCCACCTCAGCATTCTTGGTGACAGGATATTAGGTGTAGGTTTGTCTCCTGCCACAATGCCTAATAAAGGTTTGTGATCTGTAACAATGGTGAATGACCTGCCATACAGATATTCATGAAATTTCTTAACAGCTGCAACAACTGCTAAAGCCTCCTTGTCCAATTGGCTATAATTCCTCTCTGCTTTGGACAAAGTGAGAGTAAAATGCAATTGGGGCTTCCCTTCCATTGGGAAGCCTGTGACTCAAACCCCCACTCCAAAGGGGATGCATCACAAGTCAGAACAACAGGCAAATTCTCAGAGAATTGTATCAACACAGCATCAGGCGTGATTAGTCTCTTAATACTGTTAAATGCTGACTGTTCCTTCCGCCCCAGATCCAAACAGCTTTCTTATCAAGTAGGCGATGTAAGGGCTCAGCAATAGATGCTTTGTGAGGTAGAAACATGTGGTAAAAGTTAATAAGTCCAAGGAAGGCTTGCAAATCTGCCTTGCATCGAGGTTTAGGGGCTTCCTTGATTGCTTTAACCTTGGCATCAGTAGGATGGATGCCATGCTTGTCAATCATATACCCCAGGAACTCAACTCTGTCTGTTTTGAGTGTACATTTGTCTTCCTTGACTTTTAAACCCGCTTTTCTGAATCTGGTAAGGACTTCTCTGAGTCTTTCTTGAAGCTGAGTGTCATTTTCAGCAGAGATTAATACATCATCAAAATAAGGCACTACCCTGGCAGTCCTTGCAACATTCTTTCCATAAGGCTTTGAAAAATGCCAGGTGCCACGCTTACTCCAAATTGTAGTCTTTTACATTTGAAGGCACCTCTATGAGTCACAATTGTTTGTGCCTCTGCAGTGGCATCATCAACTGTTAATTGTTGATATGCCTGAGCTAAGTCCAGTTTAGCAAATACTGTACCCCTGCCAAGGGAATGGAGCAGATGATGCACAACTGGTACAGGATATGCGCTCTGCTGCAGCGCATGGTTAAGTGTCCCCTTGTAGTCACCACAGATTCTCACTGACCCATCAGCCTTGACTGGTGTGACTATGGGTGTTTCCCATCTGGAGTGGTCAGTAGGCTCTAAAACCCCTTGAGCAATGAGCTTATCTAATTGTGCATCAATTTTTCCTTTAAAGCAAATGGGACCCTCCTGGGCTTTAAACGAATTGGGGGCACCTTGGGGTCTAGGCTGAAAGCAATAGGGGTCCCCATATACTTGCCCAGTCCTTCGCTGAAGACCTCTGGAAACTCAGACTTCAAGGACTCTTCCCAGTCAGAACTGCTCACGTGATGGATGCCAGTCACCTCGATGCCAAGTGGCTTGAACCACTCAAGTCCCAGCAAACTTGGGCGATCCTTGTCCACGATGGTCAGGGGCAAGCGTTTGGTGTGGCCTTTAAACTGCGTTGAAATCTCTCGCTCCAACTACTGGAATCTTGTTCCCTTGGTAGTCTTTGAGAGTCAGTGCTTGCTTCTGGAAATGCTTTTCTGAATTTTGGGAAAGAGTCTGTGGATAGTGTCCCATGACACCATAGATAAATAAGAGCCTGAGTCCACTTCCATTTGGCAAGGCCTTCCTTCAATAAACACCTTCACGTGTACTTTTCTGCTATTTAAGGGTGAAGAATGACCAATAGTGATTGTTTGGTGAGTTTCATTCTTGCCATTTGCTTCTAAATTTAGCCCCATTTTTCAAGGAAATTGTTGGGCTTAAAGTCTCTATCAGGAATTTTCTTCCTAACTGGTGGAGTTCTGGATGATTTGCAGACTCTGGCTATGTGACCCGTTTCTCTAGCGTAGGCAAATGGAGTCAAAGAACTTGCATTCAGTCGGGGTGGCCCCCACAGCCTCTGCAATAGAACCCTTGCCTGTTCTTCCCAGAGTCTTTTCTTTTCTTCTCCATTCTGAGTTTAAAATCCCTCCTCTGCCTCACTGCCATCAGAATCAGAGTCTATTTGTTCAATGAGCTGTGTGGATTTTCCCCATCAGAATGGCTTGAGGCCTGGCTTGAGGCCTTGTTAATCTTTTCATGGCGCTGCTGAGGACTTGGTGGCTTCGCTGAAACAGCTTCTTCAATGGCCTCTTTAAGCGTGATCTTAGGTTTCATTAATAGTTTGCTTTGTAAGACCTTATCTTTAAGGCCTAAAACAAACCGATCGCATGGCCTCTTCTAAGTTGGTAAAGTCACAAGCACCCCAATGTCCCTTAAACTTGCCACGAAGTCATTAACATTCTCGCTATCCCTTGATCCCGGCGGTAAAATTCGTGTCTCTTAATGAGGCACGATACTTGTGGGCGTAATGGGCTCTTAAAAGTTTCTCTAAATCGGGCCATTCCATTACCTTCAGCTCTGCTGCTCCATGCCTGCCATTTTGAAGACTGCGGACCGCAGGCGTGAGAAAGACCGCCCTCTTCCGTCTCGGGGATGCCGAGATCGTTCCCCTCCAGGAACATGTGGAAGCGATCCGCATCGATTCCCAGTCTTCCGTCGCGGATCGAGCGGTGCTGGGGGTGTTCAGCGCAGCCATCTCGCTCAGTTGCTTGTTCGCGTCGTCTTCTCTTCAGGAAATCCCACCTTCGCCAGTGTTAAGTTTGCATGAAGAGTCAGGCGAGGAGTTCCAGCAAAGAGTTTATTAGTGACTACAGCTCGAATGGACCCGTCCTGGCTTGCTACGGCTGCTTCTTATAGCCTGCAGCCGTAGCTGCCAGCCAATGGGAGTGCAGGGTTTCTTCCCGCACTATTTAAACCAATACCATTTGACATTTTACAAGAACAGTTCAAATAAACCAATAACATTCAAACCTACATACATAACAGTGTCCTTCTTTGCCCCCTCTTTCTGCCTTCCTTCTCAGTTTCTCCTTCCTTCCTTTCACTTTCTCCTTTTTTCCCTTCTCTTTCTGTCTTCCTTCTCACTTTCTCCTTCCCTCCTTCCTTCCTTCCTTCCTTCCTTCCTTCCTTCCTTCTCACTTTCTCCTTCCTTTCCCCCTCTTTCTGTCTTCCTTCTCTCTTTTCCATCCATCCATCCATCCATCCATCCATCCATCCATCCATCCCATCCCATCCCATTCCATTTTAAGACAACTGAAACAATTTCTTCCCAAACCGGAACGCAGATGGAAAACTTTTCTTTCAGACTTCACCTTTCTGAACATTGGTGATGCAATTCCCATTCACATATTGCCTATATATAAGATGCACTGATTATTGATTCCAAAACAATGCAGGGACAACAGTGTGATCAGGAAAATGCTGCCATTGCACACTTGTACCCCCATATCTAACGCAAGTATCGATGTTGTGTCCACCATGGCATGGACACAACATCCTGCATGGGTTGCCATCTGCTGTGCCCCAGATACCTACATGGAAATGTATATCTAATAGAAAGTTGCTCATAAAAATGAGTGTTTTGTAAATAGTTTCTAAAAATGCTTCAATTGGGAAAAGAAATGGAATGTAATCCATTTCTTACTTGTTACATATGATATAACATCTCCTGGATCCAGAATTGAAAATCAGTTCTGCCTCAATTTTACTTGAGTGGTGGCATCTCACTTTTAGACAACTATCTACCTTAAATGTTGCTGGATTTAAATATTGCTGGATGTTTACAAGCACCCATTTCAAAATCCTTCCCTCTGTTATCACAAGAAGATGCTTTAATATAGGTTTCCTCCAACTTGCTGCCTCCTTCTTTACGGCATGGAAGAAATAAAATTATTGCACACAAGCTATTACACTGCAGTTTTTATCTGGGTTGACATCAACGTTAAATTTTTTTCCTTTTCTAGCAACAATTCCAGGGCAGTCAGATGATTACTACGTGGCTGTCCTATTAGCCTACAAAAACTTGCAGGTCATTAATAAATGTCTCTAACATTTGCAAGAATGCAACAGAAGATACTTCCCAAAGATCAAGGTCTAATCTTATAAACTTGGCTTGATTCCCCCCGGCCCCTTCTCTGTATGTTTGTTTGTTTGTCTGTCTGGCTTCAGGCCACAGTAAAAATTTATCAAAGCATATGCAATTAACATGGAGCAAAATATCTGCTCCTCCCCACCTCTTTCCTATGAAAAACATGGCACACCCCGTACAATTAGCAGTAGTGGCTGATTGCTAATTACTGAGCTGCTTTCATTTCCCCAGACTTACACATGACTAATTAAACTCTGCTTTTCCACCGGATAATGAAACCACAGTCTCCCCTAAGCAGGTGGTCATAAAACAGATTGGCTACCAACGCACCCCCTTGTTTTTGATTCAGAGCGATCAGATTCAGATTCTACCAAGGCTGGAGAAACAAGACTCAAACTCTGTCCTCGCACAATGCATCTTCAGACAGAAGCAGACATTTCATAATACTCAAGACTTCTTTGATCAGCTAATGGGTAAATTACATATGAAATGACTAAGCACTTCTTTGGAACATCTTAAAAGCATAAATCTGTGACAGACAATTTTGAAAGGTCTTATATTGGAAGAATGTGTTGAATTGTTATCGTGAGGCAACAATGGGCGCAACATCCTACTGATACTCATATATTAATATCCTGATGACATTAATTTGGTGATTGTTACCTGGTAGACAATACCTTTCCCAAAGTTCCACAGGTGTCAAGCTACACAACAACCCCACAAAACTTCCAGCTACTTATGTATTTTTTTCCAACTTACTGTTCTCCTAACATGACTTCTGGCCAAGCCACTTAGAAATTCTGGGAGCTGCAGTCTCGACAACATCTGGGAAAGGCTGGGCTAGACTCATAGTCTCATTTCTAGATAGTTTCTCCAGTGATTTTGTAGCAGTTTTCTGCACTCCTCTTCCACACTTTTATTACAGTGCAAACATCAAAATGAGAGGCCTCTCAAAACACAGTTCTGTGGCTTGGAGAGAAGTGATGCTTAAAAGCAAATTCTTCCTATGTTCAATTATACACAGAGCAACTAGATCTCAAAGAACCTGCCAGGATAAATTTATGGAAAAAGAAAGGTTGATCCATCATCAGCTATTTTTACATTAATATGTCTGGGAGTAGAAAGGAAGAGAGAAACTATATTTGGTTTGTTTAACAGATTCTTCCAAGTCTGGGAAAAGAAACAGAAATAAAAATAGTTCACCTACTGGATCAAAATATTAATGCATAAGCATACTGAAAATTGCTAGATTGATTCATTATTCAAAACATTATTAAAAATATCATGGACAAGTAAATAAATGCTGTATTAATCTTTAGTATAGCTAAAAGCTATAATAAAATGAGCAATTTTATACTTAGCTAGTGGCTGAAATTGCAAAGACCAGCAAGCTCTAGTAATAAAAATCAAGGAGACAGAAAAAAATGGGACAAAACTTAAATATAAAGAAGACTAGATTAATGATACGTGCAACAACTAGCCCTGGAATTGACAATTATATTAAAATGGTAAATATCTTCTGCCTTTTAAAGTCAACAATCAACAGTAAAGGATGGACAATCAAAAAAATACACCCAACTACAACTTGATAAAACAGTCATAAGGTTTTGGAAGAGGTACTGAAATGCTGGGGTGGGCCTATATACATACAAAGATCAGAATCATGCAAGCCATGGCATTCCCTAGGACACTCTATGGAAGTGAAAGTTGGACTTTGAAGAAGCAAGAGAAGAAGAGTGTTGTCACTTTTGATCTTTTGAGTTGGAGAAGACTCCTGAGAATACATTAGACAACCAAGAAAAGAAACAACAGATCCTCAAATATATGAGAGTTCTCACTCAAGGCACAAATGACCAGGCTCAAATTCTCCTTCTTTGGACACATTTTGTGAAGACCTGGCTATCTGGAGAAGGTTCTACTGCTGGGAAAGATAGAAATAAAGAGAAGAAGATGACCAGAAGCCAGATAGAAAAGACACAAGTTACAGTAGCAATGAGTGCCCCTCTGGAAACCAGGTTAGAGACAGATTGCCATGGAGAAAATCTATCCATGTGGGAGTGGACAATGACTTGATGGCACATCGTCAATCTAATCTGAAGAAACTCTAGTAAAGTCAAGACATGTCTTATTTTTGAGCAGGTTGCTACAGTTGTACTCTAAGCCATTTGATTAACTTCAGAATTTACCGATGAACCAAGTTTATATACAATTGCATTGGGTTTGTGTAACTCAAAATTAATGTCTATTTTCCTTTTGGCGGGGGGGGGATTCCATATGCTCAAATTACAGTTCTAGGCACATTTATTCTAGAGTAAACCCCATATGATTGCTAGGCTTACCGACACGATACTTACTTTGGAGAAAATCCTAATCCAAGCAATTCAAATAACACCCAGCAGCCTTAACCAGTTTTGAGAGTTAATTTAAAGGATGCCAGATAACAAACCTGGGCGACATTATGCCCATGAAACCAGAGCTCCATCCCTCTGGTTCAGCAAGAAGCAACTCTGTACATTACTGGCTCTTGCTGATAAATAAACATCAACAGGGCTGATTGAAATCTGAAGGATATGTTCCCCAGTGCAATATTCAGTGATACTTACTCTACGAAGCAATTAGGCAACTGGGAAAAAAATTATAATTTCAATTAAACCCAAATGATGGAGATCAGTCCTACAGTTTAGCGCAATGCCATAGACAAGGGGATGGGGTGGTGCTTATAATACTATCAACATCACAGTCCTCAAGGGGAGGGAAAGATCAACCTTCTATGATGACAACCTCCTCGCTGTAGGCAAGGTCAGGATGGAGGACAACAGCCAGTGCAAAGATCCGGTGGGGAAGGGGTTGGATTTACTAACTTCTTATTCACTGTTCAGTTCTTTAAAAAATCTTCATACATCCTCTTAATTTCACACAATTCTGATGGGCTGGACTCAGTGGTGGGATTCAAAAAAATTTACTATCGGTTCTGTGGGCATGGCTTGGTGGGCATGGTGTGGCTTGGTGGGCATGGCAAGGGAAGGTTACTGCAAAATCCCCATTCCCTCCCCACCCCCCTAACCTGCTTTCCAGCTCCGTTCTCCTGTGCAGGGCAACCAAAGAAGAGCCAGCCAATCAGCTGGGACTTGGGAGGCAGAGAATAGATGGGGGCGGGGCCAGTCAGAGGTGGTATTTATCAGTTCTCTGAACTACTCAAAATTTCCACTACCGGTTCTCCAGAACTGGTCAGAACCTGCTGAATACCACTTTTGGCTGGACTTCACATTCCACCAACCAACCCATACATATGTGGGGCTGAGGAAAATCGATAAGCCATTCCTCTAGCTTGGCTCTTCATGGATCCAAATAGTGTTTTACATACCATCTAAGTTCATCTATTGCAGTACAGGTAGTCCTCAACTTACGGCCACAATTGAGCCCAAAATTTCTGTTGCTAAGTGAGACAATCGTTAAGGGAGTTATGCCCCATTTTATGACCTTTCCTGCCACAGTTGTTAAGTGAATCACTGCAGTTGTTTAAGTTCATAAAATGTTTGTTAAGTGAATCTGGCTTCCCCATTGACTTTGCTTGTTAGAAGGTCAGTCACAAAAGGGGATCCCATGAACCCCCCACCCGGGACACTGCAACCGTCATAAATATGAGTCAATTGCCATCTGAATTCTGATCATGTGACCATAGGGATACTGCATTGGTCATAAGTGTCACAATGTCACTTTTTTCAGTGTCTTTGTAACTTTGAACTGTCACTAAGTGAACAGTTGTAAGTCGAGGACTACCTGTGATTGATCTGGTATTGGTAATACTGGATCTACAACTTTACAGAAGTTGTAAATACAGGCCATGGTTTGTTGAGTAAACTACCTTTTGAAGGCAGTCTATTAGCCCAGATGGTGGGGTGTTAATTTTAGAAGCCATATTGGTTGAGTTCCCATGAAGCATGTATATTTTCAGCTAATATCCAAGCTGGGCAAAAGCAGACACCAACTTATTCTGTTTTATTCTTATTCATAAAACTCTTCTAAAAATACAGAAGGGGAGGACGGAGGATCACATGGGCAGCTAATTTTACTCAGTTACTACTCAAGACGCTCTTGAACCTTCACCCAGCCCTTCTATTTTCTCTTAGAGATTGTAAAGGCTCTCTCCAGCAACTGAATTCCCTTTGATCAACCAGAACTGGCAGCTGGCCAAACGCCTTCTACTCACTTAATATCCTTGCCCGAGACACAACCTCCTCTTCCTCCTACTCCTCTAAAACCATCAACTGTCAGAAGCACTTCTGAACTCCCACCAGACTCATAAAAGTCCTCTAAAAACAACAGAAACTGTCCTGGAGCCAAACATCTGGATTGATGAATTTAAATCCATCGTTACCACTGCTCCAATTCTCTCCGTCAAAAGAGAAAAGCAGCAGATTTTTTTTTTTGATGGATTTAGGATTTTCACTCCTTCTTCCCGAAAACTCTAGAGAACAGCGCAAGACAACCAATCTTACAGGAGGAAGATAGGGCAACTCCATGTTTTGTCTTCAGCTCTCTTAACTGTCTGAGCCAACGGACAAAAAAAAAGCATGCAAGAATGCAAAAGACGTGCGTTAATGTATCAACTTAGCAACTGAGATGCTCAGGCCAACCTAAGTCTCAGTTTGCTTTCTCTTTCATCTTTTTTGTTTTGCAATTTATGGCATGCCTCCGGTAGGTTTACCCCAAATTAAGTGCATTTCATTTCTTTTCCAAGCGTAACTGAATCTCAGCTGGAATCAAGGCACAGCACCCCACAACAGGGTTTGTGCCAAGCCCCCCAATTCCCAGACTGGCTTTCTTCCCACTACTCTATTTTCAGGACTCTCAATTTATGGTGGTTGTGGGAGACAGAGTCACTTGTATGAAAGGACAGGCCATTTTCTTCCCTCAAAACACAAGTTAAAAAGAACAGAACAACTGCGTTGGAAGTTAAAAAGAACAGAACAACAGCGTTGGAAGGGACCTTGGAGGTCTTCTAGTCCAACCCCCTGGTCAAGCAGGAGACCCTATACTGTTCCAGACAAGAGGCTATCCAATCTCTTCTTAAAAGCCTCCAGTGTTGGAGCACCCACAACTTCTGAAGGCAAGCCCTTCCAGTGGTCAGCACACAAACAGCACACAAGCCAGCAATCCTATTCACTTATCTCAGTGCGTGTTCTCAGGGGGAGAGAGAAAATGCCTTTAAAAAACAACTTACCATCAGCAGGGGAGTCGTCCACCACATTAATTCCTTGTTGTCTGATGTTCTTCCTTGCCCATAATTTTCCTCCCTCCTGGGTTTCCTCTCCCCGAAGACAAGCTGAAGACCTGCCACTGTACCTTCCCAGCTTGTTCTTGGATCATCTGAAAAACAAGACACCTCAGGAAAGGGGGGCTGCAACCTGCTGGGACCCCCATCCCAACCTTTGCAAAGACCCTGTTGGGAGTGCGGGGTGGGAGACTTTCTTAGCCGACCTCACAAGGTTCCTCACAGGGCAACAAATTACAAAGGGGTGTGCACGCAGAGTGGAAGTCACACTGATGTTCCCCAGGCACATGATTGGCTCTCCTGCTCTCTCTCTGTCGCCCAGACCTTTCAAAATGAAAGGGTCGCCTCGTGGCTTCCTTACCCCACATGCTCCAAATATCCCTGGAGCGAGGGGAGGTTCATTCTGGCCCGGGGTGTCCTGCCAGCCATCCCTAAAGGCCTCCCTCTCTCTCTTACTCTCTCCCTCCTCTCTCTCTCTCCTCTCCCTCTCTCTCCCTCCCTCCCTCTCTTTATTTATTTATTTATTTTGTCAAGCGATTATAAGATAACAGGTATAAGTATAAACGTAGTTATGAATACATGAAATGGATACATATAAGAAAAATAAAAAGAAACAATAGGACAGGGACGGTAGGCACGTTGGTGCGCTTATGCACGCCCCCTAATCTCTCTCCCTCCCTCCCACTCTCTCTCCCCCTCTCCCTCCCCCCCTCTCTCTGAAGGAAACGGCTGGAAAGGAGAGCTTCTCCTCCACACTTGTGGCGCATCTATGGCTCAATTCGAAGGGGACAGTCTTGAGGCTCTGAGCTGCGGCTCCTTTGGAACCCCTTCCCCTGCGGTTTCGCAGCCGGAGGTCGCCCATCCCGTGCTCGAGTGAAAGAGGCGGGGGCGCAGGGCTGGAAACCATCCGATCCACCCACCCGTCCCAGAAGAGAGAGAGAAGGGGGGGGCGGGGGAGATCGGCTGCAAAGCGGAGCCAAACCTCCGGCCCGTCCGCCAGCTTTCCGCAAAACCGCACCACGCGGTGCCAAAGGGAAGTTGGAACGGAGCGCGCGTGGGGACCGAGCCCCCCTTTTCCCCCAACGAGCCCCCCACCCTTCCGCAGTTACCTTCTCGGGCTCCCCACAGTCTGGCCATAGCTCCAGGAACCGGGCTCTTTCTTCTTCTCTCCCCCCGCCCGCTCCCCACCCGGCACAGAGGCGCCTCCGGGCCAACCGTGGCTCGCCAAACGCCCCGGAGCTTGGGTCGCTCGCTTCCCCTCCGCCCGGCGTAGAGCAAAGATGGTTGGAGCGGCGATCCACCCCCTACCCAAACTGGGGCGGGGGAGGGAGGCGGTGAGAAAACGGGGGAGGGGGGGAGGGAAGGCGACAGCGCCGCGTTTGCAGCCCGACTGATCCTGATGATCCCGATCCAGCCTTGGAAGCCAGACGGGAACCGTCTTGTCTTGCGCCCTTCCTTTTCCTGGCGCGCAGTCTGCTCTCTGCCCCTCCGCTTTGCTTTGCGCCCAGCCTGGCTCCACTCCGCTCTCCTCTTGCAGCCGTGCGCTTAGTCCTGCCCGGGTACTGTACTTCCCGCTCTCCCTCCTCCTCCTCCTCCTCCGCCACTCCGCCCCCGCCCCGCCCCGCCCCGCCCCGGAGTCAGGCTTGTTTGGAGCTACTTTGCCCAACAGGCTTGAGAGGAGGCGCGCAGGGGTTGGAGGGGGGAGGGGGGAGGCTGGGAGTTGAAAGAGCCCGCTCGCTTCCGGCTTCTCACTTTCTCTTTTTCTCACCAACTTGCCGGGGGGTGGAAAGTTGTCCTCCCTCCCTCCCACCCACTCACCCCACTCCCAAGAAGGAGGGTTTTCCAGCGTAGGGAAAGAAAGAAAGAAAGAAAGAAAGAAAGAAAGAAAGAAAGAAAGAAAGAAAGAAAGAAAGGAAGGAAAGGAAAGGAAAGGAAAGGAAAGGAAAGGAAAGGAAAGGAAAGGAAAGGAAAGGAAAGGAAAGGAAAGGAAAGGAAAGGAAAGGAAAGGAAAGGAAAGGAAAGGAAAGGAAGAAAGAAAGAATCCGATTGCAAGCCGGGCTAAGTGGGGAGCCTCAAGGCAAAAGCACTGGATGCCAGGGGTGGGGTGGGGTGGGGGCTTCACACGACCCGCTTAACGCATCCTTCGTGGCGCCAGGAATAACGGGACAAGTCAGCCGGCTGGATTCTGAATCCCCCCTCCTCCCTCTCTTTCCCACCGGCCAACTGCATTCTTGGATCACCTTGGCGGGAATTGAGCCCGGCAGCATCACCTAATTGTCGGGCTGTTTAGGATCGCGTTACCTGCTGGATTCAGAGGTCTCAAACTTGGCAACTTTAAGACTTGTAGACTTCAACTCCCAGAATTCTCCAGCCAGCTATCCACAAGTCTTAAATTTGCCAGGTTTGGGGACCCCTGTCAGCTGGATAGTCAGAGGGATGCAGAGGGATGTGTGTTTACTTTACCAAAAAAAGCACTAAAGTTCAGAGATCCTCAGCTGGCTGAAATAATAGCCTTTTAGGGTCCCTCCCCCTCCTTTTCAAACAGTGAAAACTGTATTTAAACTGCAGGCCAAAGTAGGGCACCATCAAAGAACAAAGCAATATCCAGTACTTATGGGGTGATTTTGCTCCTTCTGCCTCAAACTTCTTGTTTATCATGAGGACTATGAAACATGGAAGCCTTATCCCCTCCTTTTTCAGAGGCAGGAATTCCCCGCCCCAAGCCCCTTTTGTTAAAGCCCTTGCCAAAAACACTTTCCCCTCTGTTTCTTCTTCTTTGTGGAAGGAAGCAACACTCTCACACCGTGAGACTTGAAATAAATGGGATACTTGACACCTTCAAACCAAACTTTTAAACTTTAGTCACCCACCATGTCAAAGAGACTTTTTATAAACAATGCTGATTAATTTGAACATGGTAGAAGAGGAAAATGACAAAAGAAACAAAATCAATGAAATTGAATGTGGCAGTGAAAAAAGTTAAGGGCCCAATAGGTGGGGGAGAAAACTTGGGAGTACCTCCCTTCCTTAGTGCCCTAAACACATATTTATTTTGTTTAGTGGTTAATCCAGGACAGTTGGTGTATCGAGTGTCTTCTGCAGCAAATGGGATGATGTTGAATCAGTAACGTGTGCTGATGTCATCGTACAAGCATCACCACAGCAGACTTCAATCCCAACTTTTGGTACAAGTACATAAATTGCTGCATATGTGAATTGGATCATGTTTTTCGCCCAGCATTTGCCTATTGGATCATGGATTTGGATCAACAATCAACTGGATTGTGATTATCGGTCAATGACCAACTGAATCATGATCATTAGACAATGATCAATTGGATCATGATCATTATTAGTCAATGATCATTTGTCAATGATCCATTGGATCGTGATCATTAGTCAATGATCAATTGGATCACATTCACTGATTAGTGATCATTTGTCAGTGATCAATTGGATCATGACCATTTGTCTGATCAATTGGATCATGGTCATTTGTCAATGATCAATTGTATCATCATTGGTCAGTGATCAATTGGATCATGATCATTAGTCAATGATCCATTGGATCACATTCATTGATCAATGATTGTTTGTCAATGATCAATTGGATGGTGATCATTTGTCAATCATCAACTGGACCATGATCTTTTGTCAGTAATCAATTGGATCATGACCATTTGTCTGATCAATTGGATCATGGCATTGGTCAATGATCAATTGTATCATCGTTGGTCAGTGATCAATTGGTTAATTGGTTGGTCAGTTGAGGGATTGCTTGCTTTCCCCCTCGCCCGGTGGGCTTCCCACGGTGAGCCAATTCCACACAAAACCTCTCCAGTTCTGTCATGGGGTGAGAGAGCCCCGAAAGGTGGACTCAGCCCCTTTTATTAGGTTTTCTCTAAAGCAAGCAGTTACAGTACAAAGAAGCTCATTCTTGTTGATTACATATTACACTTAATGCCATATTTGGTTATTGTGATATAAGGAAGAAAAGAAAAGCAGCTGTAACAGGCATGTAACTTTTGCTGATATGTACCTATCATGTTAGCCAGCTTATCAGTGGTGGGTGCAAGCGCTATCTAGCTACTGGTGAAATGCAGGTGCAGAAGTTATGCGAGCATCAAACAAAGTTGTTACAATTTGTGTGCGAGCAAAGAAAAACAAACAGACAGTGTGGCTTTGTTCTCTGCTGCTAACTTGGCTCAACTCCCACAGAAGCCTGCATAATGGCTGATACAAAGGCAATTAATGATTTTATAGCAACATCTCCTCCGTTTTGTTTTTGAAGGTAATCAGCACTGACCTATGCCTAAGGATCCTCATGAGACCATACACTCTCCAGCGCATGGTGTCAGAGCAGACCTGACGGCAGTTCAGTCAGGGCCTTCCTCATCAGAGGATAGGCAATCACAAGGAGGTTTCAACATGGGGGCAGTTAATTCATGCTGAAGCAGCTGGACAGAAGTGGAGGGTTAGGTAGGCCTCCAGGACATAACCATAGACACAATATTGGGGATACATTGGATACAGCAGCAGAGAAGCACAAAAATCAAGGGGTTTCAGCAGGGAAGGGGGCCAAATACATAAGATTCAATAGCAAAATAAGTGTGATCAACAAAACCAGAACATACATAACGTCCAAGTAATGGAGGCTGAGAAAGAGAGATAAGCCACAACAGCCTCCAGGATTGAAACAGCAAGTCCACCTGGAATAAGTCACGGTGTAAGATGATCTAGGCAACCATCCACAGGGGCCTGACCAGTTCATGCTGCATACTGGGTGAGCAACGGGGCAGTGGATGGAGACAGTAGAGGGCTGAGAGGTCCAGATGGACAAGGTTGACCAGGTGACTTCCTCAGTTCCTAGCTTGAAGGAGGCATGTGAAACAGGGTCGGCAAGCAGGACAGCAGAGGAGACCAGAAGGCACAGGAGTACAGGAAGCATCTCCGCCAAATGCTGTGGCTTGTGGCTCAAGGTTACTTCACAAGGTAGGGTCTGGTGTGTCTGGCAGGAACCCAAAGCACTCTGTCAGGTAGTTGGATGGCTGCATAACCTCAACCCCAAGTAATGAGATCGGCAGGCCCTTTCCAAGTCAGGTCAGGTAAGCAACGATAGTACACCTGTGGTTTGGGTAAATCTGCAGAAGAGGGAGAGCAAAAATGGCGCTCTGCAGCGGTAGTTAGCAGGTGGCCAGTTAGATTAACAAAATTCAGAGTATATAAGCATAGGTTCAGGGTATTTTGTATCGCTGGGAGGCCAGGGGGATTTTTCCCCTGTTTCAAATATCGATTGAGTGCATGTTTAAGTGTCTGGTTAGCGCGCTCTGCCAAGGCTTAGCCCTGGCTATTGTAAGGAATTCCAAATTTGTGGATAATGTCCCATCGATTACAAAACTCTGACATGGCAGAGCTTGTGTCTGCGGACTATTATCAGTTTTAGCTCTTTTGGGCGTCCCAGCGATGCAAAGGTTGAATACAGTGGTTGATCACATGTTTAGAGGCTTCCCTCTGAGGATTGGCCATAATAAACCCTGAAAATGTATTAACGGAAACTTGTAGATATTTCCAGGGGGCAAAAGGAGCATATTGGGTAACATCCATTTGCCATATGTGGCAGGCCTGTGTGCCTCTGGGGTTGACTCCCATAGGAATAGCAATAGCCTGCTGACTACAAGTGGGGCATTGCTGCCATATGGCCGCTGCCTCAGCAGCTGTAATAACAAATTGTTTAATGAGCGCTTTTGTATTTTGGTGAAAGTATGAGTGGCTTTCCCAAGGTGTTACAGGTTGTAAAGGCAAGATCAAATCGCTGCATCGTCTGCCCTATTGTTACCTTCTTGGAGCACACCAGGGAAAGGTTGGTGGCTCCTAATATGAGCAACAAAACATGGACAATTTTGTTCTGCGATTAGGGACTGCAGAGTACAAAATAATGCCAATAAATCAGGTTCAATAGATGGTGATAGGTATGAGCCAAATATTGTTAAAACAATTTGAGAAACATACAAGCTATCAAGAATCAAATTAATTGGGACTTTAGAAAAAGCTGAAAAGCCAAAATTGCAGCGGCCAATTCAGCACGCAGATTTTGTGGTGGCGTTTTGTCTTAAAAGGATTAGAGAGGGGTTTGGAGATAGCTTGCAGGTATGGTTTCAGGAGAAAGAAAAATAACACATCAGTATTGCAGTTACTAAACAGATAAATCAGTTTCAACTAAATGGAGACACAACAGATGAGAAAGGGAAAAAACTGGATTCAAATGCTTCAGGAAAAGGATGAACAGGTAAAAGCATTTAAACACACAGTAAATGCAAGAATGAACCTTTTCTTGTAAATGAACTTAGAACATTCGTTAATAACCCTGGGTTTTTCTTAAAAGCACAGAGAGGAGAGAAAATTTAACTCTGTTCCTCATCCGGTCCAATTGGCCAGATCAGACCAGAAGAAGACAATCACTCAGTGTTTTTAATTCTTAACAATTTAAATTTAATATCTGAAGGATCAGAGACACTTAACAGTTGCAACAGTTACCTCTAGGACACACAAAGTCTTAGACACACACATGTGTGCGCACACATATACCCACACACAAAGACACAGAGGAAAACAAAACTTTTCAGGTTTACACACACACACTGATCATTCCCACAATAAATCTCTCAGTTAAATTGGGGAAGGCATAGATCTTAAGGAATATCGAATTTATGGTGAATCATTAGATATTCCATGACCATGTGCCATGTGGTCAAAATTTGGATAGGGGCTCTAGGGGCCGAATGGAGATATTCCCCAATTCAGTCCAAGTGGGGATTTTAGGCTTCCTTTTCAGAATAAGACGGGCATTGTTTCCAAATGAAAGTTAACAGAGCAATCAAATCTTTGTTTTTGGGTGGGGAGAGCCTTACCCCATTTGTCACGTCGGGGTGGGGTCCTTTTCCTTGTTGCCTTGCTAATTTCCTAGCAGCCTCAGTGATCTGACTGAGCTCCCCAGATGCGTGATCTGCTCCCGAGACAGGTTCCCTCCCATCTTACCTAATTCCGTCGGGACGGCAGCGCCACCTTTCAGGCAAAATGGGGTCGAGCGGGTCTGACGCCGCTGGAGCGATCACGCGGGTCACCAGTTGAGGGATTGCTTTCCCCTCGCCGGTGGGCTTCCCACGGTGAGCCAATTCCACAAAACCTCTCCAGTTCTGTCATGGGGTGAGAGAGCCCGAAAGGTGGACTCAGCCCCTTTTATTAGGTTTTCTAAAGCAAGCAGTTACAGTACAAAGAAGCTCATTCTTGTTGGTTACATATTACACTTAATGCCATATTTGGTTATTGTGATATAAGGAAGAAAAGAAAAGCAGCTGTAACAGGCATGTAACTTTTGCTGATATGTACCTATCATGTTAGCCAGCTTATCAGTGGTGGGTGCAAGCGCTATCTAGCTACTGGTGAAATGCAGGTGCAGAAGTTATGCGAGCATCAAACAAAGTTGTTACAATTTGTGTGCGAGCAAAGAAAAACAAACAGACAGTGCGGCTTTGTTCTCTGCTGCTAACTTGGCTCAACTCCCACAGAAGCCTGCATAATGGCTGATACAAAGGCAATTAATGATTTTATAGCAACAGTCAGTGATCATTGGTTAATGATCAATTGCATTGTGATCAATTGGATCATGGTTTTTCCAGCCTTGTCTTCTACTCAGATCCTGATGCTCTCTATAGGTTTCTGCCTGTTGGGGGCAGGGGGAGGAGGGCAGGTGTCACTAGACCGGAGATACTCCAGGTCCCATCAATTAAGCAGGGACACCTTTCAGGGCTGGGAAGCAGGCTGTCCCGGAGGATCGGTGCTGCCCCCTGGAATGGTCTCCTCCACCCAACCTTGAGATCTTTGATATTGCTCCTAATTTGATTTTCTACAAATTTCTAAAGATGTGGTGTCTGAGCCTTTTCCATTTTCTTTGATATATATTGCTTTCTTTTTGAATGTTTACTGCAAGCCACTGTGAGTTGGGTGGCCTTGAAATTGAAATAATAAATAAAATACAGAACACCCACGCCTACCCCAGCAGGTTTCTTCTCCGACTGGAATCAGGCAATTTCCCCTTACATTTTTCACAATCCTCATGATGTATCTCTGCCCTGGATTACAGCAGATTGGAAAATTAAAAATGGCAACTGTTGAGCACTAATCACTGTATCATTTTCCAGAGGAAGCTGAAAACTCTCATCTTTTTCCCTGTCAAGCATCTATCACTTTCAAGAACTGCCTTGCTAAATCTCTTTGTCTCCTCCTCCAATCTCTTGTCCATGTAGGCCCTGGGAAAGTTTAGTCCCAGCCAAATTGGCAAATGCTTCTTCCCCCAGCAAAACTGGATTACAAAATGCTTTTTTTATTATTATATTTTTCACGGAGTCCAGAAACTGGTCAGAGCTCTTCTTTTTAGCAGCTGCAGCTGCTTAGCATCAATGCAGAAGATGGGAGGAACTCAGGAGTCCCCAATGAATTGGAGTTATGGTGCTCCCCCCAAATTTTCCAGCCAGCAGAGCTGATCCATAGTATAGATTATTTTCCATGATAATAATAACCTCCGATTCTGGTAGGATGGCTACATTATACATGCTGGCCAATGTTCCTCGAAGTATTGAAAATGGAGATGCGCTAACAACAACAGAGGGGTCTCCTTGGGAATATTTGATTGATTTACTCCCTGCTCTAAAATTCACATGCAGACACTCTTTGCCTTTAGCACTATAGTTTTCAAGCATGTGGTATCTGCCGGAGACACAATCTTGGGCCAGGAGTCACTGGCTCAGTGAAAGGGGGGTGGGGAGGGCAAACCACAAACCGACTAAATTTATTTGGATTGCAAACACATTCGATTGAAGTAGAGCAATTCGCATGCATTTGGGAGAGCCCATTTGGTCTCATTGTTGAGTCACCAGGCTAAAAACCAGGAGACTGTGAGTTCTAGTTCTGCCTTAGGCATGGAAACTGACTGGGTGACTTTGGGCCAATTACCAGCAAATTATGAGTTCTAGTTCTGCCTTAGGCATGGAAGCCGACTGAGTGACTTTGGGCCAATCACCAGGAGACTGTGAGTTCTAGTTCCGCCTTAGGCATGAAAGCCGATTGGATGACTTTGGGCCAATCACCAGGAGACTGTGAGTTCTGGTTCTGCCTTAGGCATGAAAGCAGATTGGATGACTTTGGGCCAATCACCAGGAGACTGTGAGTTCTAGTTCTGCCTTAGGCATGGAAGCCGACTGAGTGACTTTGGGCCAATCACCAGGAGACTGTGAGTTCTAGTTCCGCCTTAGGCATGAAAGCCGATTGGATGACTTTGGGCCAATCACCAGGAGACTGTGAGTTCTGGTTCTGCCTTAGGCATGAAAGCAGATTGGATGACTTTGGGCCAATCACCAGGAGACTGTGAGTTCTAGTTCCGCCTTAGGCATGGAAGCCAACTGGATGACTTTGGGCCAATCACTAAGAGACTGTGAGTTCTAGTTCTGCCTTAGGCATAAAAGCAGATTGGATGACTTTGGGCCAATCACCAGGAGACTGTGAGTTCTAGTGTTGCCTTGGGCATGACAGCCGGCTGGGTGACTTTGGGCCAATTGCTAGGAGACTGTGAGTTCTAGTTCTGCCTTAGGCATGGAAGCTGACTGGGTGACTTTGGGCCAGTCCTTCTCTCTCAGCCCAACTCACCTCATAAAATTATTGTTATGGAGAAAAAAGGAGGAAGAAGAAATATTAGGCATGTTGGCCATTTTCAGTTATTTAATCAAATCATAAAGGCAGGATATAAATAAATTAAAAAACCATGTCCAGTGCCAAACTGATATCAACACTTGCCTGATAATGTGGCTTAGCCATGAGTGTGAATGTATGTATGTATGTGTGTGTGAGAGAGAGAATGTATAAATGCAAACGTACACATACATATGTATGTTTCTTCAATTTATTTAGCCGCCCAACTCACAATTGGCAATTCTGCCTGGCATGCAACATTTGAAAACAAAAGTATAACTTTTCATAGAAAACATAAGGAGTCATAAACATCAACTAAAGAGCCAGATCAGTCTGAACAAATAACAGCCATGGAACGAGCAACAGTCTAACTATAAATATACACACATATACATAGCAAACGGAATCCAGTTACACCAGGTCTAACACAGCCCTAATAGGTCTAATTAGGTCAGCAGCATTTTTCAAGCATGAAGTTTCTTAATGATCCCAAATGAGGAAAAAACAGGAAATCTGAAGGTTTCCTATGGTGCCCTTCTATTTCATATAATTTCCTCTTCCATTTTATATCTTCCATTTTTTAAAAAAAAAATGGTTTTACATTGTGTAAGCCGCCTCGAGTCACCATGGGCGAATAGGTGGCAATATAAATTAAATAAATAAATAAAATATTAAAGATAAAGGTTCCCCTTGCACATACATGGTAATTGTTTCCGGCTCTAGGGGGCGGTGCTCATCTCCATTACAAAGCCAAAGAGCCAGCGCTGTCCAAAGATGACTCTGCGTCATGTGGCTGACAGGACTAAACGCCGAAGGCGCATGAAACGCTGTTCCCTTCCCACCAAAGGTGGTCCCTATTTTTCTACTTGCATTTTTTACATGTTTTCGAACTGCTAGGTTGGCAGAAGATGGGACAAGTAATGGGAGCTCACTCGGTGCGGGCTAGGGGATTGAACCGCCGAATTGCTGACCTTTCTGATCGACAAGCCACTGAGCCACCAGGTCCCTCCTTTTATATTAAGAAGCATCTCAAAGCTTCCCAGCTGTACAATCCTACCTGGGAGTCACACCTATAAAAGACATGGGGTTTTCCTTAACAAATACAGACAGTCTTCGACTTAACAACAGTTCATTTAGGGACCATTCAAAGTTACAGCAGCACTGAAAAAAAGGGACTTATGACCCTTTCCCACACTTATAACCATGGTCACAATGATCAAAATAGAGACTCTTGGCAACCGGCTTGTATTTATGACGGTTGCCGTGTCCCATGGTCACGTGATCCCCTATTGCGGACTTAGTCGATGGGCAAGCCAGATTCGCTTAGCGACTGTGTTGCTAGCTGAAACAACTGTAACGATTCACTTAACAAATGTGGCAAAAAAGGTTGTAAAGCGGGGCAAAGCTCACATAACCAATGTCTCGCTTAGAACATACATTTTGGGCTCAACCGTGGCCCTCAGTTGAGGACTACCTGCACACAGAGGATTGCTTCCAGAGTAGATGAGACAAGCTCTGGTGAGCGATGATGGCTGATAGTGAAATAACACTATCTGGATTGCAAAGGGTTAGTAGGAGACCACAAGGAAATCCTTGGGTTTCCAATCAGATTGGGAGATCAAAAACAATATATGGATAAACGAGGGAATGGCAATTCACTTCTACCCCTCAAAAATGTCATGGAGATGTCTGTGCAGTTCCCCATGATTTGTGGTCCCATGTGCGTCAGCAGCATCCATTGGGTTGTGGTGTGGAGAGTGGGAGTGAAAACAGCATTGACTACGATAACGCAATCCCATCCCTTTGGTACACACAAAGGAGAGAAAACTTACCTTGTGATAGTGCAATGCTTGTGCAGATACAGATAAATACAGAATAACAGAGTTGGAAGGGACCTTGTAGGTCATCTAGTCCAACTGCCTACCCAAGCAGGAGACTCAACACCATTTCTGACAAATGCCTCTTCTTGAAAGCCTCCAGTGATGAAGCTCCTACAACTCCTGAAGGCAACTTCTGTTCCATTGGTTGATTGTTCTCACTGTCAGAAAGTTTCTCCTTATTTCCAGATTGAATCTCTCCTTGATCAGCTTCCATCCATTATTCCTTATCTGGCCTTCAGGTGCTTTAGAAAATAGGTTGACCCTCTGCTCATGACTTCACTTTCTGTAAAAAATAGTCCCAGATTTCAGCAGTTCCAGGAAGATTCCACATCCAATTGCACTATTCAGGTGACCCTGAGGGCAAGATTAACCTCCAAGTGCCCTCAATGTCTCTTGGAAAGAATGCAAAGGACCAGATGACTGCAAGATGAACCCAAATCCTTGCATTCCCCACCATCCACTCAGAGCCGAAGAAGCTTCTTGGATGAGAAGTGAAACATCTTCAAGGAATAACAAAAAAAAGTCCAGTTGCCTCTTGAAAATACCTTTCCAAGTACCTTTGGGACAACCATGACTGGGTGACTGAGAATCTCCATAGCCATCCCCAGATGTACAGACGCATACAATCTGCTTTAGGGCCTATCAGCTCTTTGGCCAATCTGACTTAGATGCTTTTTCTTAAATCTATATATATAAAAGTGAAATACCCCTCACTCATCATCACAAAATCTACAGAACTGTAAAGCCTGCAAACTTGAAATGTGGCACATATCTTCCTCTTGGCTTCTAGGTGCTCACTAACAAAGGATTTTTCGAAATGACCATCAGAGCATTAGTATTTCGTGTATTATTATTAACACGCTCTGATGCTAAGGAGTTCTACTCCCTGTCCCCACCTGAAAAGAAATCTGTTCCAAATGCAAAACACAAGCAGAGAAGAGGAGTTTCAGTTTTAGTTTCACAGCAGCAACCAGCTTTAGTACAGAGCAGTTGAGCTAAGCCATGCCCAGGGTCCTTCCTGTCTCCTTCTTGCTCACACACCAAATACTGTTTCAGTTTCCAAACAGCCCTCAACTCTCACACACTGCCAGATGAATACCGATGGATGTTGGTAGGCAGAGGCAGAATTTATTTTTCCTTATTTTCCTCCCCCAAAACTAAGCCTGACCGCATAGTTTTGTAGCGAAGCATGGGTATCGAGCCAGTCCTTCTGTTAAAAATGAAATGGAGGCTGTCCTACTCTGGGCTAGAGCGTCAGCACAAGCATCAACTTTCTTTCCAAGAACACTTTTCAGCTCCATCTGGGCCCTTCATCTTTCTTTTGAAAATGTCTCGCCCAATGCTCTTAGTTTTTTTATTTTCCCTGCCCTGGGCTGATTTGGAACAGTGCACTCATTTGCTGTGATAACAGCTGGTTCCACATCATTTCTTTATAGTTACATAATTTGGAGCGTTTTTGAAATGTTTCTTCCTCTTTGCAGTTAAAGCACGAAACCAAACAAATCGTTGCAAATCTGATTTAAGGATACAGGGAACCATTTCGGTGTGTGTAGTTTTTGCTTTTTTTTTCAGCTTGCAAGCCAACAGAGAAAGGCCGTGTGTGTGCGGGGGGGCATTTCTTTAAGTTCATTTTTCATCTTGTTGGAAAGCTATTTAAAAACACACACAAAAGGCTGCCAGAAAAGAACTTGGCGGTGAAACTAGGGTTAGCCCATCCAGGATTGCCAATGTTTAATATGACCCCTGCTCTTGTGCCTCTAACATGACAACAAGACCTTCAGATTGTCTCCCTGATATGCAAACTTTTCCTTGCAGATTGAGATGCATCTCTTTTGCTATAAAAGTACGGGAAATCCTCCACATAAATTCCACAGCAGGGATCAGATTTTCCATTGCTAAGCAAGATGGCTATTAAATGAGACTCGCCCAATTTTGCAACCTTTTCTGCCACAGTCATTAAGCGAATCACTGCAGTCATTAAAGTGAATCATACAGTCCTTAAATGAGTCCGGCTTCCCTCATTGACTTTGCTTGTTGGAAGTTGGCTGGGAAGGGTGCAAATGGCGATCGTATGACTTCTGGGTATTGCAACCGTCGTAAATACAGGGCAGTCACCAAACGTCTGAATTATTATCCTGCAACTCTGGGGATGCTGCAAAGGTTGTGAGAAAACTGGTCATAGGTCACATCTTTCAATGCCGTTTTCATTTTGGCTGCTAAACAAATGGGTGAGGCTTATCTGTAGGACTGACAAACTTAATTGGAGACTGGCTGGTTGGAGTCACCGGACATGCTTTGACCTAGAAGCTAAATTAACCTAGTTATTGAATTAAATGAATGTCCTGAGTTTGTACAATACATGGAATTATAAACTAATCAAACAGGTTGAGTATGAACCCAACCTAAAAAAAAATGTGTCCGACATCAAAATGAACCAAGCTTGACATATTGTCTGAACGCAACTGTTAGGTTTGTAACGGGGCTCATCAAAACTCTGATACTAAGCCAGAGTTAATGTAGCCATACAGTGGTGGGATTCAAACATTTTTACTACCTGTTATGTAGGGGTGGCTTGGTGGGCGTGGAAGGGGAAGGATACTGTAAAATCTCCATTCCCTCCCCACCCCACTAACCTGCTTTCCAGCTCCGTTCTCCTGTGCAGGGCAACCAAAGAAAACCCAGCCAATCAGCTGGGACTCAATGGGAGGCAGAGAATAGATGGGGGTGGGGCCAGTCAGAGGCGGTATTTGCTGGTTCTCTGAACTACTCAAAATTTCCGCTACTGGTTCTCTAGAACTGGTCAGAACTTGCTGAATACCACCTCTGTAGCCATAGCTTATTCAAATTCAGATTCTGAAATCAGGAGAGCATGTTTTTTGGCTTTTGACACCCTGAGTCTCACTGCCTGGTTTGGCATAACACAATAAGCTGGAGAGGGGTTAAAAAAAAAACCTAATATGATGGCTACAACCATGTGACTGACGTCTCGCATTGTTTTACATGTTTTACATGCACACGTTCATAGAAAGGGCAGGGCTTTAACTATACGCCTGTTTCTGCCATCTTGACTTTTTTGACCTCATTCTTAGGGACACCCCTGACAGGCTGCAACATTGCCCACTTCATTCGCGCACTATAACGCTGCAGGGAGAAATACCTTACTTGGGGAACTCTTGAATTTTTAGACTAGCACTGGTGAGGTTCCGGCTGATAGCTGGGGTGAAGCATTCTTCATTCTTTTTTTACTGATCTTAAATCTTCATTTTCTTTAAAGCGATTAATCTTATCTGCTTTTTATGTTTGAAAGCCTCCAGCAAGCTAAGCACTGGGTTGCCGGAGTCCTGCCTGCTTGAAGTCTTCTTGATGGAATGGATCCCTTCCGTATTCCTGGGTCTGAAACACAAATCTGATTTGAGAATATTTGCTGACTCGGCATTAGGCTTGTCATGCTTAAGTAGCTCCTATTTATAGGATCTCGCCCCCCAGCCCTCCCTCCCTCCCTTCTACATCCTGCCAAAGTTTTGGATCAGAGGTTTACAGTAGCTGCAAGCAAGAGCAGGGGAGCACAAACTTGGATTAATTTAAAATATTTATTCCAAGTTTTCCATTTCAGCCTCATTAGAAGAACAGCTCCTGTCAATAAATCAAGAACTCACTTATGCCTCCTGGCAGAAGATGCTTCTTTAGGCTCTAATTTTTCAATCACTTTATACCTGGGAAGATGATAAGTCAATATAGATTACTGTTTCCTTTACTAGATCCTGTACTACACCAGGGGAGCCAATACACTCAACCACAACTTTCGGGCTTCTTGATTAGCACAGCCTGTCCAATGTCTTGCTCCATTGACAATGTTGGCTGAGGCTGTGAGAAAGCACCACAATCTTCTAGGCAGCCAGATGTAAGACAAAGAAATTTCCCTTGCTCTCCATTTTACGCTAGGAAGTTCAAACTTGGTCCATGACCCTAAGAAGGGTATTAAAAGCAACTTAGAAGGAAGTCGCAAGCATTACTAAAATGCTGCCTTAGGCCTTGTGGTTAAGTCTGGTTTTTGGTGCATCATTAAACACACCAGCCGGTTTCCACCTACTTATTAGGCTTAGCAGAGACACAAATTCTAGGGAAGGCCCACAAGATTTTGTTGCTCAAATTAATATTCATGTTACTTTGAAATCGACTTTGAATACTTATTTGGCTTGGAATTTGTTTGTAGAAATCCCATCATTATCTCAGAAGTATCAATGAAGGCTTATAATTTGTAGTGGTGCAAATGTCATTTCTTCTTATCTATTTTGGCTTTTATACCACTGAAATGGACAAAACTCTTGATTGATTGATTGATTTGTGACTTTCTAATTGCCTCTGGTGCATGCAGCATGTTTACAGTTTGATAAATAAATGAAATTAAAAATGTAATGATACTTGTAATAAAAAATAATGAATTCAATACAGTAAATTTTTCAACATTTTCTGTTAATAGTGTCCTTATTGTGTAAATAATGTGGTCTCCAAAATATCCAGATTTGATAGAAATTCTGCCATGGGAATACAGTACAAGCTATGATGAAATCACATAAGTCATGACCATTATTGGTATTCTTATAGAATTATGCAAATCATGTCATTTGCATGATGATGTCACAACATCATGAGGGCCAGTCTGGTCTAATGTTTAAGGTGCTGATCAGGAGACTGAGTTCTAGTCCTACCCTAGGCATGAAAGCCAGCTGGATGACCTTGAGCCAGTCATTCTCTCTCAGCCCATCGTACTTCACAGGGTTGCTGTTGTGGGGTAAACAGGAGAAGAAAGGAGTGCACTATTAGGAATGCACTACTATTTTCCACCTTGAGTTATTTATTAAAATAATAAAGATGTGGCATAAATAAATACATCCACCACACACAGAGAGAGATTAGACAGGTAGATAGGTAGGTAGAGAGATAAATAGATAGATGATAGATGATTGGTAGATAGATAGATGATAGATAGATAGATAGATAGATAGATAGATAGGCAGGCAGGCAGGCAGGCAGGCAGGCAGGCAGGGATTTTATATTGGTTGGTAGGTAAATAGGTAGGTAGATATGATGATAGATTAAATAGAGAGAGAGAGAGATTAGATAGATAGATGATAGATAGATAGATAGATAGATAGATAGATAGATAGATAGATAGAGAAGGCAGGCAGGCAGGCAGGCAGGCAGGCAGGCATTTTATATTGGTTAGTAGGTAAATAGGTAGGTAGATATGATGATAGATTAAAGAGAGAGAGAGAGAGAGATGATAGAATATAACCTGCCACAACTCAGTGACACTGACCAGCAATGTGTTTGTGTTGGTTTCTCTTTTTCTCATTGTGTGCCTCCAATATTATCCTGGCATATTGCCACATATCCCTTTTGGATTTCTATAGAGATAAATGGGTTGGTGAAATTTCATACTTCTACCCATCTAAAAAAAATTATAGGCTTTTAAAATGGAAAAGGTTTTCTTGCATTAAGAGGGGAGGGAACTGTTGCACTGCAAAGTGAAGGTTTGATAGATGCTGTTGCTGAGCGTAGGCTGACCAGCCCTCTGGGGCATTTAAGAAGCTCCAAATCTGATTTCATTCTGAAGTGCTGACTTTCTCCAGCATTCATTAGCAGCAGCTATAATTTGAGCCCCAGGTGCATTCAACAGCTTGCAGCTCCCTTGAAGCCTGTTTGCAGAGCTTGGCTTCAGTCGGTCTAAACTAGATCCATTTGCAGGACTTCCCATATTTACAGTTGCAGAAAGAAGCAATCTCAGTGGCAAAAGGCTCTCTTTTCCATTTATGAAACCACTTAGTCCATTTCCTCTGCAGCAGTTTGAGATGTATCATTTCACTTAGTCAATCTCCTGTGTATATTGATACCGCTATTCACAAGCATGCACACAACAAACACACACAGAAACACCTACCTCTTTGCAAGAGGGATCTTGCAAATTTCAGACCAGCCTGGAACAGAATTCCCAACAGTAATTACTTATCCTGGGAATACAAGATTTAGATTTTTTTAAAAAAATCACATACTGATTCAGATTACTTTTTTTCTGAAAAGGAGGAACGATAGCAAAACACAGTTCAAATTCTGAAATCAGGAGGTGAAGCTTGCAGATAGGTTTTGCTCCTGTTAGATCTTCTGGATCTAATAAGATCTCTCTCTCTCTCTCTTCCCCACCCCCTTGTTTGAAATTAGAAGACACAGGAAAAAATAGCAGCAGCTTAGAAAAGTGTATAAGATTATATACATATTTGCTGGATGGAAGATCTCCAGAGTATAGAAATTGAACTGCTAGTGGTACATACAGTGGCCCAGTTCAGTTGATAGCTCTGGCCTGTTTTAATTTAAATGTCTTGTAAAATCCTATAAATGTCTTGTAAAATCCTATACCGTTTCAGACAAATGACTGTCCTGCTTAAAACTTCCAGTGATGGAGTACCCACAACTTCTGGAGGGCAAGCTGTTCCATCGATTAATTGTTCTCACTGTCAGGAAATTTCTCCTTATTTCTAGGTTGGTCCTCTCGTTGATTAGTTTCCATCCATTGTTTCTTGTTCTGCCTTCAGGTGCTTTCAAGAATAGGTTGACCCCACCCTCTTCTTTGTGGCAGCCCCTTAGATATTGAAACACTGCTATTATATCATCCCCGGTCCTTCTTTTCATTCAACTACATTCATTAAACAATGGCTTCAGTTTCAAAGTAAAGATGATAACAACCTTTAGCTGATCTCTGAACATTCAAACATGGCGAGTGCTGCTTCATTCTTGGAGAGGAGATGATCCAGAAATTCTAAGGATTGAGGATCTCAAAAAACATCGTAGAAAACAGCAGGACTGGATGGCTTCCACATTGCTGCCAAGAAAACAGCATGTTCTTGTCATGTTCTCACCAGAAGTCAAGAGCTAATTGAGGGAGACTTTATCTCTTTAAAGATAAAGAGTTTCGTATCCACATTTAGCCTCTGGAAATCAGGCTGGGTTACCCAGTCACAGTTTTTGCCCTATGTGGAAAAGCTTTGCATTTGTTTTGCACAAAGAGGATTAGGAAACTGGAGAGTAAAAAATATGACAACTGGTTGCAGGAGTTGAGTATGTTTAGGTATGTATCCGAGTATATATAGATATTGGAACACTGCTCTCATATCACTTCTAGTCCTTCTGAATGAAAAGAAGGACTAGGGGTGACATGATGCCAATGTTCCAATATCTGTCAACCCTGAAGTGAACCTGGCTGAAGCCATCCTGGAGGTTTCAGGATTGCCAAACAATGGTGGGAAGGGAGAAATAATTAGATGGGGTTTTGCAGCCAAAACAATAAAGTTTTCTTGTGGGAAACAAGGACATTCTCACAGGTGGCTGGCCAGAGGAGGAGCAAGTAACCAAGCAACCAGCCAGCACCTGGATTGAACAGTGTGACCAGTGATTTGGAGGGGAAAGTGGACATTTTTATTTTTAATGAGGTGAAAGCCACGGGAAATTTCAGAGTCAACTTTCACCGGTTGTGCCAATATGAAATATCCAATAAACTGTTCTTTGAGGAACCAGCCTGCCTTGGAGTTCTGCTTTTCTATGGGTGCATTCTATTCTTGGATTATAAACATGCTTCTTTAGAGGGTAAATGCATCCCTAACCCCTGGAACTGGAATTTTCAAAGATGAATAACACACCACAAAAGTCCTTCATGATGTGTTTGAATGTTTATTTTGTCTCTCAATGTGCTGGAACGTGGAGATGACTGAACAAATTGGAGAAAAAAGGAGAATGGTTGGGTTCTGATTGAGCTAATGCAGGAGGGATGCATAAGAGGAACTCAGGAAAAAATAGGGTCTTTTAACCGACTACATGAACCTGGAGAAGCAAAATGAGCAGTCAAGGTGACTTGAAGCTTTGGCTGTGATTGGATCCTTGGCCTTGGCAGAAATGAGCATGATGTGATGTGCTTGGTATTCTGCAGGAAGAAACGAAATAAAAATATTTGCCTAGAATATTAATCGGTTAGAGCTCAACACACTGTCTGCAGGAACAGACAGAGCATGTCCCATGGCTCTTCCTGGATTGTTCTGTTTCAGAATGCACGAGAAAGATCCATGTTAGAAATCTCAAATAAATTAGTCTCAAGGCAACACAAGTTTTAGATGGATTTGATTTTCAGGCATGCCTTTTTTTCTAGGTCAGATTCCTTCCTCAAATGGAGTCTGTCCACCACCCTCTCCTTCCCACCCTGCAATTCTGCAACCTAAAGAATCCATCAAGGACTGTATTCAGTAATATTTCAGATCTTTCTTGAAATTTGGTGTTCCCTGTGATGAAATGTGGATAAATTTTCCAGACTTCAAGGAAGATGCTTAGAAAGGTTGATTGGTTGAAAATCTGCATCAAGTTGGATTCTCCTGGGTAACATTTTGTTTTGGAAGTTTTGAAAAGCAACTAACCTGAAAAATGATGGGATTTATATAAGCAAACAACCCTTTGATGGAGCTAGGATTTTGTATCATGGAGAAGGAATGTGTTCCTAGACAAACTGCCCAGTTCAGAGGCAAACCAAGCAACTGCTGGTGTGTTGTGGCCAAATTTCTGGAAGGCAACCAAGATCTTTCTTAGCATAACCCCTTGTTCTGTTCCCACTGTTAATTAACCAGGTTTATTCTGTGCTGAAATAGTTTATTGATTGTTCAGTCTTACAACGATATGAAAAACACAGAACAAAAATAAAATACAGGATATATGTCCAGGGTAAACTAGACAAAAAAGGAAAATATAGTGATAAAATATATATGTGGGGTGCTTGATGCTCTCTGAGCTTGGTAGTTTTCTTGCAGATGTTTCATTACCAGACTAGGTAACATCATCAGTACTAGATCATGGTAACAGCACTGATGATGTTACCTATTCTTGCAGACATTTGGCAATGAAAAGTCTGCAAAAAACAATCAAGTTCAGAGAGCACCAAGCACCCCAATGTTCAACCCTGAGCTACAAATATACTTTCTATAAATGCATATGTGGCATGAAGAATCATCATCCAGGAAAATGCATTGCTTTTACAGGATACCCCCATTCTGTCACTATAACGGGTTCTTAGATCAATTGCCTTAGTTATAATCTTAGCCGTTCTACTCATTCTTATAGATTAGAATCCAAGAGGAAATAAGACTATAGGAAGATTCAGGCTGTTCTTTCAAGTAGTGATGTTAAGTATCTAAGCTTAAGAGAGACATTTAGTTGATAGTCAAACATGAGCAATATCTTTGATATCAGGAGTCATAACATGACAGGTGATGGAAGTACCCATATTTGGCCATGAAATCCAATGACTCAAATCTGGCTCTATGCTGAAATAGAAAGGACAGTGGAGTGGAGTGGTGCAGATGCCGAACTATCCCAAGTAGGGAGATCTAGATTTAACAGGATCCAATCTGGGTTGGTCAATGGGACCAGAGGTCTTCTGAGCTTTTGGATTTGTGCTGGAACCCATCCTCAGATAAGTCCTCTCTCACCAGAATGTGGTAAGCAAGAAGTTCTCTGAGGATGGGTTCCAACCAGGAGTGGGGCTGCTGGGGTTTTGCAGGGGTTGGGGAGAGCCCCTAGCTAAGATTCTGTGCAGTTCAGAGAACCCCCAAATCCCACTCCTGGCTGGCCCCGCCCACCCCTCCCCTCCCATGAGCCCCACACAGCCCATTTTGGATGCAGGTAAGTGCAGGGTGTGTGCAGAGGCTCAGGGAGGGCAAAAAACAAGCCTCCCAGAAGTTTGGGAAGGATGGAAATAAGCCCGTTTCCAGCTTCCAGACAGCCTCCGGAGCCTGGGTAGGGCCAAAATGCCAACCACCCACCATGGTGCAGGAAGCCGACTAAGCCATGCGCACCATGGCCACGTCCACCCAGCAACTGGGCAGAGAACCCTTTGCTAAAATTTTTGAAGCCCACCCCTGGTTCCAATATGATCTTGTTGACCAACCCAGATTGGATCCTCCAACATTATCCTGGGACATGTATATCACCCTTCATTCATAACCTAAATTTAAGTCCACTTTCAGCCATGGAATCACCACTGTATGACATGGGGCCACCACTCTCTGCCAATCCATCCTACCTGACAGAGTTGTTGCCATGGGAGGAAAAAAGAGGAGGAAACCCTGCTGTATATAATCATCATCACCATCCTCTGTAGACTGTCAGATCCACAAGGACCCTCATCAAGTTTTATGTGAATACACTGTAAAGAATAAATCTGGGAGCTTCACAGTGTGGGTGTACTTCAGCCCAAAATTCCTTGAACTATTTTTCATGCATATTTCTATCCATTAAAACTGTTATCCTTCCATGTCACTGAGAGAATAATTATCTCTAAATATTTTAATAGGTCCTGGGGACTGACTCAGGAACCTGAATTCCCAAGATATTAAAGCCGGGGGAGAACTATTACATATTTCCCAGCTTAACTAGATTTCCCTAAAAGAACAAACTTCATCTCTGCTTTTAATCTGAGACCCAAACTTGGAAATAATGGTTTTCCCCCTCTTTGATTAGATTGTAATGTTCTTCAAAACAGCCTTTTGTGACCCCAATTAGTTTTGTAGAGCAAAGTGGACCTTAGCGTAGATGGTGGAATATCTTAGTAGACCCCCAAGTCACTAGAGTGTGCCTTGTAAATCAGCTCACTGCAGGCATAAAAGAGAAGAAAAGAATCTTATCCGCATTGAGTCTCAGTTCAAAAATAGCACCAGGTCTCTAGGACCTCACTTGATGTGTTCAGAACTCAACCAATTGATTTCTGGCTAGAGAAGTATACAGGTAGTCCCAGGGGTGGGCTTCAAATTGTTTAGCAAGGGGGTCTCTGCCCTAATGACTGGCTGGGTGGGTGTGGCTGGGTGGTCATATGACTGGATGGGCATGGCCAACTCGACATCATTTCTTTGCCCTAATTATGTTAAAAAAGATATATACCAAAAAGTTGTTTATTATTACATGCATTTAATACTTAAATAAAAGACTAGGTGAAACCAGGCTTAATAGCAGTGACTGTGAGAGGGATCTTGGAGTCTTAGTGGAGTTTTTGGTGAGTTACATGATTCTTATTATTTGGGAATTAATCCCCTCGGAAGCTAGTGACTATGCCATCTGATTTTCTCAATGGCCCTTGCTCGCAAGGGCTGAGTGGATTATCTAGCTTGCAACACTTTTACAAGGTGTGAAATGAACTGGGTTGCATCTTGTCCCAATTGCCAGGTAGTCAGGCCTGCCCCACCTTACGCCCCCACGCAGGAATGGGAATGTCCTAGGGGCCCATGGTCCACATTGATTTCGCAGGTCCTACTAGAGGGCACACTTTTCTTGTTATAGTAGATGCATATTCCAAATGGCTCGAGGTATTTCCCATGACATCCACCACAACTGATGCTGTCATCAAGCAGCTTAGAAAACTGTTTGTAACCCATGGGTTACCTGATGTTCTTGTCTCTGACAATGGCCCTCAATTTACATCTAACATTTTTGAATCCTTCCTAGCACAACAGGGTATCAGACATGCCCTTACTGCCCCTGGGCACCCTTTGGCTAATGGCCGGGCTGAACGCAGGGTACACTTTACCAAAGAGAAGCTCCAGCAACTGGGTCCTTGGGACATCACTGAGAAGCTTGAAAAACTTCTTAGTGTCCAGCACATCACTCCTAGCCCATCTACTAACTTATCCCCAGCAGAGTTGTTGATGGGTAGGAAACTTAGGTCTTCCCTTGACCACCTTCATCCCACTTACGTACCCAACACACCACTGGATTCCACTTCCAAAGTTCGTACATTCAGTGTGGGTGATTCTGTGTATGCTAAGAACCTTATAGGTGAGCCTTTGTGGATTCCTGCTGCAATAACTCAAATCACTGGCCCTCATTCTTACAGGGTACAGAGGATGGACTCCTCTGGAGCAGGCACACTGATCAACTCAGATCCAGGTTCCCTCTGGAACATTGCCCCTGTCTCTCTCTGGTTCCCTCACCTGATGCCACTTCTAGGGGGGAGGGGGAGGAACAGGAGGAAAATCAGCAAGCAAGAATTAACCCCATGTGTAACGAGCCATTACGACAGGAACCATTCCAAAACCTGTCACAATGCCAAGATCCATCCTTAGAAGTGGAAGATTGCACATCAGTACCTGACTTGGGTGCTGACATTGGAATGGAGATGGGTTGGGAGGAGAGACCAGATTCTAACAGTCTAACAGGGTCTCCTTTCACAGGAAGTCCCAACAGGGAAATGTCAGCAGACACATTTCCTCTCTCACTGGGTGAGAACGTTAAAACTTCTGAACCACGAAGGTCTCAACGTACACGTAAGAGCCCCACCTATTTAAAAGAATACATTAGATAGGTTGGGGTTTGGTATGGACTGAACCTAGTGGGGAGGGGTGTTATGTATGTAGGTTTAAATGTTATTGGTTTATTTGAACTGTTCTTGTAAAATGTTAAATGGTATTGGTTTAAATAGTGCGGGAAGAAACCCTGCACTCCAATTGGCTGGCAACTATGGCTGCTGGCTATAAGAAGCAGCCGTAGCCCAGCCAACTCGGGTCCATTCGAGCTGTAGTCACTGAATAAACTCCTTACTGAAGCTCTTCGCGTTTGACTCTTCATGCAAACTTAACAGGGGGGGTTTTGAGCCACAGGCTTCCCAGTGGGAGAGAAGCCCCTATTGCATTTTACTCTCGCACTTTGACCAAAGCAGAGAGGAATTACAGCCAATTGGACAAAGAGGCATTGGCAGTTGTTGCAACTGTTAAGAAATTTCATGAATATCTGTATGGCAGAACATTTACCATTGTTACAGATCACAAACCTTTGTTAGGCATTGTGGCAGGAGACAAGCCTACACCTACTATCCTGTCACCAAGAATGCTGAGGTGGACTGAATTTCTTGCAGCTTATTCATACAAACTGATTCACAAGCCTGGCAAGGACATTGGACATGCTGATGCACTAAGTCATTGCCCACTTCCTTGCCACAAGGAGGACCTTGAACCAGAAACACACACCTTTTTCCTAGAAACTGTTGCCAAGCTTCCAGTCCATGCTGCTGAGATTGCCAAAGACACTGTGTTGGCTCCTGTTATAGGCTGGATTAAGAAAGGTTGGCCTTTTCAAGATCTACCTCACCTTGCCCAACCTTTTAAGTCCAGGCAAACTGAATTAACTGTATTAAGAGGATGTATTTTGTGGGGTAACAGGGTGGTTATTCCTGCAAAACTGCAAAGAGAGGTTTTGGAAATGTTACATGAGGGTCATCCTGGTATTGTAAGGATGAAGGGATTGGCCAGGAGTTATGTATGGTGGCCAGGTATTGACAAAATGGTTGAAAACTGGGTTGCATCTTGTCCCAACTGCCAGGTAGTCAGGCCTGCCCCATCTCATGCCCCCACGCAGGAATGGGAATGTCCTAGGGGCCCATGGTCTAGGATTCACATTGATTTTGCAGGCCCTACCAGAGGGCACACCTTTCTTATTATAGTAGATGCATATTCCAAATGGCTAGAGGTGTTTCCCATGGCATCCACCACAACTGATGCTGTCATCAAGCAGCTCAGAAAACTGTTTGTAACCCACGGGTTACCTGATGTTCTTGTCTCTGACAATGGCCCTCAATTTACATCCAACCTCTTTGAATCCTATCTAGCACAACAGGGTATCAGACATGCCTTTACTGCCCCTGGGCACCCTTCGCTAACGGCCGGCTGAACGCATGGTGCGTTTACCAAAGAGAAGCTTCAGCAACTGGGTCCTGGGGACATCACTGAGAAAGTTGAAAAACTTCTTAGTGTTCAGCACATCACTCCTAGCCCATCTACTAACTTATCCCCAGCAGAGTTGTTGATGGGTAGGAAACTTAGGTCTTCCCTTGACCGCCTTCATCCCACTTACGCACCCAACGCACCACTGGATTCCACTTCCAAAGTTCGTACATTCAGTGTGGGTGATTCTGTGTATACTAAGAACCCCATAGGTGAACCTTTGTGGATTCCTGCTGAGATAACTCAAATCACAGGCCCTTGTTCTTACAGGGTACAAACAGAGGATGGACTCCTCTGGAGCAGGCACATTGATCAACTTAGGTCCAGGTTCTCTCAGGAACATCGCACTTGTCTCTCTCTGGTTCCCTCACCTTCCCCAAGGGGGGAAGGGGAGGAACAGGAGGAAAATCAGCAAGCAAGAATCAACCCCATGTGTAATGAGCCATCACGACAGGAACCATCCCGAAACCTGTCGCAATGCCAAAATCCATCCTTAGAAGTGGAAGATTGCACATCACTACCTGACTTAGGTGCTGACATTGGGATGGAGATGGGTTGGGAGGAGAGACCAGATTCTAACAGTCAAACAGGAAGTCCCAATGGGGAATTGTCAGCAGACACATTTCCTCTCTCACTGGGTGAGAATGTAAAAATTTCTGAACCACGAAGGTCTCAACGTACACACAAGAGCCCCACCTATTTAAAAGAATACATTAGATAGGTTGGGGTTTGGTATGGACTGAACCTAGTGGGGAGGGGTGTTATGTATGTAGGTTTAAATGTTATTGGTTTATTTGAACTGTTCTTGTAAAATGTCAAATGGGATTGGTTTAAATAGTGCGGGAAAAACCCTGCACTCCCATTGGCTGGCAACTACGGCTGCTGGCTATAAGAAGCAGCCGTAGCCCAGCCAAGTCGGGTCCATTCGAGCTGTAGTCACTTAATAAACTCTTCACTGAAGCTCTTCGCGTCTGACTCTTCATGCAAACTTAACAGTCTTTTTCTGAGTTTTTAAAAAAAATATATTCTAGTTTAACATTCCTCCACTTTATCCTGCTGAGGAATTCCATACATGTTACAGTTCACAAATCTTAAAGTTGCTGAGGTTGAAAAACAGGGACTAGTCTATAATCCTCCACTTTCTTGGTATATTAGCTTCAATTTTACTTAAAATCCCCCCTTTTTTTAGCTGAGTCCAAAAGGTGGTGGATGATAGAGGACTCTCAAGGAAAGTTTAGAAGGGTTGTTGTTGTTGTTATTATTAAATTTATATCCCACCTTGATTTTGTACAACTCAAGATGGTGTATATCATGATCTCACCTCCTCTTTTCTCCAAAACAACAAGTGGTCCGGACAGAGGGAAAATACCTGGCTCAAAGTCACCCTTTTGACTTCACCAGCTGTGGTGGAATGTAGTCTGGATTCCCAGGAGGGTGGGGCCTGCATTCCAGAGAGCAAAGAGGCAGCAAAGATCAGATAGCTTGGTCGAAGAGAGTTAAGAAAGCTCCTCTGAAGCATTTGACACCCATATGTGGTACTGATTGAAGATAATATTTGTAGCTCAGGATTCAGCTGTGGGATCCTCGGTGTTCTCTGTGGTTGATTTTTTTCTTGCAGACATTTCATTACCAAACTAGGTAATATCATCAGTGCCAGTAAGCAGTGCGGTTTGCTCCACACTAGCAATTCTCAGAATACTATCTATAGCGATGTGAATAGTTGATTTCGTTTGGCGAGATTTCTGCCTATAGCTGAGGGACAATAAAGGAAACTGCTCAAAAGTAAACTCCTCGTGTCTTTCTTGGTTCTTAGACCTAACATTAAGGAAGGACTAGAACTCACAATCTCTCTGTTCCTAATCCTGCACCTTTACCATTGCGCCAAACTGGCTTGCATCCTGTCCCCTTACTTTTGGGGTGGCCTTAAAAAAAATGAGGAATGGATTTTATTAGTTTTAGAATGTTTTCACAGTCTGGCCAACGGGCTTTACTGTGTGAACAGCAGATTCCTTCTTCTCCCATTAGCTCCTTCGGGATGAATTCATGATGGTTTCAGCTGTCACTTCCTATTGGCGAATGCAGAAAGCTTCAGGAATGGCTTCTGTCATTTGATTAATTAGTGGAAGGAGCTGGTATAACAGAGATGCTCTGATTGCTGAAAATGCATTGATTATTTCTCAAGGGAAAGGACAGAGCTGTCATACTAACATCTGACTAAATACAGCGGTTATGGTACTTGATAATTAGAATGGTTATTGTTTAATCCTCTTAATAATAGATGTTCTCTGGGAAGATTTTCAGACAATGAATGCCTTAATACAATGTGAATTGCAAAAGCCCAAAAAAGAGAATGCAATTTCTCTTAACTTTCAAACAAGGCAAGCAACTAGCATATAAAAATAGCAAACCCTACTCCCTTCTACAGTAGCACTGAGGATGTTACTTAGTTGGGTAATGAAACGTCTGCAAGAAAACAACCAAACTCAGAGAGCATCAAGCACCCCAAAATTCCCCTCTTTTTTTACATGCGTTATTAAAAAGGCCGGGGCTTCAATTACATTTCTATGGCAAACATGTTGATTGTTTTGACTCTTCTTCCCCCCTGGTTGTTACATTTCACTCAATATTTCACTCTCATTATGACAATCTGTCACTTGTCCGAGACAAGACACAGTCTGGGCATAGCATGCAGCTTTTAGCATAATGTGATGGGGGAAACTAGCCAGCCAATGGTTACTTCCTCAGCAAATTATAATTAAAACATTATTTAAATTATCTGGATCAAGCCAGAGCAGTGACTGGATAGAGCTCCCAATAATTCATCAATGGACTATATATTATTATTATATTTGCAAAGCAAGCCAGTTTCTGTGCACAGAAAGAATAAGACAGGGGTGGGCAATTATGACACCTTTTTGACCCATGGACTTTAATTCCCAGAATTCCTGAGTCAACACTGTTGAAGTCCCACAGGTCATAAAGTTGTCATAATTGCCCTGGTATAAGACCTTAATGGCCTTACAGAGCTCTCCTCTTCAGATGGAAAGATCTACAGGTACGCTAAAGCAGCTCAGTTGTATTGGTGGTGTGGGCAGAGATTTGACACTGAAATAAATGGCAGCACCTCTGAACATCCCAAAGGTGCATTTTTTTCAAGAGGCAACTGGACTTTCTTGTTTTTTCTTTTAAGAGGTTTCACTTCTCATCCAAGAAACTTCTTCAGCTCAGATGAGAAGCAAAACATCTTCAAAAGAAAAAAAGAAACTGCCTCTTGAAAAGCTTTGGGACAGTGGTGAGATTCAATTTTTTTTTCTACCAGTTCTATGAGTGTGGCTTGGTGGGCGTGGTTAGGGGAAGGAAACTGCAAAATCCCCATTCCCTCCCCACCCCACTAACCTGCTTTCCAGCTCTGTTCTGTGCAGGTCAACTGAAGATCCAGCCAATCAGCTGGGACTTGGGAGGCAGAGAATAGATGTGGGCAGGGCCAGTCAGAGGTGTTATTTGCTGGTTCTCCAAACTACTGAAAATTTCCGCTACCAGCTCTCCAGAACTGGTCAGAACTTGCTGAATACCGCCTCTGCTGGTTGACTGAAAATCTCTACAGACCTTTAGTTATATGAACACCCTTGGAATGGTGTGGGACTAGGAATGGATTTCCAAAGAGAAAAAGAAAAACAGGAAAAAAATTGTGGACTACAGAAACCAGGAGTACTACTCAGGTAACCCTGAGGACACTTCCAAGTGCTTCAAGGACCCTCTAAAAGGATGCAAATAAGCAGCTGTCTGCAAGGAATATAAATCCTTCTGTTCCCCACCATCCTGTCAGAGCTCCATCTTCAAAGGAAAAAACAAGAAGGTCCAGTTGCCTCTTGAAAAAGCACCTTTGGGACAACTATTACCTGGATGACTTTCAGCACCCCTGAACTGAAGAATAAACATTATTTGAAATTCAGCACTTTAATAAAAGTGCTGGTGTAGTTTATTTTCACACAGGTCACTTTTCTGGAAAAGTTGAATCCCACGGGAGTTTCAGGACAAATTGGATCTTTGTACATCAAATTATTTTGTTATTATTGCTGTGGGTTTTTATTTTCAGCTGCTATATCTCCAGTTACTAAATGAAAGTATTTTTTTCCAGGATGATCTATCTAAAAAGACGCCACAGTGTAAAAGCTATGGCTTTATGCAACATATTCAAATCCATACTAGGGCTGACAACATGGAACTGCTGACTTCGCATAGGACATGATGCCCAAATATACTGTAGAATTTTAAGGCTTAATCATGGCTTGGTTCATGCAAGATGCTAAGACACAGGCAGGGTTTCTCCGACGTGATTAAAGCATGAAATATTCTATTCCAGTTTATCCTCCGCTAGGACTGGTAGGAAGCAACCAACCATAGAGTTATTCTGCCTTGCAGAACAGAAAAAGAAACTGATTTGCAGAGTTGCATCTATTCATTTCAATAGATGCACTCTGGAAATGGTCAAATGTTTACAATGGAAATGGATTTGGGGGAAAAGGGGGGGGAGGGAACAGGAACTCAGCCCCAAATCACTAAAGCTGAAATGACTTCAGAGAAAACCATCCAATAGTGCAAAAATTTCTCTCTGCCCTAAGACCAGGATGGCATCTGGCAAAATTGGAAGTTTGTAGTGGTTGTGGAATAAGGTGACTTTAAATCAGAAGATCCAGATCTTGAAGGATTAAGGGAATTTCAGCTGCCTTCTCTTTTGTAGCCAAAGTTCACCTTCTCAGATGTTCAAGGATCACAATAGGAGAAAATAATCTTCTTCTTCTTCTTCTTCTTCTTCTTCTTCTTCTTCTTCTTCTTCTTCTTCTTCTTCTTCTTCTTCTTCTTCTTCTTCTTCTTCTTCTTCTTCTTTTCTTCTTCTTCTTCTTCTTCTTCTTCTTCTTCTTCTTCTTCTTCTTCTTCCTCCTCCTCCTCCTCCTCCTCCTCCTCCTCCTCCTCCTCCTCCTCTTTTTTGTTCTTTGCTTGGATACCAACATCTCCTCCCTCCCCTCATTTCTCACAGCCTACATCATGGAAAATGCTTCCAGGCGCCAACAGTGTCCACTGGCCGGCCTCCATCCCACCGCAGATTCACTGATGCTCCTGCCAGAGGCTGGCTGACAACCGCACAGCATGTTCTTTCTGCCATCTCCTTCTCTGCGAGCTCATCTGGTGCAAAGGCTCCCACTGCTCCCCTCCCCTCTCCCACCCCCAGGCTTAGGAAAACTTCAGGAATTCCTTGAAGGGGAGCTTTTCAGCAAGATGCCTCCTCGGAGTTCCTCTTGAAAGGGTCAGCAGGGTTATTCCTTGTCGTCCCTCTTTCGAACGGATTGGCCTTTTATTTTCTCTTTTTAATAATGTCAGAAATAGTTATGGGAAAACATGAAAGGAATTCCTAATGCCAGCTGAATGTTAGAAAATGTCACAAACAAAGCAGGAATGTAGAATTAGTTTAGCATTTTCTTTTTCCAACTTCTCAGCCTAGTTCAGCGGTCTTCAACCTTGGCAACTTTAAGACCTGTGGACTTCAACTCCCAGAATTCCTCAGCCAGCAAAACTCCCTTCAACTGGGAGTTGAAGTCCACAGGTCTTAAAGTTGCCAAGATTGGAGACCCCTGAACTAGTCTACAACTTTGAGACTTCCAAGTGGTCACTTATCTAGGTAATAACCAAGCCAGGGAACTGCCAGTTCCAATGACAATTGACTGTGTTAGACAGGGGTGGGCTTCAAAAATTTTAGCAATGGGTTCTCTGCCTGGTTGCTGGGACGGTGTGGCCATGGTGGGCATGGCCTAGTCAGCTTTCTTTGGGCCTCCAGGAGAGAGAAAACGGCCTCCCCTGGGCTCTGGAGGCTCTCTGGAAGCCGGAAACGGGCCCATTTCTGGCTTTCCTGAACTTCTGGTTGGCCTGTTTTTCACCTTCCCAGAGCCTCTGCATATGCCCTGCACTTACCTGCATCCAAAACGGGCCATGTGGGGACTCCTGGGAGGGGCAGGGTGGGGTGGGGTGGGTGGGGCCAGCTAGGAGTAGGATTTGGGGGTTCTCTGAACTGCACAGAATCTTATCTAGGGACTCTCCCAAACCCCTGCAAACGCCCAGCAGCCCCACCCCTGGGGTTAGCCTTTCCAAATGAGACATACTGAAGCAGTTAATTGTCAGGGTGCCAACGTCCCCAGTTAGGATATATTGAAGAAGGCCAGTTGATCAGGTTGTTGAGTTTCTGTAATGTGTTAGTGTTGACTTGAATACGGGTTTTTGTCCTCCAGTAATTCTTTGGTTTTTGAATGTGTTGAATTCTGTCCAGCTGTGGTTTAGCCTTTGTCTGTGGAAAGATGGGTAGTGGTTTTGTCCTTCTTTTTAAGTTTTTGAGGGCTGCTCTATCCTGTGCTTTGAATTGGTCCTGATTCTGGATTCTTCTGGTCTGTGGCACGATTGTTGGCCATAGGTTTTCTTGGGTTTCTTGGCAAATCCTGTGGTTTTCAGTGCTGTTTCTAAGGCTGCAAAAGAATTCTGAATGGTTAACTATATTACATTTTATAACACAGACTGTATGACGTGTAGTTATAGCTTTATACTCTGCATGATTTCCTTGGAATATATAGTTTGTGATGTCAACTCATAAAACATTCCTATGCCTGCTTTCGAGTTGCCATAAACAAGGGAGGGGGGAAATCTGAAGGAACAATATGGCGGTTTAAAACCAGAAGCACATTCCACACTTATCTTACAAAGATTGTAGCAAGGCTACCGGATCTTCTGCCCGCGAAAATCCTTTATTGGAGAACATGATTGATGACACCCAGCCTGTGAACATGCTTCTTTGGAGAATCTGATTTATGAAATACCTGGGGGAGGGGGGAGAGGGGAAACAGGGTCACAGGTGACTGTAAATTATGTATGCCAGAGTTGGCTTCATTTAGGTTAATGCCGACATGTTGCTCCTAATAAATCTTTGGATTCTTTTGAAGCTTGGCTTGAGGCTCATGATTTAATTAGGGCAATAGCAGGAACCCTGATACTTGACTTATGATCATAATGGAGCCTGGAATTTCCATCTAAGTCACAAGGGTTGTAAGTCAACCGTTGTGACCAGTGAGTTTACATCTTTCTTTGCAGTGGTCTTTAAGTTAATGCCACAGTCATTAAACAAATCAATGCATTCCTAGAACAGAAACCCGCAAAAACACCCATCATAAAATCACAGTTATGTGGGTTGAGCAATTGCCAATCACCCACAATACAGTTGTGTGACTGTGGGTGTGTATGCAGCTATTGTAGCTCAGGAACTTGGCCATAAATAAGTAACACAAGGGCCATTGTAACTCTGAATGCCCACTAAACGACCAGTTATAAGTCGAGGATTACTGTGTAGCTGCCCATCTCAACATCATGACTGTGAGCATTGAATTACAATTCAAAACCCAAAGTTCTAATAATTCAGGTATTTACAGCAATTCGTTTAGTGACCATTCAAAGTTACAGCATTGAAAAAAGTGATTTATGACCGTTTTTCGCACTTATGACCATTACAGCATCCCCATGGTCAGGTGGTAAAAATTCTGACACTTGACAACTGACTCATATTTATGATGGTTGCAGTGTCCCAGAGTCACATGCTCACTTTTGGCGACCTTCCAACCATCAAAGTCAATGGGGAAGCCGGAGATTCACTTAACAACCAAGTCACTAACTTGAGAACTATCATGATTTCCTTAACAACTGTGGCAAGAAAGCTTGCAAGGTGGAGCAAAATTCACTTAAGAAATGTCTTGCTTAACAAGAGAATTTTTGGACTCAGTTGTAGTTGTAAGTCAAGGAATACCTGTAGCCCGGTATAAGTACATGTATGTGTGTGTTTACCTACATAGACCAGGGGTGGGATGCTACCGGTTCTTCCTGGCTCTATAGAACCGGTAGCTCTGAAGAGCAGCAGACACCTAACCAGTTCTGTGTTTGCTGCTGTTTGGCCTGCCCGCCCGCCTGGGCTCTTACCTGTCCTTTATTTCCTGCTTTTTCAACCTCAGCTGCTTTGCACAGCACAGCTGAGGTTGAAAAAGCAGGAAAAAAAGTGGTTTTTCAAATGCTGCGCACCTGCGTGCAGCGCTTTTCAGCTGTCCGGGTGGCAAAGCTTTGTACGTGCAACGCCTGCATGCGTGCTCAAAACGTAGTCACCGAACCGGTAGTAACACTGGTTGAATCCCACTCCTGACATATACATACACATAGCTTACTTCTAGGATATTTTTCCCAGGCCCATTAGTAATAAAAGGCCTATGGGGTGGAAGTCAGGGAAGAATCTGTGGTTATTATATTAATTAGAGGCACCTAAGCACCCAAAACCACCTTAGGGAAAATATCTTGAGAATCTCATAAAGAGAAACCCTAGATGCCTATTTTTAGGCACTGCACGTGATGCCCTAAACACTGAAGATGCATTATGCAGGATATATGGCTAATCCATCAACTGTCCGAAAGCTTCATCATCTTCCCTGTTTGATGTTGCCTCAGAGTCAGACATGAGAAGAACTGACAATGCTTCCAAAAATGTCAGAGCAATGACATACCCTTAGCCTACCCTTCTTTTGTACTTGCACAGATTAACCAAATATGGATCACTTATGGAAAAGCCACACGTGTTAGGTACGGGGAGACCTCACATGGCCACAGATTTGCACAGATGGGACCTCAACGCAGGATCTTGCAGCTCCGCTTAGAACATGATAGATCTAATACAGAATACAGAGGTGGAAGGCACCTTGGAGGACTACTCATCCAACCTCCTGTCCAAGCAGAAGGCCCTATACCAGGGGTATCAACAGTGGTGGGATTCAAAATTTTTTACTATCGGTTCTGTGGGTGTGGCTTGGTGGGCATGGCAGGGGAAGGAGCCTGCAAAATCCCCATTCCCTCCCCACCCCACTAACCTGCTTTCCAGCTCCATTCTCCTGTGCAGGGCAACCAAAGAAGACCCAGCCAATCAGCTGGGACTCAGGAGGCAGAGAATACATGGGGGAGGGGCCAGCCAGAGGTGGTATTTGCCAGTTCTCTGAACTACTCAAAATTTCCGCTACCGGTTCTCCAGAACTGGTCAGAACCTGCTGAATACCACCTCTGGGTATCAAACTCGATTTCTTTGAAGGCTGCATCAGGATTGTATTTGACCTCGGGGTTGTGGGGATGGGGGGCATGGCTAGGGTGAGCATGACCACTTGACATCACTCTTGTCAAGGGCATCTTTGGTGGCCCAAGCGCTCTGCCAGCAAAAACAGGCTCCCCTGGTTCTTCTCTTCACTAGACTGGCCATGCCCAGTTTCTGCAACCATTCTTTGTATGTTTTAGTCTCCTATCTTCTTACACTATACATTATATTCCTTTGGAGCAATCCCTCCCAATGCTTATCTGCAATGTTTTTCAGAATTGTGGCACAACTCCACCCATTGAAAACAACTTACATTTTGACTTTTTTTTTCTTCCGTGTTTGGAAGAAACTCATCTCTTTCTCCCTTTGATGGCAAGTTGACAAAATCTGATCCCACTTGGCTGGACCAGCTCTGCCTGGCGACCGTCTTAAATTGAGTGATTTCTCCTCTCCAGAGCCAGCTACGTTGCCTTAACTGGGCACTGCAATACAACTGCAGAGCTCCTAGAGTAGCAAAAGCTCGGCCGTCTTTTATTAATTGAGCTATTTCATTTAGCTTTCAAGTGTTATTGAATACAATTGTGCTGAAAAGTCTGCCCAATTTATGGCTGATTCAGTCACCCTGGTCAGCAAATTAATTTTAATGCAGATGAATGGGCTTCCTGTGCTATGGATATGGCTGCCAGATTTAAGATACAAGCGGTGGTGTGGTGTGAATCAGGCCATTGCAGTAAGCCATGCTATGTCATCACAGCAAATTCTGATTTGTTAGCTGGATTCCATGTTTACAAGCATGTGCTCAGAATCCCACCACACTCTTTCTTTTCAAATGGGAGGAAATAAAATGGTGACCAAAATTGAACTGGACTGTTTTTTTTCCTTGAGGAGGAGGAAGAAGAGCTTTCACTTCTCATCCAAGAAGCTTTATCAGTTCAGTTCAATTAAGTTGGATCAGTTCACCCAAACTGATGAAGCTTCTTGGAGGAGAAGCAAAATGTCATCTCCTCCTCCTCCTCTTCATCTTCTTTTTTCCTTCTTCTTCCTCTTCTTATTTTTTCTCCTCCTCCTCCTCCTCTTCCTCCTCCTCCTCCTCCTCCTCCTCCTCCTCCTCCTCCTCCTCCTCCTCCTTCTTCCTTGTTCTCCTTCTTAAAAAACAGTCCAGTCGCCTTTTGTAAAAAGCACCTTTGAGACAACTATGACCTGGATGACTGAGAGTCTCCATAGGCAATCAAAATTTAACATTTTCTCTGGAGCAAAGGCTGTGTAACAAGAAAAAAAAATCCCACTAGGCAGACAATGAGTAAAGGAGGCCTTCCCCTCACTGAAAACATCCTTGTTATCCTGGTTTTTTCTTTCAGTTCCAGCCCCTACCCCTAGCCACCACTTTGGAGGTGTGCCCAAATCCTTCAGGCAAGGCAACCTCCAAAGGAAACGTGGACCTATATGGCAGCAGTTTTGAATTGCTTGTACAGTTTGAAATTCCCCCATTGCCCTGTGCAGCACCTTGAGTTGGCTAATGAGCTGCATATGTGAAGTCTTAATAAATGGCTTTATTAATTCATGTTACTCACTGCCTAATTCCCTGGCAGGATCTATGGATTCTCTTTGCAAACGCAGGTGGGTGGTGGAAGACCAACACTCTTGGTGTTCACCTTGAATATGGTTATAGAAACACACTGAGGGCATCTCGGAGAACGAGGTTTCCAGATGGATGGATGCAGATTTACCATCTGGAATGGAGGTAGAAATAAAATAGTCCAGATTTTTTTTCCCCTGGAACTATTTGAAAGGGTTCATCAGCTGCATGGTGAGCAATTAGGCATGACGGGTAGGAGCCCTCTTATGCACAATTTCTAAAATCTCCACGTTGCGTAAAGATTCATGACTAAAGCCTTCCAGGAGGTCTTTGACAATTATTGTCACTGACAAGGATTGCATTGCACATCACATTGAATGAAAGGTTTGCTTTGTTGTGGGCTGTGGAATAAGCTGAGTTCAGTGAAGTTCCACTAAATGGTAATCATGGTTTATAAGCTGCAATGGCTGTGTTCGGGTAAGGGTGGCAGAACGTGATGGTGGAGTCAAAAGAGGAATCAGCCTAGAATCTCTACATAGCCACAAATGGACCAAGCCCAGGCCCTCTTGAATTCCATTGATCCTTATCTAGCACCAAAATAGTGCTAATGGTTGAGTAGATTCCTGTACATAGGCAAAAGTAATAATAAATCACTTTAATTGGAACTTCATGCATGGTCCTGATCTTTCAGACCTGACACTGCGCAACATATTAAACCAAAACTGACTAAGCCACATATAGTAATGGACTAATGTGATGTGTGATTTCTGGCAATATATACAAAATAAAGTCTACTCTGAATCAAGCTTGATTCCTAGTGAATTAATGGACTCAGTCTTGTAATTTTCTTGGTGAAAACATAAAAATGATTTACCAATGCCTTCTTCCAGGATGGTTTTTTTTTTCAGGCAGTAGATAGCAAAATACCATAATGTGTCTGTACCTACAAAGATCACAAGCAAGCAAGTTGTGGTACTCCCTGTGACACTCAATGGAAGTGAACTTCAAAGAACTTCAAAGAAGCAGAATAGAATGAGGATTGATGCCTTTGAACTATGGAGTTGGAGAAGATTCATAGAACATAGATTACGAGTTGGAAGGGACCTCAGAGGTCTTCTAGTCCAACTCCATGCTTGAGCAGGAGACCCCATATTAATGGTTGTCCAGCTTCTTTTTGAAAGCCTTTAGTGATGGAACAGCCAGATCTTCTGAAAGCAAGGTATTCCATTGGTTAATTGCTCTCCCTGTTAGGAAATTTGTCCTTAGTTCTAGGTTGCTTCTCTCCTTGCTTAGTTTCTACCCATTGTTCCTTGTCTTGCTTGTTGGTGCTTTGGAAAACAGTTTGACTCCCTCATCTTTGTAGGAGCCCCTCAAATATTGGAACACAGCTGTCATGTTCCCTCCAGTCCTTCTTTGCACGTGACTAGACATTCCTGTAACCATTCTTTGTATGTTTTAGCCTGCAGGCCCCTAATCATTTTCATTCCCATGAACACCATGCTTAGAACAGCCAAGAAAACAATGGGATGGTTCACTGAACAAATTAATCCATGGTTCTCACTCAAAGCACAAATGATCAGGCTCAAATTACCCCAGTTTAGACCTATTATGTCAAGACCCAGATCTCTGGATAAAGCTGTAATTCTGAGAAAGGTGGAAGAAAACATGATGATCGCCAGAAGCAAGATGGAGGAAACCAGTTATGGTGGTGATGAGTGCACCATTGGGAGACTTGAAAGAATAGGTTCAGAGGCATATCAATGTAGAGGAAAATTTGGGTTCTCTAGGAGTTGAAAACGACCTGCTGGTACATAATCAATCAAGAGAGCAACTTCCTACTCCACCATTTCATCCCTGGATGGAAGGCTCTCCAGCTGCGGATGGATCAGAGATCAAGTGATGGGATGAGAACCACAACCCTTGCTTAAATGAATCGTACAGAATCCAATGAAGACTGGGGCATAAAAAGCCAGCATGCTGCCAATTGCCAAGCAAAAGGGAAAGGGAAAACTGATTAGACTGGAGCAAAAGTGGGTCAAGGTAAGATTTACAGGTAAGCATTATGTACAAAGAATACCAAATGAGGATATGGGGGGTGTTTGGGGGGGGGAAGGGAAGAGAGATCCAAACAAAGTCAAAAGTCTGGCCTTTTTTGTAGCATTATTTTCATTACTCATCTGTCTCTTATGGCAGATCAATACCACACGTACAAAATGTTCTACCTTTAAGCTTTGGGGTTTCTAGATAAAAGAGGGATCTACTGCTAGGGAAAACACAGCCAAAATCCCTATCAGGGAACTGCAGCTCATCATAGAAGATGTATAATTCCTAGGCAAGAGGGGATTTATATACCTTCACTATAGGTGCTGCGGGTCTTTGCCAATATATCTGGAGTTGGTAAGGCAGCCCAGAGCTGTAGAGAGTTTCCCATTTCCCCTGTCCAAATATTTGCATCTGCTTTGATGCAAATGTTGGAGAGGATTGGAAATGTAAGGTTTCACACTAGTAGTGATCTTGCTTGTGCATAGCACCAGAATAAGAAGATGGAAGATTGAGCTACATGTTTTTTTTGTTTTTTGTTTTGTTTTAATTACATTTATATGCTGCCCTTCTCCGAAGACTCAGGGAGGCTTACAATTTTTGGGATACAACCCAGTGTGCTCAGCAATAGCCTTCATTCCACTGTATATGCCTGTTGCACCAGAAAACTCCATTTAACAGATTTAACAGATTAACAGAGTTGGAAGAGACCTTGTAGATCATCTAGTCCAACCCCGCCCATCCAAGCAGGAGACCCTACACCATTTCTGACAGATGGCAGTTCAGTCTCTTCTTGAAAGCTGCCAGTGTTGAAGCTCCCACAACCTCTCAAGGCAACTTCTGTTCCACTGATTGATTGTTCGCACTGTCAGAAAGTTTCTCATTTCCAGACTGAATCTCTCCTTGATCAGCTTCCACCCATTATTCCTTGTCTGGCCTTCGGGTGCCTTGGAAAATAGCTTGACCCCCTCTTCTCTGGGGCAGCCCTTCAAAAACTGGAAGACTGCTATCATGTCTCCTCTGGTCCTTCTCTTCCCTAGACTAGCCATGCTCAGTTCCTGCAACCGTTCATCATATGTTTTAGCCTCCTATCTTCTTAACTATACATTATATTCCTTTGGGGCAATCCCTCCCTAGGCTTATCTGCAATGCTTAAACAGCTTCCCAGGGAAGAGGGAGGAGTAGACCAAGACATGGGATAAGATTGGGACAAGGTTTTGTGCTCCTTGGCAAAAGGCAAATATGGATCTTGGATGGCACAAGAACGATATCGATAGAAGATAATGTTTATAGCTCAGGATTGAACTGTGCGGTCTTTGGTGCTCTCTGAACTTGGTGGTTTTCTTGCAGATGTTTCATTACCCAACTAGATTACATCATGAGTGTTAGTTGGGTAATGAAATGTCTGCAAGAAAACCACAAAGCTCAGAAAGCATCAAGGACCCCACAAGATGTAGACCTCATGTACCTCCCTTCTCCCAAAATCAAGTAGGTGGAAGAACAAACTTTTGAATGTTGTAGAACACAAAAGCGTCTTCTGGGGGAATGAGATCTCTTTGGCTGTTTCCATAATGGAAAAGGAGCCCATTCTCCCTGACATGGTTTCAATTATATAATAAGTTAAAAAGAAAAGAAAAAAAATGGGATATAATTATGTCAGCATTGTGGTGTTGTGGAAAAAAAACAGTATTGTGATTATGTGTGCTTTGCATTCTTAAGGGGAATATTTTACAACAAATGCAAACATTTTGTCTAGGCTCCAGGCTATATTTTTACCTATTTTGATTTCAGGGTTTTTCTAAATAGTGTTTATAGTGGTGATTCTGGCTAGGAATACGACTTTGAGCATGAAAGGACAAAGTCCTTTGCCAAATATCTACAAATGGAAGCGAATGTGTGCCTTGCTGTGTTTGTTGGATGTAAAATTATGTGCATAAATCCATGGGGCGCATATGCTTGCCTTTCTTGTACATATGTCAATCCCCTTTCTCTTGAATGCAATGAAGAAGGGCTAGAAACCTGTAATTATCTGAGAGCATGTGGTTTTGGATCCAATTTATATCCATAATTGTATTTTTTCCCCAAATCTCAGATTACATGGATTAGGTTTATCTTCCAGAGGCTAACAACTGAATTCAAATTCAATCAACTACAGCATACTCAACATGATTATAGTCAAGAATTATGCCAATTAACAGTCAAAGCATCTGGAAAGCCACGGATGCTGCATCCTTCCTATAATCTAATACACTTTTATTTACTTATTAGATTTTAATCCTGCCTTGATTAGTTTTAAGTAACTCAAGGCAGCAGATATTCCTAATGCCTCCTCCTATTCTCTCTGCAACAGCAACCCTGTGAGGTGGGATGGGCTGAGAGAAAACTGGCCCAAAGTCACTCAGTTTGCTTTCATGGCTGAGGTGGGATTAAAACTCACAGCCTCCTGGTAATTGGTCCAAAGTCACCCAGCAGACTTTGTTTCCTAAGGTGGGACTAGAACTCACAGTCTCCTGGTTTCTAGGACAGCACCTTAACTACTATGCCAAATTATATGGCAAACTAATTCAGAGAATATATATACCACAAGCTGGGCATCTTTTAGATATAAGATTTCAAGTACCAGGATTTTTTGCAATGGCTATGTTGGTGATGGAATTTGGAAACTGAAATTCCAGATTTAACTTGGCCACAGTGATAGTCAACAAAACACAAAGAGCTGAGTTTGGATTTCTAAAATCTACCTATGGTGACATAATGGACTTTGGCCATCTATGCCTCTCTTAACACTTAATTTATATATTTGTAAAAAAATTGCAAACATCTCAAAATTCCAATCATCTTGTTACGTGATCTGTTTTCAAATCTTCTGGAGATGGTGAGAATGGAAGGTCCTTGGTGGTCCCTGAGCTTGGGTGTGTTCTTGCAAATGTTTCATTACCCAAATTAGGTAACATAATCAGTACAAGCACTAATGATGTTACCTAGACAAGAAAATCACCAAACTCGGAGATCACCAAAGACCCCTCATTTCAACCCTGAGCTAGGAATATTCTTTTATCAAATGATGAGAATTGTAGGATTCAGCATATGAACAATGATCTGGATAAAGCACTCAGCTCTTTATAATTTGAGCAAAAAAAAGAGTCAATAGACAAAATTGCTCAGAGCTTCTCAATGTACTGACTTCAGTAAAAACAAAACATTTAAAAATTTATAATTAGCATTCTGTTCCATAACCAAAATTTAGCGATCGAAGAAGCAATAGGTAAGTGGAAAACTTCCCTGATTTATTTGAAGATAATAATATTGCTGCAGTAGTAAAGGAAATTATAATGATGGGGAGAGAAACAACAACTTGAATCTGTTTCTTTTCCCTGTGCTACTTACATAATGCTCTCATTTAAATTTTATAAGGGAAATATAAAATTGCCTGTGCGCTTTTTTAAAAAAAGCTTCACCATCAAATTGATAATATTGAACTTTGCAATGTTTTGATCCAAAGCCAAGCTTTTTCTCTTATTGGAAATGTAAATTATCCTTTTATCTAACATCAGTTCCTTGGGAATTCACAGTCCCGTACTGCTTTAAACAGACCTATAATTAAAGAGGGGGGGGAAATGTACAATTTCTCCCAAACTGGCTGTTTGGCTACCGACTGGCAAATCCTACCTTTCTTGTTCATTTCCCAGTCTAAATTATTGCGTTGTTGTGAAATGTTTGCAAGCATTCTGTGTAGAGGGTGAAATTAAGAATAATTACCATAATCAGGGTATTGGCAAAATCGCTAGAGACAATACAATTAATTGAAACTAATCTCTTAACTGTAGCTTTCTGAACAACCCTGCCTCCAAAGTCGCCACAGAACTGTTGAATTAAACCCTTAACTATAATTAATTTTAGAGAAATCTAAGATTAAAGGTGGGGTCTGTATTTCTTGGCCAGATCTTCCCACCATTGAGATTGTAGGTCCCAGCAAATCAAATAGAACTCTGCACGATAAGGAAGACTCAGAATATTACAGAGTTTGGGAAAACTGGTACCAATGGATAGATAATAGGAACAAGAAATGTATAGATCAGAAGAGGATATAAATATGTATATGTATATGAATAATTAGAAATGTATGTATATGTATGTATATAAACAAGATCTTTTAGTACTGTCAAAGAAGATTGAGATTTGTAAAAATGTCATGCCCCTGTCGGAATCTGATTCTGAGGGGGAGGTCGAGCAGCTGACAGGGAGTGGGAGTGTGGCTCCTGTTATGTATGTAGGTTTGAATGTTATTGGTTTATTTGAACTGTTCTTGTAAAATGTCAAATGGTATTGGTTTAAATAGTGCGGGAAGAAACCCTGCATTCCCATTGGCTGGCAGCTACGGCTGCAGGCTATAAGAAGCAGCCGTAGCCAAACCAGGACGGGTCCATTCGAGCTGTAGTCACTAATAAAGCCTTTGCTGGAACTCCTCGCGTCTGACTCTTCATGCAAACTTAACACTGGCGGCGAGGATGGGATTTCCCTGAAGAGAAGACGCGACGAATAAGCAACTGAGCGAGATGGCTGCGCTGAACACCCCCAGCACCGTTCGATCCGGCGACGACTGGGAATCGTATGCGGATCGTTTCCACATGTTCCTGGAGGGGAACGATCTCGCCGGCATCCCGAGACGGAAGAGGGCGGTCTTTCTCACGCACTGCGGTCCGGCAGTCTTCAAAATGGCGGCGTTGGCGCAGCAGAGCTGAAGGTAATGGAATGGCCCGATTTAGAGAAACTTTTAAGAGCCCATTACGCCACAAGTATCGTGCCTCATTAAGAACACGAATTTTACCGTCGGGATCAAGGGGATAGCGAGAATGTTAATGACTTCGTGGCAAGTTTAAGGGACATTGGGGTGCTTGTGACTTTACCAACTTAGAAGAGGCCATGCGTGATCGGTTTGTTTTAGGCCTTAAAGATAAGGTCTTACAAAGCAAACTATTAATGAGACCTAAGATCATGTTTAAGGAGGCCATTGAAGAAGCTGTTTCAGCGGAAGCCACCAAGTCCTCAGCAGCGCCATGAAAAAGATTAACAAGGCCTCAAGCCAGGCCTCAAACCATTCTGATGGGGAAAATCCACATCTGCTCATTGCGAACAAATAGACTCTGATTCTGATGGCAGTGAGGCAGAGGAGGGATTTTTAAACTCAGAATGGAGAAGAAAAGAAAAGACTCTGGGAAGAACAGGCAAGGGTTCTATTGCAGAGGCTGTGGGGGGGGCACCCCACTGAATGCAAATTCTTTGACTCCATTTGCCTACGTTGTGAGAAACGGGTCACATAGCCAGAGTCTGCAAATCATCCAGAACTCCACCAGTTAGGAAGAAAATTCCTGATAGAGACTTTAAGCCCAACAATTTCCTTGAAAAAATGGGGCAAATTTAGAAGCAAATGGCAAGAATGAAACGCACCAAACAATCACTATTGGTCATTCTTCACCCTTAAATAGCAGAAAAGTACACGTGAAGGTGTTTATTGAAGGAAGGCCTTGCCAAATGGAAGTGGACTCAGGCTCTTATTTATCTATGGTGTCATGGGACACTATCCACAGACTCTTTCCCAAAATTCAGAAAAGCATTTCCAGAAGCAAGCACTGACTCTCAAAGACTAACAAGGGAACAAGATTCCAGTAGTTGGAGCGAGATTTCAAGCGTGCAGTTTAAAGGCCACACGCGTTTGCCCCTGACCGCCGTTTGCTGGGACTTGAGTGGTTCAAGCCACTTGGCATCGAGGTGACTGGCATCCATCACGTGAGCAGTTCTGACTGGGAAGAGTCCTTGAAGTCTGAGTTTCCAGAGGTCTTCAGCCCATGCTTTCAGCCTAGACCCCAAGGTGCCCCCAAGGAGGGTCCCATTTGCTTTAAAGGAAAAATTGATGCAAATTAGATAAGCTCATTGCTCAAGGGGTTTTAGAGCCTACTGACCACTCCAGATGGGAAACACCCATAGTCACACCAGTTAAGGCTGATGGGTCAGTGAGAATCTGCGGTGACTACAAGGGGACACTTAACCATGCGCTGCAGCAGAGCGCATATCCTGTACCAGTTGTGCATCATCTGCTCCATTCCCTTGGCAGGGGTACAGTATTTGCTAAACTGGACTTAGCTCAGGCATATCAACAATTAACAGTTGATGATGCCACTGCAGAGGCACAAACAATTGTGACTCATAGAGGTGCCTTCAAATGTAAAAGATTACAATTTGGAGTAAGCGTAGCACCTGGCATTTTTCAGAGCCTTATGGAAAGACTGTTGCAAGGACTGCCAGGGGTAGTGCCTTATTTTGATGATGTATTAATCTCTGCTGAAAATGACACTCAGCTTCAAGAAAGACTCAGAGAAGTCCTTACCAGATTCAGAAAAGCGGGTTTAAAAGTCAAGGAAGACAAATGTACACTCAAAACAGATAGAGTTGAGTTCCTGGGGTATATGATTGACAAGCATGGCATCCATCCTACTGATGCCAAGGTCAAAGCAATCAAGGAAGCCCCTAAACCTCGATGCAAGGCAGATTTGCAAGCCTTCCTTGGACTTATTAACTTTTACCACATGTTTCTACCTCACAAAGCATCTATTGCTGAGCCTTTACATCGCCTACTTGATAAGAAGGCTGTTTGGATCTGGGGGCGAAACAGTCAGCTTTTAACAGTATTAAGAGACTAATCACGTCTGATGCTGTGTTGATACAGTTCTCTGAGAATTTGCCTGTTGTTTTGACTTGTGATGCATCCCCTTTTGGAGTGGGGGTTTTGAGTCACAGGCTTCCCAATGGGAGGGAAGCCCCAATTGCATTTTACTCTCGATCTTTACTGTCCAAAGCAGAGAGGAATTATAGCCAATTGGACAAGGAGGCTTTAGCAGTTGTTGCAGCTGTTAAGAAATTTCATGAATATCTGTATGGCAGGTCATTCACCATTGTTACAGATCACAAACCTTTATTAGGCATTGTGGCAGGAGACAGACCTACACCTAATATCCTGTCACCAAGAATGCTGAGGTGGACTGAATTTCTTGCAGCCTATTCCTACAAACTGATTCACAGGCCTGGCAAGGACATTGACATGCTGATGCACTGAGTCGTTGCCCACTACCTTGCCACAAGGAGGACTTTGAACTTGAAACTCACACTTTTTCCTGGAGACCGTTGCTAAGCTTCCAGTCCATGCTGCTGAGATTGCCAGAGAAACTACCAAAGATGCTGTGTTGGCACCTGTTATGGGCTGGATTAAGAAAGGTTGGCCTCTTCAAGATCTACCTCACCTTGCCCAACCTTTTAAGTCCAGGCAAACTGAATTATCTGTATTAAGAGGATGTATTTTGTGGGGTAACAGGGTGGTTATTCCTGCAAAACTGCAAAGGGAGGTTTTGGAAATGTTACATGAGGGTCATCCTGGGATTGTAAGGATGAAAGGTTTGGCCAGGAGTTATGTATGGTGGCCAGGTATTGACAAAATGGTTGAAAACTGGGTAGCATCTTGTCCCAATTGCCAGGTAGTCAGGCCTGCCCCACCTCACGCCCCCACACAGGAATGGGAATGTCCTAGGGGCCATGGTCTAGAATCCACATTGATTTTGCAGGCCCTACAAGAGGGCACACTTTTCTAGTGCTAGTAGATGCATACTCTAAATGGCTAGAGGTAATTCCCATGACATCCACTACAACTGAGGCTGTCATCAAGCAGCTCAGAAAATTATTTGTCACCCATGGGTTACCAGATGTCCTTGTCTCTGACAATGGCCCTCAATTCACATCTAACATTTTTGAATCCTTTCTAGCTCAACAGGGCATCAGACATGACCTCACTGCCCCTGGGCACCCTTCGCCAACGGCCGGGCTGAACATGGTACGCTTTGCCAAAGAGAAGCTTCAGCAGCTGGGTCCTGGGGACATCACTGAGAAGCTTGAAAAGCTTCTTAGTGTTCAACACATCACTCTAGCCCATCAACTAACTTGTCCCCAGCAGAGTTGTTGATGGGCAAAACTTAGGTCTCCCTTGACCGCCTTCATCCCACTTACGCACCCAACGCACCACTGGATTCCACTTCCAAAGTTCGTTCTTTTAGTGTGGGAGATTCTGTCTATGCTAGGAACCTTATAGGTGAACCTTTGTGATTCCTGCTGAAATAACTCACATCACGGGCCCTCGTTCTTACAGGGTACAAACGGAGGATGACCTCTCTGGAGCAGGCACATTGACCAACTTAGATCCAGGTTCCCTCAGGAACATCAACCCTGTCCCTCTCTAGGGTCCCTCACCTGATGTTCCATCTAGGGGAAGGAGGGAACAGGAGGAAAATCAGCAAACAGGAATCAACCCCATGTGTAGCGAGCCATTGACAGGAACCATCGAACCCTGTCACAAAGCCAAGATCCATCCTTAGAAGTGGAAGATTGCACATCACTACCTGACTTGGGTGCTGACATTGGAATGGAGATGGGTTGGGAGGAGAGACCAGATTCTAACAGTCTAACAGGGTCTCCTTTCACAGGAAGTCCCAACAGGGAAATGTCAGCAGACACATTTCCCTCTCACTGGGTGAGAACGTTAAAGCTTCTGAACCACGAAGGTCTCAGCGTACAAGAAGCCCCACCTATTTAAAGGAATACATTAGATAGGTTGGGGTTTGGTATGGACTGAACCTAGTGGGGAGGGTGTTATGTATGTAGGTTTGAATGTTATTGGTTTATTTGAACTGTTCTTGTAAAATGTCAAATGGTATTGGTTTAAATAGTGCGGGAAGAAACCCTGCACTCCCATTGGCTGGCAGCTACGGCTGCAGGCTATAAGAAGCAGCCGTAGCCAAGCCAGGATGGGTCCATTCGAGCTGTAGTCACTAATAAAGCCTTTGCTGGAACTCCTCGCGTCTGACTCTTCATGCAAACTTAACAGCTCCGGTGGCTGTGGAAGAAACTGGGGAAGGGCACAGTTCGGCTGAGCATTCAGAGGAAGACCCAGGGCCACCCCCCTCTTCATCCTAGGGCATGCAGGGAGAAATTGAGAAGGGAACAATGTGAGTTACGTGGTTTACAGGGGAGGAAAGGGCCCTGATCCCCTTCATTAGCTGCAGCTGGGAAAACTGTTTAAAAAGGCAAACTACGCGCAGCAAAATTGCTGGAAGCAAAGCGTGCATTATCTCTGTTTGTTGAGGCTTATCTGGGTTCTGGAGTCCTCCTAACTGTGTGTGTTTCATTATCTTTTAGAAGTCTGCAATTTCTTATCCTGCCCTGTCTTGTTAATTGCTGTGGTTTGTGTTGGTTTTTATTTATAATCTATATATACTTAGGGTTCGGACTGAATTTCTTCCCTTTAAAGAGTGTTCTTGGGAGAGTTTTTTCTCCAGCTGATGATAACTGGACATTGGGGGCCAAGCTGGAGGTATTAAAGGGACTTTACCTACTTTTGTGACTTTGTTGCTTTTGTGCCACGCCGTGTGTCATCACAAAAAAGTTGTTTTTAGATTTACTTGTATTTTAATGTTTCAATTTTCAATAAAGGTTTAATTTAAAATTTAAAAAAAGAACTCTGCAAAAAATCAGGTAGTCCTGAATTTCAGGTAGCCCTCAATTTACAACCATTCATTTAATGACTGTTCCAAATTGTAATGGCACTAAAAAAAGTGACTCAAGTTACGACCAGTTTTCACAGTTACAACCATCTGCGGCATCCTCCCAGTCACATGATGAAATTTTGGGTGCTTGGCAACCAGCATACATTTATGATGGTTGCAGCATCCCAGGACTGCCATTTGCAATCTTGTAAGGGAGCCTCTGACAAGCAAAGTCAATGGGAAGGTGAGCCAGATTTAGGTAATGGCTACATGATTCACTTAACAACTGCAGTGATTTGCTTAACAACCCCAGTAAAAAAGGTATGACTCGTTTAACAAGTCTCTTGCTAAGCAATGGAAATGTTGGGCTCATTTGTGGTCCTAAATCAAGCACTACCTTTGGTCACCACATCACAGAAAAGATGCTGAGACCTTGGAAAAAGTTCAGAGAAGAGCAGCTAAGAAATTTCAAAGGCCTGGAGACTGTCATGCCCCTGTGGAGACTGACTCTGAGGGAGAGGAGGAACAGCCGACAGAGAGTGGAAGTGTGGCTCTGGAGGTTGTGGAGAAGGCTGGGGAAGGGCAGAGGCCAGCTGAGCAATCAGAAGAGGACCCAGGCTTATCCCGTCTCCATCCTAGGGCACGAAGGGAGGAGAGGATAAGGGAGAGACGTGGTCTACTGGGGAGGGCCTTGGGGAGGGCCTTGATCCTCTTCATGGGCTGCACCTGTGACAACTGAATAAGAGGATGGACATGCATACAGGCGAGCGCTGGAAACAAATTGTGTAAATATCTCTAGTTTATAGTTCCTCTCTGAGTTTGGAGTTCTTCCCAGTGTGTGTTATCTGTGGACATTCTCCAGCCCTTATCTTGCCTGGTTTGTGTTGCTTTTTTCCTTCTTCGTGTAACTGTGTGGGAGGTTTTTTTGTCTTCCGTCAAAGATATTCGGAGCTTGGAAGCAAACTGAAGGAATAAAAGGGGCTTCACCTGTTTTCTGTGACTGTGTTTGTTTTGTATCCCATCCTGGATCATCACAGAGACTAAAACATATGAAGAAAGGCTGCAGGATTTGGGTTTGGCTAGTGTAAAGAAAAGAAGAATTGGGGTTGACATGATAGCAGTATTCCAGTATTTGAGGGGCTGCCACAAAGAAGAGGGGGTCAAATTAGTCTCCAAAGCACCAGCGGGCAGGACAAGAAACTATGGTGGGAAATTAACCAAAGAGAAAAGCAACTTGGAACTAAGGAGAAACTTCCTAACAGTGAGGACAATTAACCAGTGGAATAGCTTGCTTTCCAAAATCGTGGGTGCTCCATCACTGGAGGTTTTTAAGAAGGGCCTGGACAGCCACTGAAATGGTATAGGTCTGTAATGGTGAACTTATGGCACGTGTGCCACAGGTGGTACACAGAGCCATTTGTGCAGGCACGCGAGCCCCAGCCAAACTTACGTGCACTGCACATGCATGTGCCTCCCAGCTGATTTTCAGCCTGTTGGAGGCTGTTTTCACCCTCCTGGAGGCTCGTGGGAAGCCTTGGGAGCCTCCAGAGGCCAAAAAACGGGCCTTCTGGAAATACCAGAAGTGCTGAAACAGGCCTGTTTTCAGCATCCTGAGGCTCCAGAGGCTTCCCTCAAGCCTCTGGGAGGGCGAAAATGGCCTCAAATGGGCTGAAAATCAGCTGGGAGGCGTGCACATGTGCAGCGCAGGTAAGGGGGCAGGATGGGGGTATTGCACGTGCATGCATGGGGGGCGTGGCACATTGTATTGTGGGTGCCAGCACGCATGCACTTTTGGCACACCACAACAAAAAGGTTCACCATCAGTGATATAGGTTCTCCTGCTTCAGCAGGGGGCTGGACTAGAAGACCTCCAAGGTTCCTTCCAGATTCTATTTCTATTTCTATTTCTATTTCTATTTCTATTTCTATTTCTATTTCTACTTCTACTTCTACTCCTATTCCTTTCCTATCCTATTCTTTATTTCTATTTCAATTTCTATTTCTTTCTAGTTCTAGTTCTAGTTCTAGTTCTAGTTCTATTCCTTTCCTATTCCTATTCCTATTCTTTATTCTAAAGCTGGCCCTTTCGAAGGCTACGTTCCCAAGCTCCTTTTTTTAATTTTCCTACATGTATCCATGTATTTATAACTATGTTTATACTTATACCTATTATCTTGTAAGCAATTGACTAATCAAATAAATAAAGAAAAAAAATAAACCTCTCCATTTGCCTCTTCTGAGGGGACAGAACAGGCTACGTTCCCAAGGTCCATTTTTCAGGGCAGGAAAAAGAGCAAAGTAATGTCCAGCACTGAAACCCAAACTCTCTCTGACAGCTGCTTCTTGTTCTGCATGTATCTCAAATTGAAGTAATAGGACATTTCAGAACTGGGCTTGTTCATCACCACATAGTGAAAGAGACTGTCAAACACTTAAGCCTTTTCTAGATGAAATCTCTTCCTCTGGGCACGGAAGGAGCATGGCTGAAGTCATCTCATGGCCAGCTCGCTTCTCCCTTGGGCTGACTTTGGGGGGTTTCCCCCCCTTTAAAAAATACTTTCCCTGTAATGTTTTCGGTGACTGCTGTCATTCCGTGTGCACATCCTGTTAGGAAGCATCTCCCAGAGCTGAAATTTACTAATGTCAGATGATGTCAATGATAGTTTCTGATAGAATGGAAAATTTTAATCGAGGCTCCTTGCTGAGAGGAAATTGAAGGGGAGGGAATCTAAATTTGGAACATCAAGCATTCGGGATGGAGATTTCATCTTGTTTCTCTCGTTCGAGAGCAGCAAGCCTTAACGGAGTCCAAAGTATCAGAACTAATACAGGTAGTCCTTGACTTACAACAGTTCATGTCGTGACCTGGGAAGCAGCACACATGTAATAAATTCCCAAACGTAAATAAATTTCCTTTAATGCCTCCAACTTGGCCCCACTGTTCAATTGTTAGCAGTCTCCAAAAGAAAGAAATACAGTTCAAACTCAAAGAATAGATAATGGAGAAATAAAACACCAAAACAAACCGCACTGAAGGAATTTCCACAACAGACCAGGATAATTAATTACAAACTTCAAGAAGATAACAAGGCACAGTCCGTTGGAAGAACACCAATCAAGATAAACCTCAGCCAGAAATAAAACATGCTTTGCTTCTAGCAACGCTGTGTTTTAAACGCCCCTCCTTTATACTATTCCCCCCAGCTGCAGCTAATAAAGGGAATCAGGGCCTTTTTCTCTCCCTTAACCCATGTTGCTCCCTTCTCCGTTCCTCCCTTAGTGTCCTAGGATGAAGAGGGGGTGGGCCTGGGTCTTCCTCTGAATGCCCAGCCGGACTGTGCCCTTCCCCAGTTTCCTCCACAACCAATGGAGCCACACTCGTACTCCCTGTCAGCTGCTCGATCTCCCCCGCAGAATCAGATTCCAACAGGGGCATGACAATGGCACTGAAAAAAGTGACTTATGACCATTTATCACACTTACGACCATTGCAGCATCCCCTATGATCACGTGATCAAAATTCAGACACTTGGCAAATGATTCATATTTATGACCATTGCAGTGTCCCGGGGTCACATGATCCCCTTTTGCGACCATCTGACAAGCAAAGTCAATGCGGAATCCAGATTCACTTCCCAACTGTGTGACTAACTGCCATGAATTCACTTAACAACCACGGCAAGAAAAGTCGTAAAATGGGGCAAAGTCATGTAACAAACGTTTCATTCATTGCAACATACATTTTGGGCTCGGTTGTGGTCGTAAGTTGAGGATTATCTGTATGTAAGACACTAACGTAGCTACAGGTAGTCCTCGACTTACAACCATTCATTTAGTGATCATTCAAAGTTATGACAACACTGAAAAAAAGCGACTTATAACCATTTTTCACACTTACATGCTTTGCAGCCTCCCCATGGTCACATGATCAAAATTTGGATGCTCGGCAGCTGACTCATATTTATGATGGTTGCAGTGTCCCGGGGTCATGTGATTCCCTTTTGCAACCTTCTGACCAGCAAAGTTAATGAGGAAGCCAGGTTCACTTAACAACCGTGTTACTAACTTAACAACGGCAGTGATTCACTTAACCATTGCGACAAGGAAAGTCATAAAATGGGGCAAAACTCACTTAGCAATTGTCATGCTTAGCAACAGAAATTTTGGGTTCAGTTGTGGCCGTAATGTCAAAGATTACTTGTACTTAAACAAAACAAGCAAACCAAATTTCAACTTTTTTAAAAAAAAGCTCTTTCTTATCCCCTTTTCTATGTCCTTCACTTGCAGTCTCCATACAGATAGAAATGCCTAGACAAGCAGAAACTTCTAAGCCTTTGGCAGAAGATTAATATTATGTATATGCAGTGGGAATAAAGTTTTACTACAACAGATATGCATGCAAAAAAAAAAGTGTGTGTTCGTGGGAGAATGCAGGATATGTCAAGATCTTAAGCTCTCTTCCACCCACTCCATAGGTATACATAGTTTTATTACAAGTGGCCAAAATGTCACCCAGACATGGTTTTAGGCTGTCAATTTCTCCAAAATGCTCCGTCATGCAAAAAACAAACAAACCCCAACATATTTGGTGAAAAATAAAAAGTCCCCATTCGTTTTTCTAGGACAAGGATCTTCACAAGGATTAATTCATTAGTCCAAAGGCTGTGACACTGCAATCTTCTTCCATGGATAGAAAACTCTATTGAGTAGAAACTCAAGTCAATCCTGGCGTGCTTTTAAACATAAATATATCGAATTAAAGCAAAACACTGTACTGAAAAATTGCTACTTCTAAGACGGAACCAGACGACTCCTTTCATTTCAGACAGTATGTTTGTGCAGCAGGCGTAGACTGGAACACCAAGAGATGGAGAGGTTGTAATCTGTAGGACAACGTTTTACATTAAGCAGAACATCAATATTTAGTTTTATTACCGGGTTGAGGAGTAATATATTTTCTAAGATGAGATAGCCTAGAAAACTCATCTTGGCAAAGGCTGCCCAAATGTTTTGTTTTTCCTTTTGTCTTGCAGTGCACAGCAATTATTCTTCCTTTTGGCTTTCTTCTCCCTCATTTGTGAAATCTCATTCTTGCCCTGCATTGTATAGTACAATGATGGCTAACCTTTTTGTTGTTGTGTGCTGAAAGTGCGTGCATGTGCACAATGCAATGCACACACAACCCCCTGGCACTCTCCCCCGCCTCCCTGTGCATGCACGTGTGAACCCCCCTTGCAACCCCGACCCCACACACGACTCCCCCACTCCCCTTGCCCCCTGCGCATGCACACACAACCCCCTGTGCTCCTCCCAGCCCCCCTGCGCATGCATCTCCTGCACGCACCCTGGGCCCCACACATACGTGACAGATACCTGAAAATCATCTGGCTGGTGGGAGGCGTGCGCGCATGTGCAATGCAACTGAGTTGGGGCGACAGCTCGCATGCCGACAGAGATGGCTCTGTGTGCCTCTTCCGGCACGCGTGTCACAGGCTCGCCATCATGGGTATAGTATATAGCCGTGATGGTGAACCTCTCTGTGGGCTCGTGAGCTGTTGCCTCAGTTCAGCTCTGCCACGCATGTGCATGCTTCCCACCAGCCAGCTGGTCTTCCGGTCTCTGCCGTGCATGCGCCTGCATCCCAGGGTCGCATGTGTGGGTGATGCACATGTATTGCATTTGGGGGATGCGTGTGCTTTGGGCACTCCGTGCCGAAAAGTTTAGCCATCACTGGTATATAGAGACCTAGTTTGGTCTAGTGGTCTAAGGCATCGGGCTAGAAAGCAGGAGACCGTGAGCTCAAGTCCTGCCTTAGCCATGAAAGCCAGCTGCGTGTGACCTCGTGACCCTTTCTCTCAGCCCTCCACCTCAGAGGGCTGCTGTTGTGGGGAAAATAGGAGTAAGAAGGTGTATTGGATAGGTTTACCTCCTTGGCTTTTTTGTAAAAATAATAAAAGTGGGATAAAAATAAGTGAATAGTATTATTGTGGGGTGTCATTTGGAAGGCTGCAAACAGCCTAGGGGGGTTGCATGCTTAAGATCCCTTTCTAGGAATTGACTCCTACCCCAGGAGTTATTTTGCCAGGAGAGACCAACCAGGTTTCATTACCCCATCACTACCATCAAGGAACCTTGGATTGACTAAAAGTCTGTGGAGATTCTTAGTCATCCAGGTGCTTTTTCAGCAGGCAACTGGACTTTCTTTTTTCCAGAGGAAAAATTGCAGACAATAGGAACCCTGAGGACACAGATAAACCTACAAGTGATTCAAGGACCCTCTAAAAGGATGCAAATGACCAGCTGTCTTGTCTGCAAGCCTTCTATCCCCCACTATCCCGTCAAGAACTGAAGAAACTTCTTGGATGAGAAGCAAAATGTCTTCAAGGGAAAAACAAACGAACAAGAAAGTCCAGTTGCCTCCTGAAAAAAGCACCTTTGGGACTTGGCTTGACTACTGCAAAAATAAATAAATAGATAGATAGATAGATAGATAGATAGATAGATAGATAGATAGATAAACATAGATTCTGGGAGTTTCAGGTCTCTGAAGCAAGTTCACTTCTGCTTTTTTTGCTGATGCTCTTCTTTTTTTTTTTTTATTACATTTATATGCCGCCCTTCTCCGAAGACTCAGGGCGGCTTACAATTTTTGGAGCACAACCCAATGTGCTCAGCAATAGCCTTCATTCCATTGTATATGCCTGCTTATTACTAAGCGGCATTTTTACAAGGTCAGCTAATTGCCCCCAACAATCTTGGGTCCTCAATTTACCTACCCCGAGAGGATGGAAGGCTGAGTCAACCTTGAGCCTGGTGGGATTCGAGCCTACAGTAATTGTAGACAGCTGGATCTTAAGAGCAGGCATTTAACAGCCTGAGCCACCAAAGCTCTTTTTCTAGTTTTTTTTTCTTATGGACTAAGTAGGTAATCAGGCTTAGATGTCCTCAAGGCAGAATTAGCTCTGAGTGGAGCTGAAGTAACATTGCACATGGCTGGGTATATGCTGATTTAAATGTAAACCCCTGGGGATATCAATGGATCAATTGACCTTTTTTGTGTGTTTCCTCAACTACTAGGCCTATCACTGACCACCTACAATAGGGATAAGCTTTGAAGAGGCTGTAACTCAAATGCCAACATCATTCCTATTTTCGCTCAAATTCATTTATAAGGCTGCTTTCATATTCACTTGTAAAGCTTAATCATCTGTTTTGTTAGTAACCATCATTTTACCCACTAAACTATTTCTACATTTAAGATCCTAATTAACAAAATTCTCCTAGAAGTCAGTTTAGAGAAAAGAAACTCACTTATGAGGGTTGTTAAAAAAAACAACTGCGTTGTAAAAGAATTCCAAAAGAGACAACATTCTTAAACCTTTTGTCCAAATTTTTTTTAAACAAATATGGCTAGAGAATATTAAAGAGGAAGACCTTCTACAATTCTTCGCTCACATCACTTTAAAATTGCTTTTAAAAAAATGCTCTCCTACTAGGAGTATGAGTAGCTCTATAGGGTTACTGTTCAATGCATTTGTCTATGGCAATGTTTCATAACCTCAGCAACTTTAAGACGTTTGGACTTCAACTCCCAGAATTCCCCAGCCAGCATCTTAAAGTTGCCAAGGTTGAGGAATATGGGATTATGGCATATCAGCATCTTCTTGTTGAATCTCTCAATCCTTGTCCTTAAATGACTGGTATAGGTAAGGCTATTCTTTTAATGATTTATATACAAATAGAAAGATACGAGACATATTGCCACTGCAGATTTATTCAATATTGTTCACATTCAGCAGCCTGGATTGTGCAATATTTCCACATTTTTTTTGTGTCACCTTGATTTTAGGAAGGGAGTCTTACAAATTTGGAAAATCAGAAGCAGAGATAAGCTGTGAAGAGGCTGTAACTCAAATGCCAACATCATTCCTGTTTTCGCTCAAATTCATTTATAAGGCTGGTTTCATATTCACTTGTAAAGCCAATGACAAATTACCGAAAAGTGCACTGCCACCAACACACTGGAAAACATACATCCCTTGTTAGCTCATGCTTTAGAAATGGATGAGTGACACTTACAGTTGAACATCATCATTTTTATGCTACCCAAAAGCCTTACAGACTGATGTTTACCCAACCAACAAGTGGCATCGTACAAAATAAATAAAAGACCGCATTTCATTAGTTCAAGAATTCTTGCTTGCAAATCACCAGGTCAATCAATGTACTTTGTCATAGGAAGAGCAGCTAATGTGCCATTAAGAAATAATGCCTTGTTCGCAAGTTATGTGCAGGTAGTTCATGAAAATAAAATCTGAATAGCGTTAGATGTAAAGAAGACTTACTCAGTCATCACTTGCACAAGATATCATGACAAATGAATCAGTTTTCAAAATTGTGCTGTCCTTTTAGAAGACCATAGAAGGCTTCTGCCATATTGGTCCATTTCCATGTTCTGTTGATGACTTACATTAGTTTTCATTTTCTCATCCAACCAACTGGCTTTGCTCTATCAAAATCTCCCACAGAGTATCCTCTAGCACAGGGATCTCCAAACTTGGCAACTTGAAGACTTGTGGACTTCAATTCCCAAAATTCCTCAGCCAGCATGAAATGTAAAATGCATTCCAGCCAGCATGGATGGCTGGGGAATTCTGGGAGTTGAAGTCTACAAGTCTTCCAGTTGCCAAGTTTGGAGACCCTGCTCTTGCAGAATAAAATATTTGGATTTTATTCTCAAGACTGAGAAATGTTGGGGTAAAACATTTCCATTTTTTTCCTGCACTGTGGCACAAAAGGCTTCCTTAGATCCATAGGTCATCGGAAAGACAAATATGAAGGGATTAGGTTTAGGACTGGCACTACTGCTATGAAGATGGAATACATTTATATTTCTGCAAGACCTGAGAATCTCTTTGACAAAAGCCCAACTGAAATGACAGGCAATGGTCTGTGGCCAGTATGCTTAGCTCTTTCTGACTTAAAATGAGAATATGTTCAAGCTAATATACCTGTTTGTAAAACAACAGTACTTTCAAAACAAAGAAATGGGGACTGTTAGTACTTGTTTTACAAAACCTCCCATAAACCTTGCCAGAAATACATATTGCAACAAAGGTGGATGTGCCTCTTTATACATCTCATTCTACCTTGCACTGACCTGCAGGAAAATAGGAACTTTAAAAAAAACTACAGAAAACACATAGTCTCATAGTTTTGTTACTCTGATCCTATACCTAAATAGTTGGTCTACCTTCCAGTGGAACCATATCCAGTGGTCTTCATTTAAGAGTTTTAATTAAATATTTTGAACTCTGAAATTGTGCAGTGTGCAAAACAGGCATAGTAACCTGAAAATTCATCTACTTGGAGATGGACCTCATTTCTCCAATTCATCGAATATTAATTGCCAATATTTAAATAGCTAAACAAGATACAAGGACAAGGTTTAAAACCGGCTACCAACAAAGGACTTTGATGAGTAATTCATCTGCATTGCTTTGAAGTATCTCACTCTTCCCTTGCTCTCTTAATCCCAGCTGTAAGATTAGAAGCACCTCAGTGGTGAGCCGGACTTTCTGTTAGGCACTACAATAGGTAAGTGAGTTTGCTTGAACTTAGCTTCCCATCAATAGAAATACTCAGGATTCCTCTTATAACTAGAGGCATCATCAAGATCTTTACAAAAGATCAATATAACCATATCCAAATTCAATTAGGAGAAAAAAAATAATAAACATCTCTTCCTAGAAGGGAAGCCATCGCATCCGTTCCAAGCTGCCAACGGGACTGAATTTCAGAACGCTTTCAGTATTCTCTATCCACAGCCGTGTGAAATACGATCTGGCCATTTTCTTTCTGAGCTTTCAATCAACTCAGTCTTTAGGAACAAACAGGAGGTTGGGCACTTTGCCGCTGAGCTGCACTTGGAGGTCCTTCACAGCTCTGTCCCCCTGGCCCAGGGAAAATCTCTCCATCAGTCTTCTTCTGCTGTCTTAAACATGAGGATTGCATTATAGATTTTCAATGCAGGCCCCAGTTTGATGCTAAGGATTTTAACTATGTCTGACTGATTGAGGAGAAGAAAGGCTTCGCCATCAATTTGCTGCAGAACAGAAAAAAAAAGAACAATGGAGTTAGTGTGTTGACAGATGGAACCCAGCTCCTACATCCTTAAAAGTAACAGCAAGTGAAGGGCACCAAGAACAGCAATTGGTAGTTAGGACTGCCTGGTCCATATATTACAATAAGCCCTAATTTGGGAAGATGTTTTAAAAGATGAACTGCATCACCAGGGACCATAAACATCCTATGTTTGGAACGACATACGAAGCCGCTTGCATGTTTAATATCTTCCCTTTCCACATTCATATCCTCGAATGTACTTCATCCCTTTGGATGATAAACCCTTTGCATAAACGGATTGCAGGATTCTTGGTAGAAAATATAGAAGTCTTTTCATTTGCTTGTTTTGTCTAACAGAGTAAGTAGGAAAATTATTCTAGGAAGAAACAATCCACATTGTGAAGAACTCAAAAACCATTCTGATAATATTACGCATGCTGCCCAAATGACCACAATTAGCACTTATAAAGTTGATTAGCATTATCTATGCATATCAAAGACTTTGGCCACCTAATGAGGAGGAAAGACTCACTGGAGAAGAGCCTAATGCTGGGAACAATTGAGGGCAAAAGAAGAAGGGGACGGCAGAAAATGAGGTGGCTGGATGGAGTCACTGAAGCAGTCAGCATGAGCTTAAATGGACTCCTGGGGATGGTAGAGGACAGGAAGGCCTGGAGGAATGTTGTCCATGGGGTTGCGATGGGTTGGACACGACTTTGCAACTAACAACAACAACAACAATCCTTGCATAATTGCCAATAAGTGTTAGGCTAAGGCCATCACAATACATGTTGTTTGTCCAGTCTCTAAAAATTCCAGAACACCTTGCTTGGATTATATGTGCTTCCTGTGATGTTAACCAATTTTGTCTTCTCTTGTTTTGATATATAGCATTATTGTAGGAGAAAACTAATGCATTAAGGGCAAAATTTTACCTGTACCCGTTTTTTTGGCTAAACTGCTGGGCTAACGTTTACTTAAATTATATGGACCAATTCATCACTTTAAAAGTGGTTAAGTTTGCAGTTTTAGGAATTAATCTGGGAAGAAAGCTGGATAGGAATATAGCACAATAAAACTATCTTACCTCTCTTTTTCAGATCCTTTCTTTTTAATATATATATCTTATTCACACTTCTTGACCGGGTACACATATCATGCTGAGCCAATGTTTTGAGAATTCTAAAGAAAGCTGAGCCATGACTTTGAGAATTTTAAAGAAAGCTTGATTCTTGATTAAATAATGACCATTGTGCTAATGGCTTTACTGGAGCTCCCTGTCCAAGGTTCCAAAATCAAAATGACCATTAAAGGGCAGCAAAGAGACACACAAAGCTAGCTTTTTGCTGCCACCTCACGGCTATCTGATTTGTTTGCTTGGCAGAATATGTCCTGCCAGCCTTTGTGTTGTATTTTGGGAAGGCTCATTATTTATCATAACCCACTGACAGGGTTGGATGTATTTATAATTACATTGTAAATAATACAATTTAGTCCATAATTATGAAGTCCATTATAAGCTATGTGAACTTCCTGCAGTTTATAGCCTTAAAATATAAATCTATAAAATAAATCTATAAAACACATTAAACACACAGCACTAAAATGTAAAAGGAATGATCAGAAAAAAAACCTGCAGAACCTAAATGGCTCTAGATTGACAAACTGGGAGCCTGGAATCTTTGCCTCTTGCTTCAGTAGGTCCAGATATTCAAAGCTCTTAATCACCATGACTATGGCTCCTCTGGTTAGTTTCAAGTCTATTTCACCAACATTTCCTTTTCCTGCATTTTCCTCCACTCCATAACACACGTGATCTACTGTTTAATACTGAAATCTAAATTTTTCTCAGTTCTGAACATCCTTGCAGATCCTAATCATGATAAATTATCATTGAGCTTAAAGAGTGCAGAGGATGGTTGGTTGGCCAAAACTGTGATATATCAACATCTTCATTGTGGCACTGTGTAGTTTATTTATTTCAAATGAAAGAGCAGCAAAGAGATCAGCCAGATGGAAAATCAGTTGACTTGAGGACAACAGATTTTTCAAAGTGGCCACGAAGAGGTCATGGTCTTTATCAAATGACTCTGATTACCCACAAGGCATGACTGCTTAATTAGGTTATAACATAGCCTAGTAAGGGGCTGTGACCCATTTAGCAAAATATTAAGGAGAAATTATGTAATTTTCCTTGACCCAAATAGTAACAGAATAAGCACAGATTCTTATTAAAGGACCCGGAAGAATGGAGATAGAAAGCCATAACCCTTCAAACATCAAGAGTGTGGACAAAGGTCTCCAGTGGAAGACTTGCTTTTGAAAAAGTATAGGAAAAGTAAATTGCTGGCACTCAAAAACTTAGTTGATCTTGGTTATAAATGAGGTACATTCCATTTGGAACCTAGTCATCTAAGACAACCAAATTACAACCATGTTAGAGGAAAAGAACAAGAAGCAATTTCTGGGGTATTTAGATGAAAACTGGAAAAAATATCCATAAAGGAGAATATTTGTAGCTCAGGGTTGAAATTAGAGGTCCTTGGTGCTCTCTGAGCTTGGTTGCTTTCTTGCAGACGTTTCATAATCCTAAGTAGCTAACATCATCAGTGTTAGGAATGAGTGGGGTGGCTTACACTGTCAATGTTGGTGGAGTTGGTTTGCTTATTGTTGGCTTGTTTGGCGGTTCCTTGATTGGGTATTGTTTACTTGACTGTTGGTTTGACGTTAATCTTGGGGTTAATCTATGCCAGAGGTCTCCAAACTTGGCAACTTTAAGACTTGCGGACTTCAACTCCAGCTGGAGAATTCTGGGAGTTGAAGTCCACAAGTCTTAAAGTTGCCAAGTTTGGAGACCCCTGATCTATGCTCATCTGGGTGGTGATTGCTGGAGGGCAGGTGTTTTGGTCTTTTTGTTCCCTTTTTGAATAGGTGGGGGAAAATGTATGGGTATCTTGGCTTGTTGCAAAGCTTGGTACAAAATGGGCAGATCTTCCAACTAAAAGCCTAAACTTTGTACTATTATGCATACAGACCAATGTGTAAATCTGGTATCCATATGGACGAAACAGAGAAATGAGAAGGAGGAACTGTCTTCAAATTCTTTGCTTATCATACCTCTTGGTAATTATAACACCAAAATTGGAAAATTTGAAACTGATGGTGTGTGACTGAATTTTTTAAGCAGGTTCAACTAAAAACATATTTTAAGTATCTAACTCAAGCCCCCCATCTGTACATTGCAATATGCTTTTCAGCTTAGATACAGTACATCAAACAAATGCGAGTAGTCATTTTTTAAAATAAAAATTTTATATATATATTCGTAGATTTTCATGGGTAAAGGTATGTAGGTCTTGGTGTATTCGGGTCTTGTCCCGAGTAAGATTGAGAATACCTTGGCAACATTTCGACGAAATCTCATCCGTCATCTTCAGGCTGGTGTCTTCAGCTTCGTTCTTCTGGGAGAAGTGTGTGATAGTGGCTGTTTTTCCTTTTTAAACTCCAGAGTTGGCTGTGTTGTTACTTCTTGATTGGTTGATGGAGTTGATGTATGCAGATTGGATGGCTTTTTCCTGAGACCCTGTGTGGCTGAGGTGCTGGCTGTGTGTCTCTCAGCCTTTTGTGTTGTAACAACCTGGGTAATGGGCTGTGTGATGACCTTCTGAGTTCTATTGTTGTGACATCCTGGGTGTGGTGCTGTAATCTCCTGGGTCGTTGTCTGTGTTGCAACCTCCTGATGTTTTGTGTTGTAATCTCCTGAGTTCTGTGATGTAGTATTCTGGGTGGAAGGCTGTGATGTGACATTCCGGGCCTTGGTTTGGCTCCGAGTTTGAGGCCTGGCTATGTGTTTATAGTGTGTGTCAGTTTGCTTAGTTTGGGGGTCAGAAGGGGGTGTAGCAGCTGGTGTTGCAGCCATGGTCTGGTTTCTGGATGGGGGTTGCCTTTCATCTGTGGCGTGGGCTTGGGTTTGAGTCTGGTGAAGGAGATTGGTGGTGGCATCATGTGTTATTTTGGGTCCGGTGTTGGTTTTCGTGGCTGGGACTCGTTTGTTGATTAGGGCTAGTTTCCAGATGTCTGGTAGGCGGGAAGTATCATCCCGTTTATTCATGTTATGGGGGTGTTTCTCTATTTCAATGGCTTCCCTAATTATTCTCTTGTTGAAGTGTTCAGTATTGGAGATAAGTTCTGATTAGAGCTAATTCAGTTCTTTTCAGGATCCTTTCAGTGGCTGAGGTTTTAGTGTGGAATTTGAGTTGGAAGCATGTGGGGATCACGTTTTTGTCTCGGCAATTGCGTAGGAATATGAGGTCACATAAGATGGTGGCTCTTCGCACTTCGAGTTTCTCATAGATCCGGGTCAGCTGGAAGGTTTCCTCCCCGTAGAGGTAGGATATTTGTTTTCGAAAAGAACTGAATTAGCTCTAATCAGAAATGAACTCCACAGGAAAAGATTCCTACTAGACCAAACCAACAGGGACCTACTCACCCTCCACCTCAAACTCAGTAACAAAATCCACCCAGCACTCTGGGACAAATCCAAACAACTAGCCCTCTGGAGAGCCGAAACAGAAACCTTTCACAAGACAGACAAACACACCAACAAACTCCACAGACTAGAGAAACGCCAGAAGCCCAACCCCCCACACAACAATGCATGAAACAAACAGTACACAACATATCAGACAGAACCCTCACCATGGCAGAAACCAATGTCCTTTCCAAAGGATTCAACTTTGCTGTCGCCCCAAACATCCCCACTGAAAACATCATATGTGGAGTTGAAGCTAGCCTAACCAAAATTAACCCAGACACAGCCAATAAAATCAGACTTGAAGTCACCAACGTCCTCTGCTCCAGCAGTCCACCCAGAAGCGACTTACACAAAGAAGAACAAAAAGCACTCAGCAACTTGAGGAAAGACAACAACATAATCATCCTCCCAGCAGACAAAGGCAACGCCACAGTCGTGATGAACACATCTGACTACCAATCCAAACTATCCAACCTACTCCAAGACCCCGCTAACAAACCTCTAAACACAGACCCCACCACCTACCTGGAGAAAACCACCAAATCCAAAATAAAAGCCTCCCATCAGTGAAGAGATCCAACAAAGAATCATCCCCAGAGAAAAATCATCTAGATGCCCTAAGCTCTATGGCCTCCCCAAGATACACAGAGAAGGAACACCACTCAGACCCATAGTCAGCTCCATAGGCTCACCTCTACAGAACCTTGCCAAATTTCTTGCCAAACAACTCCAGCCCTACACAGAATCCATCACCTCACACGTACAAAACCTACAACCCAGCGACCTACTTGTGAGCTTCGATGTCATATCCCTCTTCACCCAAGTACCTATTAAAGAAGCCTTGACAGCTATCCAAAACAAACACAACCCCCCCAAGCACATCCTAGATCTGACCAACCATTGCCTTTCCAACACATACTTCATCCACAATGGACAAAGATATAAACAGATAGAAGGAGCACCTATGGGATCACCCCTCTCACCCGTCATCGCTAACCTATACATGGAACATTTTGAAATCAATGCTCTAGTCAAATCCGAATACAAACCCAAATTCTGGCTTAGATATGTAGATGACACTTTCATAATTTGGCCACATGGGAAAGAAAAACTGGACAACTTCCTCACACATCTCAACAGCCTACACCCCAAAATACAATTTACCATGGAAACAGAAACCAACAACCAACTTCCATTCCTGGACATCCTAATTTACAAAAAACCCAATGGCTCCCTAGGACACACCATCTACCAGAAAAAGACACACACTAACCGCTACTTAAATGCACAATCCCATCACCACCCTGCACAGATCAACTCCGTAGCCAAGACCCTCATCTCCAGAACCAAACGCCTAGCTGACAAAGACCATTTGAGAACAGAATTACACACCCTCACTAACGTATTAATGTCCAATGGATTCCAAAGAAGCACAATCACCAATCTAATCCTAAGGGAGACTCCCCAAAACCAAGACACAGAACAGGACAATGGCATCGCCTCCTCCCTTACATCAAAGGCACCACAGATAAAATCAGCAAAATTCTCCACAAACACAATATCAAGACAGCCTTTGGCACTGACCAAAAAATAGCCAACATCTTAAGAAACCCCAAAGACAAGATCCATCTAGAAAACCAAGGAGTTTATAAAATAACGTGCAAAATTTGCCCAGCCACATACATTGGACAAACCAACAGGAGAATAAATGCACGATCAGAACACAAGAAGCAGTCAGAAAAGAAGAAAAACTTCCTCCTTTTCCAGCACCTTAAAACCACAGGACATGAAATTGATTTTGAGGGATCCAAACTTATCTCCAATACTGAACACTTCAACAAGAGAATAATTAGGGAAGCCATCGAAATAGAAACACCCCATAACATGAATAAGCGGGATGATACTTCCCGCCTACCAGACATCTGGAAACTAGCCCTAATCAATAAACGAGTCCCAGCCACGAAAACCAACACCGGACCCAAAATAACACATGATGCCACCACCAATCTCCTTCACCAGACTCAAACCCAAGCCCACGCCACAGATGAAAGGCAACCCCATCCAGAAACCAGACCATGGCTGCAACACCAGCTGCTACACCCCCTCTGACCCCCAAACTAAGCAAACTGACACACGCTATAAACACATAGCCAGGCCTCAAACTCGAGCCAAACCAAGGCCGAATGTCACATCACAGCCTTCCACCCAGGATACTACATCACAGAACTCAGGAGATTACAACACAAAACATCAGGAGGTTGCAACACAGACAACGACCCAGGAGATTACAGCACCACACCCAGGATGTCACAACAATAGAACTCAGAAGGTCATCACACAGCCCATTACCCAGGTTGTTACAACACAAAAGGCTGAGAGACACACAGCCAGCACCTCAGCCACACAGGGTCTCAGGAAAAAGCCATCCAATCTGCATACATCAACTCCATCAACCAATCAAGAAGTAACAACACAGCCAACTCTGGAGTTTAAAAAGGAAAAACAGCCACTATCACACACTTCTCCCAGAAGAACGGCTGAAGACACCAGCCTGAAGATGACGGATGAGATTTCAACGTTGCCAAGGTATTCTCAATCTTACTGGGACAAGACCAATACACCAAGACCTACATACCTTTACCCATGAAAATCTAATATATATATATAATTTTATTTTAAAAAATGACTACTGCATTTGTTTGATGTACTGTATCTAAGCTGAAAAGCATATTGCAATGTACAGATGGGGGGGCTTGAGTTAGATACTTAAAATATGTTTTTAGTTGAACCTGCTTAAAAAATTCAGTCACACACCATCAGTTTCAAATTTTCCAATTCTGGTGTTATAATTACCAAGAGGTATGATAAGCAAAGAATTTGAAGACAGTTCCTCCTTCTCATTTCTCTGTTTCGTCCATATGGATACCAGATTTACACATTGGTCTGTATGCATAATAGTACAAAGTTTAGGCTTTTAGTTGGAAGATCTGCCCATTTTGTACCAAGCTTTGCAACAAGCCAAGATACCCATACATTTTCCCCCACCTATTCAAAAAGGGAACAAAAAGACCAAAACACCTGCCCTCCAGCAATCACCACCCAGATGAGCATAGTAGTTTCTGCAAATGTATGTAAAGAGATCTGTCATGCCCTTGTTAGAGTCAAGACTCTGAGGGAGAGGAGGAACAGCCAACAGGGAGTGGAAGTGTGGCTCCGGAGGTCGTGGAGGAGGCTGGGGAGGGGCAGAGGCTGGCTGGGCAGTCAGAGGAAGAACCAGGCCCATCCCCTCTTCATCCCAGGACATGCAGGGAAGAATGGAGAAGGAAACAACTTGGCTTATGAGAGAGGAAGCGGCCATGATCCCCCTCACTGGTTGCAGCTGAGGAGAATAGTATATAAGAGAGATGGTTAAAACACAGAGTTGCCAGAAGTAAAGTGTGTTTTATTTTGGGCTGAAATTATCTTGGTTGGCATCCTTCCAACAGACTGTGCCTTGTTATCTCCTTGAAGTTGGTAATTACTTATCCTGGTCCGTTGTGGAAATTCCTTCATTGTAGTTAGTTTTAGTTTTTTATTTCACCTCTATCTGCTCATTAAGTTCAGACTGTATTGTTTCCTTTCGAAGACTATTTTTGAATACGTTTTATCTCCAACTGAGAATTATTGAACAGTGGAGCCAAGTTGGAGGCATTAAAGGACATTTATTTACGTTTTGGATTTTGTTACGTTTGTGTTACACTCCGGGTCATCATAAGATCAAACCTTTGCAAAGCTCTGGTTCTAATGTATCTTAAAAACAGGAACCAGATAAAGAAAGTGGATTCCATAAAACAGTATACAGCACAAGTAGACCTTGATTTACAACCGTTTTTAGTGAATGTTTGAAGTTACAACAGCAATGAAAACAGTGACTTATGACTGTTTTTCACACTTATGACTGCTGCAGCATCCCCATGGTCACGTGATCAAAATTCAGAGGCTTGGCCACTGACTTGTATTTATGACGGTTGCAGTGTCCCAAGGTCACGTGATCCCCTTTTGTGACCTTCTGACAAGTCAGTGGGGAAGCCAGGTTCGCTCAACAACCGTGCTGCTAACTTAACAACTGCCATGATTCACTTAACAACTTTGGCAAGAAAGGTGGTAAAATGTGGCACAACACACTTAATAACTGTCTTGCTTGGCAACAGAAATTTTGGGCTCAATTGTGGTTGTAAGTGGAGGACTACTTGTAGTTAAATGTTGAATTTCCTTATCCACGTTGGAAAGTCTGCATTTATAGTACCTTTTCAAAACCACTTCATGCTCTTGTGCTTCATGGTTCTAAAAGGGTAAAGGGCACAATTCCCCAGAACGTTTGTGGATGGAATTGCACAGCAAGATGTGATTTTGGGGGCTTTGAGGGCAATAATGTGGATATTGTATTTAAATGGTATGTATCAGTCACCATGAGTGCCAAAAAGGTCACAGCGTGCGCACACACACACACACATTTATATCTCCACACAATACCCATCCACTTCTAATTACAGGTAACCCTCAACACACGACCACAATTAAGCCCAAAAGGACCACTTGTATAATAGAACTGGAGAGGGGAGGAAAGAAAACAGATGCATAAAGAGCATATCAGCCTCCAGAGTATGATTTCTTATAAAAGGACTATGCAGCAAAGATGGTTCAGGCACCAATCTGTCAAATCAACAATTCACAGTCTCAATATTTGTAGAGTACATCTATTGTTCCCATGATTAAACTGAAAAGTCTGGACATCTTGAGCTTAAATAATTATTTCTCCTGGCTCACTTCAGCTCCTCTTCTGCCCACCCCACTCCCCAAATCTGGTGCTTTTAATGCAAATACTGTAATACAAACAATCAGCTTTCCTGTTCTATTTAGAAAATTCTTCTATTCCTAATCTCTCTTATATGGGCAATTTACAACTTCCATATTTTTCTGTATTAGCTCTATACCCATGCTTCACTACAAAATATGTGATCGGGCTTAGTTTTTGGGGAGGAAATATAGGGGGGGGGAGGAATTGTGCCTCTGCCTACCAGCATCCATTGGTATTCATCTGGCTAGCGTCCTGTCAGTGTGAGAGAATTGAGGGCTGTTTGGAAACTGAAACATGGAAATGGAAACAGTATTTGTTGTGTGAGCAAGAAGGAGACAGCAAGGAGCTTGAGCGTGGCTTAGCTCAACTGTTCTGTACTAAAGCTGGTTGCTGCTGTGAAATTAAAACTGAAACTGAAACTCCTCTCCTCTGCTTGTGTTTTGCATTTGGAACAGATTTCTTTTCAGATGGGGAGGGGGAGTAGAACTCCTTAGCATCAGAGCATGTTAATAATAATAATATACGAAATACTAATGCTCTTATGGTCACTTTGAAAAATCTTTTCTTAGTGAGCACCTAGAAGCCAACAGGAACATACAGGCCAAATTTCAAGTTTGTAGGCTTTATGATTCTGGAGATTTTGTGATGATGCGTGAGTGGTATTTCACACACACACACACACACACACACACACATATATATATATATATATATATATATATATATATATATATATATATATATATATATATATGTAGGTCTTGGTGTATTGGTCTTGTCCGTGTAAGGTTGAGAATACCTTGGCAACGTTTGACGAAATCTCATCCGTCATCTTCAGGCTGGTGTCTTCAGCTTCGTTCTCCTGGGAGAAGTGTGTGATCGTGGCTATTTTTCCCTTTTAAACTCTAGAGTTGGATGTGTTGTTACTTTTTGATTGGTTTGTGGAGTTGATGTATGCAGATTGGATGGCTTTTTCCTGAGACCCTGTGTGGCTGAGGTGCTGGAGGTGTGTCTCTCAGCCTTTTGTGTTGTAACGACCTGGGTAATGGGCTGTGTGATGACCTTCTGAGTTCTATTGTTGTGATGTCCTGGGTGTGGTGCTGTAATCTCCTGGGTCGTTGTCTGTGCTGCAACCTCCTGATGTTTTGTGTTGTGATCTCCTGAGTTCTGTGATGTAGTATCCTGGGTGGAAGGCTGTGATGTGGCATTCTGGGCCTTGGTTTGGCTCCGAGTTTGAGGTCTGGCTATGTGTTTATAGCGTGTGTCAGTTTGCTTAGTTTGGGGGTTGGAGGGGGGTGTAGCAGCTGGTGTTGCAGCCATGGTCTGGTTTATATATATATATTTTCCTGACCAGGTCCTCTATTATTACATGCATGGGAAAGCACTAACCTGCCCTAGCTCCTAGGCTGGTCTATAATGAGATAGGGAAATTCTCCCCCTGGATCTCCAGGAACCACAGATATTAAATTGATGGGTTCACGTCAACCTACACACAAAACAGGGTTCAAGTCTTTTAATAAACTGCACTTCTGTTGCAATCCACTTCCTCCCACAATACACTGCCTTCAAATAATATAGTCTTTGACCTACATTGTTTAGTCACCATTCAGAGTTACAACGGCACTGAAAAAAAAGCGACATATGACCGTTTTTCATACTTACGGCTGTTACAGCCGCCCCTTGGTCAGTCACGTGATTAAAATTCAGACACTTGGCAATTGGTTCATATTTATGATGGTTGCAGTATCCTGGGATCATCTTTTGCGACCTTTTGGCAAGCAAAGTCTATGAGGAAGCTAGATTCATTTTACAACTGGGCTACTAACTTAACAGTGATTCACTTAACAACTGCGGCAAGAAAGGTTGTAAAATGGGGCAAAATTCATTTAACAAATGCCTTGCTTAACAACAGAAATTTTGGGCTCAGTTTGGGTCGTACGTCGAGGACTGCCTGTAACACACATCCCGACGCACATCCCATCACCTTAACCCTTGCCAAGGCAGTAATTCTCCCAATTGCTATAACATTGGTTACAAACAGAGAAAGAAGGGGACCAATTCTTTCTTTCAGTATGTAACAGAATAATGTCTACATATTTTGCTTCGAATCTCAAGTCCTAGAAGGGCTGAGGCAGTGGTGGTATGCTACCGGTGTGGACCGGTTCGACCCAGTGGTGGGATTCAAGTAGTGGTACTACCGCATGCGCGTGTGTAAAATAACCTTAGGCTCTGCCGCCCAGACAGCTGAAAAGCGCTGTGCACAGATACACAGCATTTGAAAAGCCTCTTTTTACTGCTTTCTCAACCTCAGCTGTGCCACGCCAAGCAGCTGAGGTTGAAAAAGCAGGAAATAAAGGAAAGGGTAAGAGCCCAGGTGGGCAGGTGGACCAAACAGCAGCAAACACAGAACCGGTTCGGTGTCTGCTGCTCTTCAGAGCTACCGGCTCTATAGAGCTGGGAAGAACCGGTAGCATCCCAGCCCTGGTTCGACAGAACCGATCGTAAAAAAAGCCTCCAACGATCAGCTGTGAGGAAGAAAAAAAGTCTGGACAATCAGCTGAGAGGAGAAAGAAGAGAAAAGCACAGGATTGGGCCTCCCACCCGCCCTGGTGTGGGGAAACCTGTGGCGCATGTTAGGCAAAGCACACCCATCAAGCCACACCCACTGAACCGGTGGTAAAATAATTTGAATCCCACCACTGGGCTAAGGGTTGTTGTTTTTTTTAAATTAAAGGCAATGTAGGGATTCTGACCTCTCCACTAAGGTTCTCTTGGACTCACTGCCAGTGCCCAAAGGGCATAACAGATACCTCCTTTTATGTACACTATTATACTATATAGGCCCCCAAATTCTAATCATGCAGAGCTAATATTGTAGAGCAGGGGTGTCAAACTCAAGGCCCGTGGGCCGGATCCAGGCCGCGATGTGATTGGATCCAGCCTGTGGGGCTGTCCTGGAAAATGTAAGGGGTCAGTCCACGTTGCTTCGGCCCGGTCTACCCAATGCAAAGGAAACATGCCAGCAGTTTGGGGAGTGCCATCCAGCTGGCTATGCCCAGTAAGTGGCGTCAAGTTGGCCACGCCTGCCCAGTTGGCCATGCCCCTCCCCCCCAAGGTCAACCACAGACCTGATGTGGCCTTCAATGAAATTAAGTTTGACACCCCTGTTGTAGTGGTCACTTTTCAATTTCTGTTCAACCTGTGGACTATCAAAGACCTGCTATTTAGAGACAGTGTTTCAGAATATGACTTCATTAAAAAAACATATTCTCTGGCTAGGCCTCACTAGCCATTTCCCCCCATCCTTTTGGATACCTTTTATCATTTTCACAAATGGTTTTTCCTTCTGCTGTTGTCATTTAGAAAATAAAAATAAAAAATTAAACTGAAAGCACCCCTACGTGCGGGTGCCTAAAGTTATTTATTTAAACATAATATGCTTTATTATGTTTATTTAAACATAATATTGCTCCTAATGGGCTATTATAGCAGAGTTCAGCAGTTCTGCCATTTACATCTTAGTCCAAAGCCAAGTCTCTTTCTTAAAATAGATTTCATTCCAGTCCAACATTTTTAATAGGCTGATGAGAACTGCATCTACTTCATACAAGGTGTAGAATGAGGGGCCCTACAAATTTTTGCTTTCTGAAGCCTGATGTTCAGGATCTGGTTTTACATGCAAACACCTGTTTCCTTCTTATAAATTCTTCCCTGCTTTTATTAATTTATGTCTGAGTCCCCCTATGGGTTCAATTCCAAATAGCAAAATATTTTGCAGATTAAGTCCATCTTTGTACTGATAGCATTTGATTTGTTATTATAGCTCTTTATCCCATAAATCCCTGCCTCCATTTTTCTATATTACTGAGTGATAATCATGGACAACAGCTCTGCTGGGCTAGAAATGTTACATGTTTTCTGCAATGCTCTACTCCAGGGATGTCACACTCAAGGCCTGCAGGGTCCTTAAATCTGCAGGCCGATCCACAGGGCTGGCCTGGAACTAGCAAAGGATCATCCCATAGTCAAAACAGGGCTCGGGGGATGCACATGGCCCCCCTGTTCCCCGTTTTCAGCCTGGACAGCCTTCTGCAGCACTTTACTGGCCAAAGTGGGGTGTAAAGGGGCCATGCGTGGCCCCCAGTGTCCCATTTTTGGCCTGGACGGCCTCTTGCAACACTTTGCTGGCAAAACAGCAAAGTGCCCTGCCGGCCTCCCAGCACCCCGTTTTGGCCAGCAGGGTGCTGCAGGAGGCGTCCATCCCGTCTCTTTCCCCACCCCACACCGCTCCCCCCCTGGCTTGCCCATGGAGGAGAACTACAATGCTGATCCAGCCCTCGAAGAAATCCACTTTGACACCCCTGTTCTACTACAAGCCTAAACAACAAAGCTAAGGATGCTTAAGTGATTACACTGCCATTACACTTCTACTGCTGTTTAGCAGCCACAGGGCCATCAGAGGGAGTTGTGTGCTTTTGTTTATTCCAATCCTGTTGTCTCGGATGCCAGCTTCTGTTTCTTGGCTTCAGAACCAATTCCAAAGACAAACAACTTGTTCTTCATCAAACAGCCATGTCTTAGTAAACGACTCCTTTCTGAAGAGTCTTCTTTCTGAAAGTCTCCTTTCGTACCTGCACCTCGTTTTTTGACCACTTGGTTTTCCTTTTTATAGAGCTTGATCTAATGAAACCCCTGAACAACATTTTCTAGTCCTTTTGGCACGGCCTCTAGAATTCGAACTGTGCCCATCCTGAACCATACTGCATACCTTTGCCCACCTGGAATGCTACAGGTGTCCACTGCCATCTATAAAACCTGAGATCTATCCATTTCAGGACCACTGAGAGAGATTGACACCGCAGCCTAGGTTTGTTCTTGTGCATATTTCCACGGTTATCGGAATAATGTTGCAATTGTCATGCTTGGCCAAATGTAAACCCTGAGCTGTAAGATGAATAGTTGCTACATTATTTTGGTATAGATTTAATTTCTAGAAATAAAAGGTTTTCCAAACTCTGAAAGCCACTGAGCACAGCAGAAATGCCATTGCATTTTTTAGGCTGATGAAAAATAACACGATTGTTTATATACAGCCTGTTTCTAGCACATGGAAATGAATAGTTGAGAACAGTAGTAAACTACATGAATAATGAAAGATCTCTCCAGTAAATTTGGGACATTATTCCTGATTTCTCTAAGAATATGAGAATAAATGAACCTAGCTCTCTCCCTCAAACTCCGCCAGAAATGAGTCTTTGTGAGACTTGTCGTGCTGGTACAGCCTCTTGGAGCAGGATACCTTGCAGGGTCCCAAAGACTCATTTCTGGTGGAGTTTGGGGGAGAGAAAGAAAGACTTTTGCTGCTTTCCTTGCATGCAGCCAAAAGCAGGCGAAGAAAGAAGTGGAAAGAAGCAGCCTGGTGGCCAGGCGAGGCGCGTTGGGCAAGTGGGACAAGTTCCCCCCTTCACCCTTTCCCCCATCCCCTCACTACCTCATGTTGTTCGCAATGCAAGCAACACAAGCCTTATGTTCCCGCGGGCCATGTGGGTGGCGCAGCCTTATGTTCCCATGCAACCTGGATTAATTGCTTTGGGGGTGACATTTCTCTGCGGACCACCAAAATTTTCTCACGGACCACCAGAGGTCCGTGGCCCACTGGTTGGTGACCACTGATCTAAATGGTTCTTAGAGTAAACCATTGATCAACAGAGATAGTCATAGCAATCTACTGTTTTACTATTCAGCATCTTACTTAAAGCTGAAAAACATGGGTGTAACATTCTAAAATGTTACACTAATCTTACAAACAAGTTGTCTGTTCTACAGAAGTAAACCACTTTAACTGTCCCAATTTTCAAATATAGATCAAGATTAAATGTCCACTGAAAACAATTGAGTATGCCAGCAAGCCTATGTACAAAGTCTATGTACAAAACAGGTATTAGATGCCAACACAATTTCTGTTTGTTCAAAGCAACTGGACATCGACCCTATTCTATGTGGCAACTTTCGCCAATGACTATGAAAGGAATAAGAGTAGGCAGATCCAGTTCGTTTATAGAATGCATCTGGTTTACAGAAAGCATCTGCGAACTTTCTCTGGAACTAAAGCTGGATTAATTTGGTACAATTTTTAGTATCCAATACAATTCTTGGAATCATTCCTTGGGCAGGAAGATTTTATGACTCTCCGGAAGCCTGAAACAGGATAACTCACCTCTTGTCGAAAAAGTGCGGCCTGTTCCTTGCAACCGGGTAGACGCTGAACAAAGCCAGCCACCTAGAAAAAATGTTAGAAATAAAAAACAAAAATGTTATTCAAGGACACCCTGAGACTTGACCATTTCATTAGTTTGAGCAAAATATTGTAAACATAAAGGGTTTTCTTGGTCCAGAGAATCCTGCAGCTTATAAATAAAAAAATGTATTATACTTACTATATGTAGTTGGCAGAAATATGTAAGTACAGTATTTTTGGCCCAGCCTGCAAAGCTATTTTGAGCACGCAGTTCGGATAGAAGCAATGGAACTAGTATTCTATTGGCCCCAGCAAGCTTGTTATGTTATCCCCTATAGCAGGGGGCACCAAACTTTTGGACCTCAGGGACCACCAAACTCATAATTTTAAATCCCATGGACCAGAGATCCTGGGAAAATCCCAAAAAAAGTCTGCAGGAAAATTCCCCACCCCGTTTTCCTACCAATCGATTATTCTTTATTTGGGATCGCAGGATCCTGTCTCCAGCTCTGTTCTCAGTGGCAGAGAGAGAAAGAAAGAGAAAGACTTTTGGCTTCATGCAAGGAAAGCAGCAGAAGTAGCAGAAGTCTTTCTTTCTGTCCTCCAAACTCTGCCAGAAATGAGTTTTTGTGAGACTTGTCGCACCAGCACAGCCTCTTAGAGCAGGGTCCCAAAAACTCATTTCTGTCAGAGTTTGGGGGAGAGAAAGAAAGACTTTTGCTGCTTTCCTTGCGTGCAACCAAAAGCAGAAGGAGAAAGAAGCGGAAAGAAGCACTCCGGTAGCCAGGCGAGGTGAGGCGCATGGGGCGAGTGGGGCAAGTTCCCCCCTTCACCCTTTGCCCCCTCCCCTCACTATCTCATGTTGTTCGCAATGCAAGCGACGCAAGCCTTGTGTGCCCACAGGCCATGTGGGCGGCACAGCCTTGTGTTCCCGCACAGCCTGGATTAATTGCTTTGGGGGTGACATTTCTCTGCAGACCACCAAAATTTTCTCGTGGACCGTCAGTGGTCCCTGGCCCACTGGTTGGTGACCACTGCCCTATAGGAATCATTCTGATCTAAACCAAATTCTCCTGAGTTATGACAGGCACAACATTCCTACCACAAATAGGACAAGATGAACCATTAAATGTCAAAAGAACAACAACAACAACAACACATTGCTTTCCTTTAAAATCCTTGGTTATGGGGTCTGAACTTGGTGGTTTTCTTGCAGACATTTCATTACCAGACTAGGTAACATTATCACTGCTCTTTGTGGTTATCTATTTCTTTACTTCCGATAAATCTATCTATTACAGATTCTTAATTCTTTCCACTTGCACTGTTCTTTTCAATCTCCTTGGAAAAGAGTCTTTTCATTTTTTAAAAGTTATTTCAATTTTCTTTTGGCACTCAGAAAGCAGATCTAATCCTAAGAAGTGGGACAGATCTCCAACGTAGACTGATTGATTCATGATGATAATAGTGGTTCTTAAACATATGGCCCATATGGGGCTCTTATTCTAAGTCAGACAATTTGTTTAGTTCAAGGTAGTCTCTATTGTCAGTGAGGCTTAGAGTCAGAGGATCTGAGAGTATAGACAAGCCTGTTACAATGACAACTGCTCCTTTCACAAAGGAAAAACCAACTCATAATGGGTTAATGTCGAGGAGAAAGAGACGTAAAATATGAAACTTGAGACTGCTCTACATATAGCCTAATTCTTTCTTTAAAATGTAATTATTAATGAAGATGTTTTTCAACAGAATTAAAAACAGTACAAATTTTGAAATAAGACTATAGCAATAAGAAAATGAAAAATGATAGAAAAAGAAGAAAAGAAAAAGGATCCTAAAGTTTGCTTCTTATAGATTTCAGAACAATTCAATTCCATTGCCAGTATCTCTATTGTAAAAAAAAGTTTCTTGGTCCTTCCAGCAAATGTTTCAAATTATGCTAATTGGTACCCAACAAGATGCCTTTTCTTTTTGACAAATCTAAGTAGGCTATGGCGGGATTATTCTGATTTTTTTTACAAAAAGGAACCAGTCTAGAGAAGCTCAGGAGTGGATTTCTACCCCCATAGTAATGTCTCCTGCAGAAGGAATTAAACAAGTTTCAAACAATTAAAACTATCACGTAGGACACTAAGCATCCTTTCAAAGAGTTGGACAACTTGCTAAAAAGCTTTGGAGAAATACCCAAACAAACTTCAAGAGACAGCTCTTGTTTGTGGGGTGAAAAAGCAAACTATCTGTTATGTTCCCTGCAGATTGCTTCAGTGGTTGCTAGCACTCCCATTGCTGCAGTGATTTGTGAAATTAGAAAAAAAAATCCCCTCGCTTTTGAATTCATATAGGTATAATTCAAGAGGTTTTCCTTCTCTTTTTTGAGACAGAGGTGGTGAACTCTTTGGCCAAGGCACTTTTGAATCTACATCATTTCAGTCAAATTCTGATTTCATATGCAACAAAACAAGCTATTATGCTCTGGCCAATATATAACATTGATTCTACTATATTAGAAATCTAAAACATAAAACTAAACAAACTGATCTTATTTTGTGATGTAATGGTTAGAAACAAACCCAGGGACATTTATTAGACAGTGAGATCTCTTAAAAATTGGTGGAAGTTGCAGGGCTAAAGGCACTATATCAGTGTGGTCTTAGAAAACTTTTTATACCATAAATGTTCCTCACTGCCAAGGGTCCATGTTTCCATCTCCTCTGAAGCAGAGGAGAATTTGTACATAGGTTTACAAATGGATCATGTGCCCAGGGGACAAGAAACTGGCTGAACATTTGTCACTGTGGAAAATAAAGAGATTGGCTTAGTCCTAACAGGTAAGACAGACAGTAACATTATGATGCATTTGCTATCTAAATTAAAGTATGCCCAGAAATGTATATTCTTCACATACGTGTAAGATCTGTTGAACTCAATGGGACCCTCATTCAAATAAACGTGAATAGGATGAGTTAAATATAGAAGGTTTCAAGATATAAATTTAACACAAAATGTTTTATCGATGGCATATTCCAGCATCAAAATTCGCAAAAATGTACCTGAAACCATCCCCTAAATGTTGGAAATGCAATAAAGAAATTGGAACATACTACCATGCTTGGTGGAAATGTGAAAAAGTTCAAAGATACTGGCTGAAAATTAGAAATTGGTTAGAAGAGAAGTGTAAACTTTAAATAGAATTCAGATCTGAAATTTTTCTATTGGGAATCAATGTGGGAAAACATAACAAAGAGATAATATATTTAATAGTCCATGTCACCACTGCAGCGAGATTAGTCCTTGCCCAAAGATGGAAAGGTAATGATATACCAGACGAGATGGGAATAATTAGGAAAATTTGGACATGCGCCAAAATGGATAGAGTAACTCAAGAGTTAAAAGATAGGACTGAATCTGATTATTACAAAATCTGGGAGAAGTTTTACCACTGGTTTAAAAAAAGAAAGGGGTAAATGTATTAATGGTGTTTAACATTTATGTATACATGTAAATTTGTATTCTTTGTTATATGTATTATTTGAGAATGTAAGACAAGTAGGTGTGTTGGGATGTATGCACCATGTTCATTGTTTTTAAATGTTTTTCTTTCTGTTGCTTCATTAATAAAAATTTAAAAAGATATAAATTGAATGTCACTTATAAACTAATCTCTCCCAGATCTCTGCAAACGTCTACTTTAAAACTGAAAGCAACTATTCCAAACTTGCAACAGGTTTTGTCTATACTCAGAGGAGGCTGACATTAACAGCGGCCAAGTAGCTCTGTCAGCAAAGCTGGAAGACACCGCCTGAAACCCCCTCAAAATAAAACAATTAAACCTCCCCCAGCTTTATGGTCTCTATGTAAACAGAGCCTGTTCACTCTCACTAATCTCTATCAGCAGCAACGTTGGTGGTGCCGGTTGGGGATGATGGGTGCTGCACATCTGCATGGTATGAAGTTGGACCCAGCTGGACCCAGGTTCTCCCTTCAAGAGCTTTGCATTATGCCTCTATATATATACAGTACAACTCAGTGGGCCAAAAGTGAGACTTGGGTTCTTGAACTTCACCTTCCTTTCCCCAGCACAATTGCGAAGAGTTCCAAAATGATTGGTTTGGTAGTACCCATAATTTAATATCCAACTGAAGTTGGTGGTTATGCATAGCTCCCCAACAGAACCATTCTGTGCCATGTTTAATTCCCTCACTCAACCATTTCTAACCCCCAGCAAAATGCAAAAAACAAATGGACTGTGCGACGTAGCTAAGGATGCACAGCTAAAGCCAACCAGCTGGAAGGGAAAGTAGCACAATGTATAGCATGCCCCCCCCTCCAAATAAGCTTTCACTATAAAATGACAGCCTTGGCAGAACAAGCTTGTGTGTCAGCAGTCCTGTTACACTGTGGGAATGGCTGGTGACACAGCCACGCAAGCATGTGCAGGGCCAATGGCAAGCGACAGTGAGTCAGCAGCCCAGAGACGCACAGAAAAAGCTATTGTCAGTGGAGGCCCCCCAAGGGGCAGCTGCTTGAAGAGGAGGGCTCACTGCAACACACAGGATCAATATCTATCCATACATTCCAGATCCTGGCTGGTTAAAAGTTCCGGCTGGGCTAATCCTCGCTCCCGAATTTAACCACAGCTGCACAGCAGAGCAAGGAACAAAATCGCTGGCTGTGAGAGGTTAAGGATGAGTGAGAGAGACAGAGAGAGAGAGAGGGACAGAGAAAGACAGAGACAGAGAGAGTGAGACAGAGACACAGAGAGAGAGAAAGAGTGAGAGAGAGGGACAGAGACAGAGAGAGCGAGACAGAGACAGAGAGAGAGACAGAGAGAAAGAGAGAGACAGAAAGAGAGAGAGAGAAAGAGAGAGAGTAGACAGAGAGAGACAGACAGAGAGAGAAAAAGAGAGAGACAGAGAGGGGTGGAGAGAGAGAGAGAGAGGGAGAGGGAGAGAGAAAGAAAGAGAAGAAAAGCAGAACTTACCTCTTCCACGCTCCATTTGGCCACATTCTTAGCAGTGAGGCCTGAGACCTCCGGCAGCAGTTTGCAGTGCTGCTCCCAGCAGAGATGGAGACGATGCGTTGGATTGGCAGACAGGGAAGGCATGAAGACAGACTGGTGGAGGGTCTGTTGCAGAGCGAAGGCAGTGTCTGTCAGGGAGGTCAGGGAGGGAGGTTGGGGTGGGGAGAGAGGGAGAGAGAAAGAGAAGGAAGGAAAGCAAAATAAATCTGTTAACCCTGATTCAGGTGCACTTTGGAAATCAAGAAATCACTTTCCTTCAGAACATCCCTCCCACCCACCCCTAAAAGAAAAAAAGAGGGAAGACCAGAACCCTGGGCTGTTCTGATGGCTGTTAAGAGATGTCCTGATGCTAACACCGGAGGAGTTGCCAGCAATCTATTACCAGAGAGGAGGCGGCTGGGTGACTGCATCTTCAGCTGGAAATTAATGGCACCATTCCAGCTCTACGGTCTGCTCCCAGCCAGCTATGAGCACTCAGCATGCCAGATAATGACAGGCACTGGCCGACTCCCAGGAGACCAGACTCCATGGTCAGGGAGCTTCATCCAGATGTTAGCATCGCTCCCCATGAGTGAAAGGACCAGGAGATGCTAAGAAACGGAGAAGCAGTTCGGTCTTTTCTCCCTCTGCCCCTCCTCGCCCCTTCCCTCCGATGTGACGTATGTGGGATCATTTGGTTTTTTGCCGTCTCATACTGCGGTAAGAACCAGGGGCCTGACGCTAGGTAGAAAGAGAAGAGGAAGTGTTGATGGACGCAGCATAGCAACCCTTCCTTGACTGACAATATTGGCTAATTAGGGTTTCGGCTTCTCCTCCTCCGTGTACAGACGAAAAGGAGGCTATATAACTGAACACTGGGACTTTTTTCTTTCTTTCTTTCCGGGATGCGCTGCCTAGAAAGAGCTCTGGTGACATCTACTGGCGACAGGAAAGGATTGTGGCTTGCCCCTTGGCTCCTCTTAGCTTCACTCCTGGTTTTAAAATAATTCAAGTGTTTTATTTATTTATTTATTATTTATTAATTCGACTTATATTTAAAACAGGGGTCCCCAACCTGTGGGCCACAAAAACACTACTGGGCCGTGGCAGGGGTGGGATGCTACTGGTTCTGCCTGGCTCTATATAACCGGTAGCTCTGAAGAGCAGCAAACACGAACCAGTTCTGTGTTTGCTGCTGTTTGGCCCACCCGCCCACCTGGGCTCTTACCTGTCCTTTATTTCCTGCTTTTTCAACCTCAGCTGCTTTGCACGGCATAGCTGAGGTTGAAAAAAGAGGCTTTTCAAATGCTGCGCACCCGCGCGCAGCGCTTTTCAGCTGTCCAAGAAGCACAGTTGATGGGTTTTTTTATACACACACGCAGCAAAACGTAGTCACCAAACTGGTAGTAACACCGGTTGAATCCCACCCCTGGGCTGTGGCCTATTGACCACCAGGCTAGCCAGCGCACGTGAGCACCTGTCAGCTTTGGAAGCCATATTGAGATCCGATGCTCCCACGCTGCCACAACTGAGCCTGGGAAAGTGGGAGGGGGGAATTCATTGGAATGGATCTAGTTAGACATAATAACATTCTTTTTCTGATTCAAGGTCAGGTTGTGTTGCGCAGAGTGAAAGGAAGTCTTACTTTGGGATGGATGGTGATTGGGCCATGTGATGTGGTGATGGGTGCAGGGGATGGATTTGTAGTTTTTACTTATTGTAAGGAAGCCCGGAACTTTCAGATTTGGGATTCTACAGTTATGCCAGTCCAAATGAAAGGAACTTTTGAGAAGATGTCTGTCTTGGAGTTATTGGGCGGAGTGGAGGGTTGCTGGAATGCTGACAGCACCCTCCACTCACACTAGCATCACTGTGAGCGCAATTCGGGCCCTAGTATCGTGGGGCTGCTCTCGTCGTGGTGTCACGCAGCCACTACAGTCACTGCAAGTGGTGTGTGTGTGCATTCGTGGTCCCATTCACATGCACACATGCACACATAAAGGTGCCTGCCCTCTAATCTGGGCTGCCAACCCAGAAAGTTTGGGGCAATCTTTTTTAAAAAAGATTCACACCTGGCCTGATTCATAAAACATTCATAATTCTGAATGTTCATTAAGCAACCAATTGTAAGTTGAGGACTACTTGCATACTGGTTGACAATTAGGCCCAAGTAACTTATCTCAATCAGAAGCACATTTGGGGGCAATTTAAAAAGCAGGTGAAGAGATGAAAAAGGGCGGCATGATGGGAAGGATTAAAATAGGAAAAAGGGGATGTGTTTCACTCAAGTCCAGAATTGGGATTTTTTTTAGGAACATGCTAGAAGTTGATTGGAGTCCCTAAAAGAATCTCCCAGTGTTAAGAGCTAGGAATACTCAGCAGCATTTTATTATAGATCCCCCTTTTTTGCTTCCCTACTCGAAACCAAGTTCTAAAAATATTCCCAATTCAAGCAGCAGCATCTTTGTAGGGAAGACCAAATTCTCTAGGGACTGAATTTGTTTTTGCTGATTGCTGGCAGAAACAGAGCACTTCCTCTCAGGTGGATCTTCGAAACAAACAGTAGCCTTTACAATTCAAGAAAGGAAGAAGCATCAAGGCAAACTTGAACTAAGGAGCAAAAAAATGGGGATCTAGTTATCATGGAGCCCCCTTATGCAACATTTAGAAGCCATTAGCACAGAAATTCACAATAGTTTCAACAGGCACTAACCTCTTTCCCCATCGGCCTCTTGCTTCACTAGCTGGAGCTTTATATAGCTATGTGAACAGCCAATCCTGCAAAATCAAATGTGGGTGTTAACACAAAAAAGTATTACAGTTTGTAAAAAAAAACAGAGAGAGAGTGAGTTTTTATCCAGGGAGTACAGGGAGTCCTAGACTTACAACCGTTCATTTAGTGACTGTTCAAAGTTACAACAATACTAAAAAAAGTGACTTATGACCAGTTTTCAGACTCTATGACCATTGTAGCATCCTTATGATCACATAATTGAAATTTGGATGCTTGGCAACTGGCATCTGTTTACGATGGTTGTGGGATCCCAGAAAGGTCCCAATTTTGCACCTTCTGACCAGCAAAATCAAAGGGGAAGCAGATTAACTTAACAACCATGTTAATAAAAACAAGGACAAATAGGCTGAAAAACAGCTTCTATCCCATGGCAGTAGCTCTTTTGAATTTTGCTGTATAGTGCAGTGTTGGTGCAGTGTCGGGGATTTTCAATTCAATGTGTGGAGTGTGAAGGATGTGTGTTTGTGGTTATTTTCATGGTCATGATGTGCACTGAAGATGGTGTTTGATTTCATTGTACGAGGTGCAATGACAATAAAGTAAACTAACTAACTAACTACTGACTTAAACCACTGTAGTGGTTCATTTAAGAACTGTGGCAAGAAAGTTTGTAAAATGGGGCAAATTCACTTAACTGTCTTGATTAACAATGGAAATGTTGGACTCATTTGTGATCGTAAGTCAAGAACTACCTGTATAACCATTAAAATATTTCCTGAAGATGGCGCTTCAAAGACTAACAGGGATATTGTGGGCCTGTAAGCTGCATTAAGGCTTATTTTAATCAGCATTTGATTAAAGCAAGTACACAAAGGCTTGGTCATTTTTACAGGCTTCAGGACTGATGGAAGCAACCTGAATTTATTTTGAGATTGTTTGGATATAAATCCATTGAATGCATTTCAGCACGTTGAATGCATTTGTGTCATTGAATGAATGAGTTCATGCATTTGTAAATAATAGCAATAGCAATAGCACTTAAGACTTATATACTGCTTTACAGCCCTCTCTAAGCGGTTTACAGTCAGCCTATTGCCCCCAACAATCTGGGTCCTCATTTTACCCACCTTGGAAGGATGGAAGGCTGAGTCAACCTTGAGCCTGGTGAGATTTGAACTGCCAAATTACAGGCAGCCAGCAGGCAGCAGAAGTAGCCTGCAGTACTGCACTCTAACCACTGCGCCACCATGGCTCAAATGAAGTCCTCTTCCTATCTGCAGCCCACCTGTTTCCAAACTTTCTTCAAACTTAACTGCTTGATAGGTTGGGCTGGCTGAAACATTTTGCTTACCCTTTTGCTTTGATTTTCGTGATGGTAGGTGTTCCTCCTTCGACCCAGTCTTTCTCCTGGCTGGTCTCAGACTGTTCAGAAAAACTATGAACGCTGCTTCTCCCTGACCTCTCTCCTTCTTGCGTGGATGACTTTCTGATAAGAAAAATATGCATTCTATATACATCCATCCATATCTGTCACTTCCAAACCATCTATCTATCTAGAGGACCCAGGAGAGTTTTCATGTGCATGGCTAGATTGATAAGGTCTGGCTCAGATGTCAGTCTCATCTCATTAAGTTCTTTGAGGCAATCTTGCATTTGGGATATAACTATATTGGAATAAACATTCCACCATACAATAAAGTTTGAACACTGTAGATTTTACACCAATGGTTAACCCTTTCTTCACCCGGGGGCCCTTTTAAATGTGGCCACAGACCATGGCCACAGATCCACAAGACTTAACTCAAGATTTAAATCATAACATTTCTTCAAGCCTTTGAGGATCCTCTGTGCTGACATCGTGGCCCCCCCAATGATCTGCAGGGTTGAGACCCATTGCTTTGCACCATTTCAATTTACCCAGCTAGACTTGTTTTGTACACTTCCCACCAAATGCCAGAGAAGCACAGAGAAGAACAAACAAAAAAAAAACCCCAGCTCAAACAAAAAACAACCCAGCTCAAACTTTACGAACTAAATTTACAGACACAAGAGAATAAAAGCCAGTAAAATGGTGAAAATCTTTTGCAGTAGTCAGACCAGATAACAGATAATCAGAGTTGGAAAAGACCTTGTAGGTCATCTAGTCCAACCCCCTGCCCAAGCAGGAGACCCTACACCATTTCTGACAGATGGGAGTCCAACCTCTTCTTGAAAGCCTCCAGTGATGGTGCTCCCACAACTTCTGAGGGCAAGCTGCTCCATTGGTTGATTGTTCTCACTGTCAGAGAATTTATCCTTATTTCCAGGCTGAATCTCTCCTTGTTCAGTTTCCAACCATTATTCCTTGTCTGGCCTTAGGGTGCTTTAGAAAATAACTTGACCCCTTCCTCCTCTCTGTGGCAGCCCCTCAAATATTGGAAGACTGCTATCATGTTTCCCATGGTCCTTCTCTTCACTAGACTAGCCAGGCCCAGTTCCTGCAACCGTTCTTCATATGTTTTAGTCTCTAGTCCCCTAATCATCCTGGTTGCTCTTCTCTGCACCTTTTCCTACAGTCGCAACATCTTTTTTATTTTTTAGACCAAATAAAAGCTTAATAAAACATGGCTGACTGTAAAACAGATCTTAGGATGCAATCTACAGCTTCACCTGGACTGTGGAGAATCTTGCAAATCTGTAAGTTGTGCTGAAATGACAGGATTTTTGGGTTTGGGAGCACCGCTACCAGGTGATGGTTTTTCTCCACCAAGGCGATCTTGTAACAAACCCTCTCGGGTGCGACTGGATTCAGAATAAGGGCAGCCAATTAACCTACATCAAAAGCGAAACAATGTTTCCATTGCAAAAAATATGCTGATTTTTTTAAAAAAACAGAAGGCTACCTTAAATAAACAAGCTAGTATATAACACATCAACCCTGCAAGAGCAAAATAAAGGTAGGGTTACTAGGAAAATGGAGCTTGGGAAGGGAATCGAATTGTTTACTAAATGAGAAATTCTATAGAGAGAAGGGCATTTCAGACCTAGTGAGAAGAAAAGAAAACAAGTGCTCTTTAGGAAGGCCGAGAATCTGGCTGAGCTGGGAGCAACATTAAATAAAAGCAAAACCTTGCACAGAATAGAGCATCAAAAGGTCTAGCTAGAGGCACCATGCACGAAGAGTTAAGAGAAGAACGATTTAACAAATGACTGAATAAATTTAGAAGGAAGGAGCAGGAGAATAAAAAGAGGAGGTTCTGGCTTTCTCTTCTTCATAGCCATCAGCAAAGTTTTCCATGCTGAAAATAATAGGATTCAATTTTCTCAAGGTGGATCTCTATCATTTATAGAATCATTTATGCCACCAGATTTCTACTGGACCTTTTTTTAAAAATCGCTACACACACCAGTGGTGGGATTCATATATTTTACTACTGGTTCTGTGGGAGTGGCTTGGTGGGTATGGTGTGGCTTGGTGGGTGTGGCAGGGGAAGGATACTGCAAAATCCCCATTCCCTCCCTACCCCATTAACCTGATTTCCAGCTCCGTTCTCCTGTGCAGGGCAACCAAAGAAGACCCAGCCGATCAGCTGGGACTCGGGGGGCAGGGAATAGATGGGGGCGAGGCCAGTCAGAGGTGGGATTTGCCGGTTCTCTGAACTACTCAAAATTTCCACTACCGGTTCTCCAGAACTGGTCAGAACCTGCTGAATACCACCTCGGTCACACATCTTGGTGTTCTCTCTCTCTCTCTCTCTCTCTCTCCCCCTCCCTCCCTCCCTCCCTCTCTCTCTCTCCACACACACACACACACCATACACAACCAAGATCTGGAATATACATTCCGCCTTTATTATTCCGATATTATTACTATCATCAGAGAAGAATCGGTGACACACAACTCCTTCTCCAAAGCAAGGAGCAATTCTCTATTAAATTTGGCTAGATGGGGAAAGCAAGGAAAAATATGGGATATTGTTTTGAGCCATTCCAGCTTTTCTCCCACCTCTTGGAATAACCATGAGAAGATCGGCTTGGGACTTTAAATTTTTAGGGCTAGCAAATAATCACGTGAATCGGCCTAAGAAGTAGACAGATGTTGATATTGCTTTTCTATAATGCTAATTATTGGCCTGGCGGTCAAGGGAAGCCAAATACAAAGCACAAGAGGGAGCTGCAACACAACACTTTGGAACTGAGATCCCACATTTGTATTTGATTGAAGCGGTGTGCTGTTTTAAATACAGGAGATACACTCCTCTGGAAACCTGCCCTGAAACTCTCAGGAAATACATACGTGTAATGAGTTCCGTATCTGGGTCCCCTGACATGACCCAGTCCCTGGCAACCAGGAGTAGGGCATGCTTGTCCTGCTGGCATTGATGCTGCATTGGAAGTCCCTAGAAAAACAAAGGCAGTTCTGGAGTAAACCTTGTTTCCGTCTTTTTTTAGAATTACAAGATCCAGGGGAGTGGGGTGGGAGCAGTGGTGGAATTTTTTAAAAAATTACTAACGGTTCTGTGGGCGTGCCTTGGTGGGCATGGCTTGATGGGCATGGCAGGGGAAGGATACTGTAAAATCTGCATTCCCTCTCCACCCCACTAACCTACTTTCCAGCTCCGTTCTCCTGTGTAGGGCAACCAAAGAAGACCCAGCCAATCAGCTGGGACTCAAGAGGCAGAGAAGAGATGGGGCGGGGCCAGTCAGAGGTGGGATTTGCCGGTTCTCTGAACTACTCAAAATGTCCACTACTGGTTCTCCAGAACTGGTCAGAACCTGCTGAATACCACTTCTGGGTGGGAGGGAAGGAAAAAAAAACCCTCATGTTATTTCTCCTCTTACCTGGTGGGAGTTGCAAGGCATGTCCAGTTTTGGCACACCAGCCCATGGGATGAATATCTGGACTGTCGGCATCAATCCAAAAATCAAAGGCATGATCCCAACCATCAAAGTGTATCTTAATAAAGCAGATTAAAAAGTGATCATAGATAAAAGTTTGTTTATACAGGGAAGTACCATGTGCAATCATTTCTTTAGTCACAGTTTGAAGTTACAATGGCACTGAGAAAAGTAAATTTATGATTGTTTTTTCCACACTTATGACCATTGCAGCATCCCCATGGTCAGGTGATCAAAATTCAAGACACTTGGCAACTGACTCATATTTATGATGGTTGCAGTGTCCTGGGATCATCTTTTGCGACCTTCTGACTGACAAAGTCAATGGGGAAGCCAGATTCACTTAACAATTGTGTTACTAACTTAACAACTGCAGTGATTCACTTAACAACAGGGGCAAAGAAAGGTTGTAAAACGGGGCAAAGCTCATTTAACAATTGTCTCGCATAGCAACTAACAAATAAATTGGGCTCAGTTGTGAGGATTACCCATAACTTGCATTTACACTCATGATTCTTTTGGAATTGGACTTAACCCAATTTTCTGGCAGCTGAATAAAGAGAAGAATCCAACTACTGATTAACGCAGGAAGATTCCTATTATATTGTAGGTCCATCTAACTCAGTATTGTCTCTGCTGGCTCCAGACTAGTCTACCTGGAGCATCCATCCATAACTGACTTTGACAATCAATAAATGAATAATAATAATAATAAAACAATAAAGTAGCTCTTTAGATTACTAGATTTAGCCTTTAGATTGCTAGAGTTCCATGCCTCCAGATTCCTTCCTATTTACAACATAGGAAAATCAGAGGTGTCAGTGTAACTGAAGGAATGGTAGAAAGGTGTTTTTTTCCTGGCACCGAACCTCACAGCATAGAAATCGTCAGGCATGAAAAACCAGATCCTCACGTGAAGAGTTCAATTATCTACTTTATTGCTCAATGCCTATTTCACAGGAATCTTCCCAGACTTGCAATTTGCACCTGGGCCAGACTAGATAAGGTTCAATGGCATTCAAGGGGTGGGGTTGAATCTTGCCTTTATGTGCCTACGTAATGATTCCAGACTAATTCACTGCTTGATTACTCCCCCAACCCCTGGCTCAGCAACAGAAATAAACCCAACTTTAAGTTCCTTGGAGAACAAAGCCAAAGCAAATTCTACTTTCTTTTCCAGCTCTCAGCCCACCCACCCACCCAAAAAATAAAATAAATGATGCTTTGGCTTTGTAGTTCACCTTCACCTGAAGAATGAAAGTAAAAGCAGGTTTTGGGCCGATGATTCTTATTTGGAAAGGACAAAAGATGAGATCTAGATGGACATTAAACAATAAGATATTAAAGGAAGAAGATTTTAAACAGAAAATGGAGAGAGAACTGGTATTCTTTTTTAAAGAAAATAAGAAAGAGGATACATCGTTACAGAACTTCTGGGACATGATGAAGGCCTATACAAGAGGCTTGATAATTGATTATACAAGGAAAAGAAATATCAAACAAAAAAGACTTTTAAAACATTAGAAGAATATAAAAAACTGGAAAAGAACTACAGAAATTTCCACAAAAAAGATGTTAAAATCAAAATGGATATAACCAAACATAAAATGGAATTAATGGAAAAAGAAGAGCTAGCCCAAAAGATTAAAAATGCTAAACAGAATTATTTTGAGGACAAACAAACCAGGAAGATGGTTAGCCTATAAATTAAGAAAGGAAAGAGAATCAAGGAAAATTAGCCATTTAATAGATGAAGGACATCCTTGTTACGGAAATGAAGGGAAAAAAAGAATTATACAAGACTATTATGGAAAATTGTACTATCAAGAGAGTATTCAAGAAGAAAAAATTAAACAATATATACAAAAGGCAAAGTTACCACAGATACCTAAAGATATCGAAATAATGTTAGAAGAGAATATAACAATGATGGAGTTAACAGAAGCCTTAAAGAAACAAAATACAGGGAAAGCACCAAGCCCGGATGGTTTACCAGTGGAATTTTATAAGACTTTTCAGGAGGTGTTAAACCTCCAATTATTAGAAGTTATGAATGAAGTCATGCAAGAGAAGAGAATACCAAAGACTTGGTCAGAAGCTTATATCACACTTATACCGAAGGAAGACACAGACTTACAACAAGTTAAAAATTATAGGCTTATTTCCCTATTAAATTCAGACTATAAAATTTTTGCTTCAATTTCGGCAGAAAGACTGAAAAGATACTTAAACAACTTTATACATGTTGACCAAAATGGGTTTCTGCCAAAAAGACAAATCAAACATAATATGAGAATAATCCTGGACACTCTGGAGTACTATGAGGCACATCCTGAAAAGCAAATGTCCCTGATGTTTCTGGATGCTCAAAAAGCCATTGATAACGTGAGTTGGCGCTTCATGTTACTACAATTGACACAAATGGGCTTTGGCAAAATTTTTATACATGCTATTGAGACTATATATTCTGAACAAACCGCAAGGGTTTGGATAAATGGAGAATTGACAGAGCCTATAAATATAAGAAAAGGGACTAGACAAGGCTGCCCACTGTCGCCCCTGCTGTTTGTGTTAACCTTAGAAGTGTTAAACAGGTGCATTAGAGAAGATAAACAAATAAAAGGAATGAAAATTAAAAGAGAAGAATATAAGTTACAAGCTTTTGCAGATGACCTGGTATTTATATTAGAGGACCCACTGGAATCAGCGCTTAAGCTAATTGAAAGAATAGAAGAGTATGGAGAAGTAGCAGGATTGAAAATTAATAAAGACAAAACAAAGATATTAACAAAGAATATGTTAAGACGAAGAAAGAATTGGAAGAAGCTTTAGAAATACAGGTCACAAGTAAGGTTAAGTACTTAGCGATATATATTACAGCAAGATGTAGTAAACTGAAGGAGGATAATTACATTAAACTTAAACAGCAGATAGCGACAGACTTGGAAAAATGGAAAAACTTACAACTATCATTGATTGGGAGAATATCAACAATCAAGATGAATGTATTGCCTAGAATTCTATACTTATTCCAGACAATTCCAATCAGATTAGGGAAAGAGTTTTTCGAAGACCTAAATCGAATGATGTTGATATATATATCGCAAGGCAAAAAAGTAAGAATAAAACTTAAATTATTGCAGGATGCAAGATTAAGAGGAGGGTTTGCTTTGCCCAATTGGGAAGTATACTATCAGGCGGCAAATTTGATGTGGGTAAAAGATTGGATAACACTAAGGAATACTAGAGTATTGACTCTAGAAGGACATGACTTGTTATTGGGGTGGCATGCATTCCTTTGGTATAAGGGAACTAAAACACAAGGGTATTTTAGAAGACATATTCGAGAAGCTTTGTTTTTAAACTGGGAGAAGATTAAAAAACAACATTACTTGAAAATTCCAATATGGATATCTACTATTGAAGCCTTTTCATATCCAGTAATATATAAAAAGGAACAAACAGTTAGATATGGTGAGATATTGAATGAAAGGGGTGAACTTAAATGTATGCAAGCGTTGGAAGAATAAGGTATAAAAATGAATTGGTTTTCATATTTGCAAGTACAATCTAGATTTGATGAGGATATTAAAGTAGAAGGTATTTATAACAAGCAGATTGGGCTAGACAAAATATTGATGGGTACTGATGAAAAGGTGATTAAAAAACTTTATGGATATTTTTTAGAAATTAAAATGGAAGAGGAACAAGTTAAAGAAACAATGTTTGTTTGGGGGGGAAATTTTGGATATGGGATCAATCTAGAGAAATGGGAAAAATTATGGTCCCAGAATTATAAAATGACAATGTCAACTGCTTATAAAGAAAAATTGTATAAGATGTTTTACAGGTGGCACTTACCCCCGACGAGAATTGCAAGAATGTTTAAGAATAAATCGGATAAATGTTGGAAATGTCATCAGATACCTGGATCATATTACCATATGCGGTGGACTTGTTCGGATGCAAAAAGATATTGGACTAAAATCCACATATGGTTGGAAAAAATGATACAACAACACATAGACTTGAAACCAGAAATATTTTTATTGGGAATTATACCAGATATCTACAATAAAGAGTTGAAATATTTGATTGTAAATGTTTTAACAGCAGCTAGAATTGTATTTGCCAAAATTGGAAGAATGATAAAATACCTATGCAGGAGAAAGTATGAATATGAAAGGATGACACAAAGGATTTGTAACCAACTGACACACTGTATGTATATATGGAAGATGGTTTTTATGTTTTGTATGTCTGTTTGTATGTTTGTATAAAAAATAAAAAAATATTTTATAATAAATAAAAAATAAAAAAAATAAAGTAAAAGCAGGTTTCACTTTCCAAATATTAGGAGATTTTCATGAGGTTCACTGCTGCTATTTGAATGGGACACATACCTTGAGACGATGGTCATCCTTTTCAATTATGGTTGCCACTCTAATTAGCATGGGGTTTCTTTTGTCTACCACTTCTAGTTTCATGTTTGTCTGAAATCCATGAACTGGGCGCTATAAAATAAATTATATATGGAGTCAGAGACAACTAAGAATGATTCCTATATCATTTAAAGGGCATATTTGAAAACTTCATTACATCATAACCTGGCATTAATGGGACAAGGCGGGAGCAATGCTCCACTTCTCCATCACACATTTCAAGAAAAGATTGAAAATGTCTTATTTTCTGCTTTAATTTAACTGCAATTTGCTGTTAAATGCAACTGGGCCAATTTGTGAATATGGCGATTCAATTCTCATTTTTTTTGTATGTCACAACAAATTAACTTGTTCAATTGCAGAAACTGGTGCTTCCAACTTTCTCTTCTGGCATGTGGGTTACATTAGTAACAGGCACTTAAGGTCAAGATTGCCACCTAATTTATCTAGACATTTTCTAATGAGATAGGGAAATTGATAACAATGATGACAATCATAATCAAAATAAATGTGCTTCGACGGTGGTTATTTAGGAGATAGCATAAAAACGCAATTACATCATTCAGTGATAAAGTTCATTCAGTGTAAAAACAAAACAAAAAACAGAAAAACTCTTGACCAACCAGTTTAAATGCTCTTGCTGGTACTGCCTGAGAACCAGTTTCTTCCAGATATTTCTCCCATGAGAAGCTTTTGAAATCTTTGTATTCTGTAAAGAGATTTCAGATGGTCCTCAGTTTGCACCTTGCAAGACTAATTCATTTTTGGATGGCTGTGGTAAGAACTGAGCTTCTGAGATCACATGCCTACATTATATGTGGCTTGGGTTAACTTAGCTCAGGGGTGTCAAACTCAAGGCCCCTGGGTTGGATCCGGCCCACAGGGTGCTTAGATCTGGCCTGCGGGCCCGCCCCGGAAACAGCAAAGGACCGGCCCACGGTGCCTCTACCAGTGAAAACAGAGCTTGGGAGGGCCACGCGGGGCCCTCCCGGGCTCTGTTTTCAGCCACAACAGCCTCCTGCATCCCTCTGTCAGTGAAAACAGAGCTTGGGAGGGCTGCATTTGGCTCCCCGGGCTCTGTTTTCACTAGCAGAGGGATGCAGGAGGCCATCACAGCTGAAAACAGAGCCTCAATGAGTGATGTTGAACTGGCCACACCACCCTGGCCACGCCCACCCATCCTCCCCAGGTCAAACACAACCCTCAATGAAATCAAGTTTGACACCCCTGGCTTAGCTGAATTGTGGCTGTAGAGCAGAACAACTTTAGCAGTAAAATAACGACATAAAAACACATTCGTTATGCAATTGTTCATTTGTTTTTAATTATTCTAAGCTTCCACTTTGCAACTACACAAACAAACCTTGCGTTCAAATATACTTTCTCCCTCCCTATGCTTCCCCATGTCTCTCTTTTTCTGACAAACCATTCGCTTGTCACTGTATCTGCAACAGAGACTGATGGTTCATATTTCCTCCTAAATCAGAATTACAACCAAAGCTATAAATTATGGTTTGTCGGGAGAGAAATAGAGTGCGGGGGAAAAAGAGAGTAAGAGGGGAAAATAAGAACACAAATCAATTCCAATTCCGATGTGGAGAGGTCATCTTAGTGTTGCATATGAAGCTGTTGGTTTCTGAAATACATCAATGAGCAATAACAGAAGTAGCATCACAAATGCTAAGAAGTTGACAAGGAATTTCCACCACCATCTTTCTACAAAGAGCTGGATTTAAAGAATGTCTTAAGTAGGTATTCTCCATACCAAACAGTGCAACTAGGGATATTTTTAAAAGATCTTTTAGGATGCAATTATATTTAAAACTTCCAAGTGAATTCCCTTCAAGTTGTTCTATGCTTATCATGGCAGGTGGAATGGAGGTCTTTCTGGGAGGATGAGCAAAGAGCATGGGGAATATATGCCAACAGTATATAATCAAGCAAGGTCACCCAAGGTGTGAAGGGCAGTCATCCCAGCTGTCCAATTAAAGCACTTAAAATCAGACAGCAACATTGTAAGATGCTGGTGGTAGATGATCATTTTAGTGATAACTGAGAGCTAGTTTGGAACCTGGTTAAGGAACCAGGCTAGAAAAGGGGAGATCGTGAGTTCAAATCCCACCTTAGCTATGAAAGCCAACTGAGTCATCTTGGGCCCGTCATTCTCTCTCAACCCAACCCACCTCACAAGGTTGTAGTAGTGAGGAAAAAAATAGGAGGAGGAAGGAGTATTAGGTACGTTCGCTTTGAGTCATTTGTAAAAAATAATAAAAGGCGGGATATAAATAAAATAAATAAATAAATATAATGGCAAAAGCGTCATTTCTTACTGTGCTGGAGAAGACAATTGTAAATCATATTGCATTTTAGTAAGAAAAACACACAGATAGACAAGATTAATGTAATTGACAATATACTGACAGATGATGGGACATGGTAGCACCCCAAACATGTTACTAAGGAAGAGTAGAGATCACGAAGCAACTAGATTAAAGCTTTTGGGACTAGCTGCTGATACTGCCATGCAGGCACACGACACCCTACGCGTCTCCTCCATGGAAGCTGCAAATAGCCCAGAGTCGTTAAGAGAGAAGAGATGGACAACAAATACATTTTGTAAATAAATAGCAAATTAAAGCAACAATGGGGTGGCATGGTGGTTCAGCAGTTAAGATGCTGGGCTTGTCAATTGAAAACTGGCAGTCCAGGTTTGAGACCTGAGTGCCACGCGTCAGAGCGAGCTCCCGTCCTTGCTCCAGCTCCTGCCAACCTAGCTGTTTGAAAGCATGCAAACAAGAGTTGATAAATAGGTACTACTTTGGCGGGAAGGTGCTCTGTGATGACAAGCTGGCCACATGATCATGGAAATGTCTTCAGACAGTGCTGGCTCAATGGCCTTGAAACGGAGATGAGCACCACGCCTTAGAGTCGGCAACGACTAGCGAAGTCAAATCGAGAGAAACTCATCTTTTTTTTTAAATCGTAGGAACATGAAATGTAAGATTCAATGGGAGTTGGATGGCTTTTAAATTGTATCAACCAAGCAACCAAGCAACCAATAAATCAGAATCAAAATGGAAACGTTCAATACAGTGAAAGATGAAATGAATCAATGGAATATTGACTCTTAGACATCAGCAAATTGAAATGGACTGGAATCGGACACTTTCCATTAAAATGATCATTTACTACTCAGGGCATGAAAAACAAAAAAAGAAGGGTACCTCAAGGGCACAATTTGGGTACAGTATTCTTAGTGCTTGTGTAATATCTCACAGACTTCACTGTAGTGAATCTTTGATCCAATTATTATCCATGTTTATGCTTCATCCACTGAAGCAGTATAAGAGTTTGTTGATAGGCTCTATGATCAAGTTCAATCTGAAATTGACTGAACATGCAAGATATTTATTTGATTTTTATCTGGCATTTAGTACTTTATAGGTAACTCAAGGAGCCGAACGTACATAATACTTCTCCCTCCTATTTTCCTTAACAACAACAACCCTGTTATGATATGTTGCTTGTGGTTTGAGACTGGAATGCTAAACTGAGAAAAAGTAAGAAGAGTATGTGCCTGCGAAACAGAAATGAAATAGGAGAATTTTTGCCAATAATTTATTCATTGCTAATAGCTTTCAAACAACTTTCAGCAAAAACAATACAGAGAATAAAATTGACAATATTGGTATAAGGAGGTAGAAAAAAATTAACAAAGATACAGTCAGAAGCTGACCATGGTACAGATCACACTCTGCTCATTTGCAAATTCTAAGTCAACTTAAAGTGGAAGAAGAAAGCTAGTTTCTACAATATGATCTGGAGTTAACGTTTTCAAGGAAAACATCAGGAATTACTTTTATAGAAAACCACAGGAACTCACTGAGTGGAAACCAGAACAAATGTGGCATAAAATCAAATAATAAGAGATCAAGAAACATAAAAAAGCAGAGTCAGAACCAAAGACAAGAAAGAGAAATATCTCAGGAAGGAACTGAAAGATTTCAAAGAACTGTTAGAAGAGACCAGAAGAGTATAATGACATTTGTAAAGATATGAAAGATGGAAACAAATATGGAAAATCAAGGAACATATTCCAAAAGAGTTCTGAACTCAGGAGGAAGTTTCTAGCTTGAAGTTCAAAGCTGCCAATGGACTGATAGTAACTGACTGAAAGAAGATCAAAGATGGAAAAAGCATACCAAAATTCTATACAGTGAAATAGCATCTAAGGAATCGTAGAAAGTATTCCTTGTTTACAAGAGCCTGTATCAGTAGTTTAACCTAATTCTTCAGATATGTCTGACTCTTGGTGACTTTATTTTATTTATATCCTTTAATTTATAGGAAGTGTTCTCCATGCTACCCTGTCAAGCACAGCTTCTTTCAGTTATTGGATGTTCATCTTTGTGTCAGTTTTGATGGTATCAAGCCAGCGTGCTCTTTGCTTGCCCCTTCTTCTTGATCCACTAGCCATTCCTAGCATCATTCTAGTTTTCTCGTCTTACTAGAAGATGAAGTGGGATTAGCACTCCAGTCATTACCAAGCCAGATGACTACAGGAATTGATGGAATATCTACAGAAATATGGCAAGCAACAAAGTAAGAATCAATTAAGGTTCTAACCCCATGTTGGCGAACTTATGCCAAGCGTGTCAGAAGTGGCATGCAGATCCATTTCCCCCGGCACGCGAGAGGTTGCCTGGAAGAGTCCCACTGAGCATGCGTGTGCCACCACCCAACAGCTGATTGTCAGGTATCTGGCGTGCATGCGCAGCGGGTGGAGGGGGTTGTGCAGGAGACATGCATGCATGCGCAGGGAAGTGCTACACGTTAGATCACGCATGCATGCACAGATGCACTGTGTGCAAGGGGGAATCACATGTGCATGTGCAGATGCACTGCGTGCGAGGGGAATCACATTTACATGTGTAGACGTGCTGCGTGCGAGGAGGAATCGCGCGTGCATGCGCAGAGGGCATGGGGGAGCCAGCATGCATTGCCTTCTGGATGCTGGCATGCGAGCCAAGCGAGTGTGCGCGCAATTATCGGTATGGGAGCCAATCTGAACAACTTAATGGAAGAAGTCAGTCTTTCTCTTTTATTAATGTCCTGCTCTTTTGAAGAAAATATTCAGGTCCTGCATTCTCCTTGTATAAACACTTTTGTTAACCAATTTCTGCTGAAACTCCCAGACAATTTATATGAGCCATGTTTTATATAGCTCTTCAAAGATTCAGGATTTGGTTGGGACACATAGTTTCTAAAAATATGTGTAGAACACGCACTAAAAGTAAGTAGGACTTCCTCAGTGTAAGCAGAGTAGCTGAAATAAGTCTCATAACATAATTCTGTTACAGCTGATAAATTCCTTGCAGATACTTTCATAGTGAATGAAAATGATGTGCTTTTAACCTACCGGCTGGTGTTGTTAAGAGTGTTCCAGTTTCTTGGCAGTAACCAACAGGTCGAATATATGGACTGCTTGCATCACACCTGCACCAATGGTATATACAGGATGAAATACAGTTATGCAAACTTTGCCTAATGTTTCTATACAGAACATTAATATCAAGGATGCAATAGGGCAGGCCGATGGCATCTCTTTTGTAGCCTTCAAGATCCGTAATCAGTAATCCAGAGTTAGAGTGGTTTTTTTTGTATTTATGAAATATAGGGAGCTTTAACAGGCTCTAAAATTCGACTTCCAGAAAGTTAAAACACCCATTTTACCCTTTATTGTCCCAAACATCTGTCAAACAGACATTTGAGCCAATTTAAGTTATATATGGTACTCTCTGAGCTTGGTGCTTTTCTTGCAGCAAATCAATGTATAGTTGTTGCAACCTCGTTTGGTAATGAAATTTTGGCCAGAAAAGCACCAAGCTCAGAGAGCACCAAGAACCTCACAGTTCAGTTGAGCTACAAATATTATCTTCTATCAGTAAGTTGTATATTCCTGTATTATCTAATACATGGTAAGCTAAATTGTTTGAATTTATATTTCTACATTATACCAAACTAAAATTTAATTTTAATTCTTTATTCATTACAATTTGTAGACAAGCTACGTGGTTCAAAATATATTTATCTGGATGGAATGCTGCACATACTTCATTATGGGCTTACAATAAGAACAAATTGGTGAATAAAGCTGAATGCAACTGAATACAGAACAGGCTCCAGAGGTTTCCCTATCTCAAAATGTTTTTACACCGACATTACAAATTCTTGTTCTTACCAGTAATCATAGCTTTCACCCCAATTGTCAAAATGAACTAGCAGTCGATTATCCAACATGTCAGCAATGGTTGCCACACACATCAGGGAAGGATTCTTTTTGTCTACTGCCTCTAACTTCATGCCCACCCGAAAACCAGAAGGTGTGACTGGCTATTGGATAGGAGAAAACAGAAAGGAAAAAATCCATTGCCGTTAGATGTATTTAAGTCTGCATTGAGTTGAAGAAAATCTGATCTTCTTGTTGGATTCACATAAGATTCTAAATCAAAATAGGACATGTTTGATTTTGACTTAATAGGCTGTGAAACTTGTGTTTTCTTTAAGAAATCATAATCTGAACTATTGGTTTAATGAGATGTGTGACCTTGATTGTAAGTCTTCCTGAAGCTGTGAAACTCTGAATGCAAAATTAAAAATAACTTTTTAATTCACTGAAATCTAAAGGATTGGCTCAGGTGGTATATGAGTGAACAAATGTGGCTCCTTGACAGAATAGAATCCAAAGAGCCAAAATACCTGAAAAAACACTGGATGTGCAACTAGAAAAAAGATACTCAGATGAGCAGCAGAAACATGAATCAAGCTCAAACACTGAACGAATTCTGGAGGTTCTGTGAAAAGGGTTAACACAGGAGATAAAAAGCAAGCTACTCTGTGACAGCTGTGCTTGGCTAAATTACTCCTCTGCTCAGATAAATACAAACCAATAAACTCTGAATTCTAAACAAACAAATGCAGGCAATAAACTCTGAATTCTAAATATAACGTGGGAGATAATAGTTCCTATTTTATTTTGCTTCCATCTCTCTCAGCGGTTTTGTTTCAATTCTTAGCCAAAGGCACCTTGATACCTGTTTTAGAAAGGACCCAAAAGAGAGAAACTAGAAACTGGTGTTGCTACTCACTGTGCTTAGGATCTTGAAAAGATTTTTGGGGGCAGCCTGAGATTTGCAGGTCTTCAAATATGAAGCCCAGTTAAATTCCTCATCTTTGTAACCTAGACAAAGAAAGGAAAAAAATGTATAATAAAAAAGAAAGCCCATGGCGTACCACAGCCTGCGTTCTCAGAATTAGAAACAGTATGGGAAGCATTTGAAATTTGCATGATAACTGTGTTTGTGGAACAATTAGGGTCTCTAGGCTTTTATAAATATTTTTCCTTTTCCTTTTCTTGTGTTTTAAATACGATTGTGCAATTGTGAGTCATTAATCTGAAAATTCGGAACTCTGTATGAAACAAAATAGGTGCTGAATTCATTTGTTAAATTATGTATTGCTGAAAGAATTTCCAATTATTTAACATTTCTAATGTTTAATGGAAAAACATGCATTACTACTTAAATAACAGTATGAATACATGCAAGCTTTACTTCCCATTAGATTCTCCAATATATAGTCCTCAGAACTAAACAAAAGGTCCTAATCGTTTATTTTCATGATAGCAAAAATCCAGCTGAGTGACTTTGGGCTAGTCCCTCCCTCTCAGCCCTAGGAGCAGGCAATGGCAAATCAGTCCCCAAAATCTTGCCAAGAAAACTGCAGGGACTAGTTCAGGCAGTCACCAGCGGTCAATACTGATTTGAACACCCACACATAAACACAGTAGAAAAATGTAGTTGATCTTTCACAAAAAATCTATATTTTGTGGCTATTATGCAAAGAAGGTGTCAGGATCAATCTCACTTCTTTTATTTTCTTTTTAACCAATTCAGTGATTTAACGTGAGATCAGTCTCTTGATTAAAGATATCACTTGGTTCAAGCATTATTAGTTTAAATTAAGTTCCTCAGAAACAAGCCTTGGTCAGATTGTAGTTCAAAAAGAGCAGGGCTCCCGTTTGTAGAAAATGGGAATACACTTTCGGGGTGTTAATAACAGTAACACATCCATTCCCTTCATCACAACATGGAGAAGAGGGGAAGGAGAAGGATTTAAGGTCTCTAAAAAAGTTGTACCTCAAGATGATCAGCCTAGAAATAACTGTTTCTCCCAAAAGATTTCACTTACAAGAGGTTCTGTAATCCAAATAGGGAGATTAATCAAATAGGATTCAGTCCAAAGTCCCATCTCTGATTAGAATGTATAGATAGATAGATGGATGGATGGATGGATGGATGGATGGATAGAGTTAAATAGATAGAGATTGATAAATAGAGACAGAAATAGATAAATAGATGATATAGTTAGAGATAGATAGATAGGTATAGTTTAGTTTTAGTTTACTTTATTGTCATTGTACCTCGTACAACAGAATTAAATACCATCTTCAGTGTACATTGTGACTATGAAAATAAACACAAACACACATCCTTCACATTCTATACATTGAATTGAAAACCCCTGATAGTGCATTAATATTGCACTATACAGTAGAATTCAATAGAGTTACTGCCCTAGGACAGAAGCTGTTTTTCAGCCTATTTGTCTTTGTTTTTATTATCCTGTACCATCTGCCAGATGGTAATAGTTCACAAAAAGGATGTCCAGGATGAGATATAGATACCAGTAGATAAACACACACACCACACATGCGCGCACACACACACACACACATATAGGGAGAGAGAGAGAGATGCACACACACACACATATACCTTTAGGAGGGAGCAGCTTGTGACCTGTTTTTTCACACCAGCCAACAGGATGGATGTCTGTTGAATCAGCATTTACCCAGAAGTCGTAAAACTCTGAATAACCATCAAAATGTAATCGCATTCGGTACCCCTGCACCTACAACCAACCACAAAGGCAAGAATGTTACCACTTTTGCAAAACACACAAAAGGCCTGCGTTAAAATTTCTGCTCCTGTTTCATTTTCAACATGATTAACTTTGAACAGTGGATGCATTAACTGTATTAATTTATTGGTGGCACTACAGTTCACAAGACACTGCTTTTGCACCCTTTACTTAGTAGAACTCAAGCATCTATAATGAAAGTAACACTAGAGTGGAGTTTCTGCTTGGCACAAGCCTTTATTTAAAAAAAAAACAAGAACTGTATAAAAAGACAATTAAAGATGTTCAGATTGTTGGTCTTATCTGTCAATAACTTTTCAGGCTACCAATACCTTTTTTTCTAGTGTGAACAATATTCAGTTCATTGCCAATGCAGTATATTAAAATATTTTTTTAAAAAGCATTCCTTAGTCAGTAGGCATTTCATTAACTTCAGCCAGAATTAATTAAGTGATCATTGACATGCTTTTCATCTGTCTTCCAGTTGTTTTCTTTGTTATTTTAAAAAAGTCAGACCAGTACCTCAGCAACAGAAAGAACACAAAATAAAGATGGATGTTCAGGGTCCAGTCCTTCAAGCTTCATTCCAACTTTAAATCCATTTTTGTTTTGTGGAAAGGACTGAGACTGCGGCAGAAAGAAATAAAATATTATTGTAGACTTAACAAACTCCTTGTTGCCAGGTCCATTTGCAGAAAATATATTTAAAAAATGAAGCAGGAATAGCAAGTGTATAGTATTCCTTTTCTATAATTAAAGTTTAATTGACTTTAAAAAAATGTTTTCTTGTTTTTTATGTGGGAGTAAGCTGCTTATAGAAATGAAAGATTATTAAAGTTTAATCATCAGTTAGTGCATGTTTGAATTGACAAGATTTGTGCTTCTAGTCTAAAATGATACCTTAATACCAATCCATGGAGCGTTCATTTTTTAACAGGTAAACACAGATTGCTGTTAAGATACAATTGGTCCTTGACTTACGACCACCGTTGAGCCCAACGTTTCCGTTGCTAAGCAAGATAGTTGTTAAATGAATTTTGCCCCCATTTCATGACCTTCCTTGCCACAGTTCTTAAGTGAATCACTGCAGCTCTTACTGTAAGTTAGTATATGTGTCAACTCATAAAATATTTCTATGGTCTTTTTAGAGTTGCCAACAGAAAGGGAGGGGGGAAAGAGGTTTGAAAGAGCGGTGCAGCAGCTTGGAAATCGAAACTGCATTCCATAAATAGTTTTCAAAGATAGTAACTAGGTGACTGAAGTTTCTGCCGCGCAAAATTCTAACTGGAGAACATGATTGATGACTCTTGTCCCATTGGAGAATATGAATTACGATACACCCAGTGGGTGGGTGGGTGGGGAAACCAGGGTCAAGGGTGACAATGAATTATGTGTTTCAGAGTCGGCTACACCCAGGCAGTGCCGGCATGTTAACTCTCAATAAATCCTTTTTAAGTTTTGGAAGTTTGGCTCGAGACTCATGATTTAAATGGGGGTAACTGCCAGAATCCTGACAACATGCTTGTTAAGTGAATCTGGCTTCCCCATTGACTTTGCTTGTCAGAAGGTCGCAAAAGGGGGATCACATGATCTTGGGACACAGCAACGGTCATAAATGTGAACCAGTTGCCTGAAGAAGAAGAAAAATGAAACATTGACTTTGGTTTTGTTGATTAGAAAGATTTGGTGTTATAGGAACAGCTAGTTATATATTAATGTGTAAAAGCAAAAAAATTGAGGTTGGAGTGTGTTTCTCTTGCACTGTGCTAGAAAGAGTTGGAAGTCAATGTGCCCCTTTTCTTTCTTTCTTTCTTTCTTTCTTTCTTTCTTTCTTTCTTTCTTTCTTTCTTTCTTTCTTTCTTTTTCTCTTTCCTCTTGTATCTCACACTCCCTTTACCTCACTCTCTTTCCCTCCCTTAATTTCCTATTTTCTTTTCTTCTTTGTATTTTATATAATAAAATAAAAATTATAAATTATAAACATGAACCAGTGTTCTGACCCAACCTAGTTCCAAGAGAGCCAATACCAGACAAAGGCAGCAGCCCCCACCTTTTAAGATTTCATTTACGAATTCTGTTTCTTCACAGATAAAAGACTGCTTCAAACTAATTAGCTCCGACAAGAAAGAGTCTTGCCAAGTTGTTTGTCAAGGCTGCCAAAAACCCACAGATAACAAATAGTTTACAAGAGTTTTCAAATACTAACTATAATGTCCACGAGGCTGAGTTTCAGAGCGTCTTTGCCTTCTGCAAAGAACGCTTCTTCAAACCTGGCTTTTATCCCCTTGAGGGAGGGGCCATTATCTTGCAGCTTTACTCCCGAGTTGCCTGTGCTGCTGTAACTGTTCTCTCTTACGAGCAATCCTGCGCACACGCACATTGGCACAGGCTCCTTGGGAACCTCCTCATCACTGCTGCCAGCCCCTCATCTCAGTACAATCTCTGAAGGCAGCAATCTACTTCCTAATGGTCTTGGCCCCTCATCTGAGTCCTTGCTCTCCTCCACCGTCCGCACCTGATGCCGACTAACCACAACAAACAGTTGCCAACCATCCAAATTTTGATCATGTGACTACCAGGATGCTAGAATGGTAGTAAGTGTGAAAAGGGGTCATAAGTCACTTTTTTCAGTACTGTGGTTAACTTCAAATGGTCCCTAAATGAATAAGGTTGTAAGCTGAGGACTACCTGTATTCAGAAACTGCTACACTCTGGAGATGGAAATAAACCTAAGAAGTTAAGCAGAACAGGGGGAAATGGAGGCAAATTGCTATAATTCTTAATTTGACTCGTATACACTTGGATACCCTAACTATGGCCTAATATCCTAAATTTTAGTTAATGCACACCATGATTTGAAATAGTGTCTGAACTGAACTTCTGAATCTGATCTGGAGAAGCATCTGAACAAGAGACAATATTATTCTGAAATTTGGACTCAGGCAAACAATAAATAAACTCTGCTGATGGCTGACTTTTTGAAATCTTGCTCATTCATTCATTCATTTAATCAATCAATCAATCAATTTATATGCTGCCCATCTCATTATCAGGTGACTCTGGACGGCTTACAATGTCATAAAATAGCAATGTAAACTAATTAGAAAGATAAAAATATGTTTGAAAATCCCTCTAAGAAGCTGAGCTTTACGAACAAAAACTGGCACTGAAATATGGTTCAAACCAAGCACCTTCCCAATGCTGCATTTTGTCATCTCCATTTTATTTGAAGAAATTGCAATAATTTAGCATGGACGGGAAGGATGCTATGTTCACATTTTCTATGATTTGGTTTTGTGCATATTGTTAGATATGGCAATTGGCTGCTACTTGTATCCTCACTTGTAATGATTACTTTTTAATAAGATAATCTACAACATGCTAAAAGTCAAGGACCAATTAATGTCAGCATTATGCTGATTACCAAAGCTGAAACACTAGCTTTACACAGTTGCTGGCTGAGATATGATACTGGTGTCAAGCAATTTCATAGACACAAATTAAAACAGGGGTTGTGGGTAAAATTAAATGTGAAGATTAAACTGCTTACAATGGTTAATTCAGATATTAGCCCTTTAACAAGCAAGATGCACAATAAAGCACACATACACACAGACACACCAGCTCACACTGAATCCCTTTCCAGGCAAAAACTGAGGTTTGTCTTGTTCCTTCCTTCTAATGCCCAGCATTTCTTCCCAACAAAAAATGTGTCTCCAGTTGCAACTTCTCTCTACTGAACTCAAAGTAAATGCAGTGCGAAGATTTAATAATCTTTATGGTTCAATCACTCACAAGGAGTGCTGGGATGTGTGTCCCTGCTTGGATGTCATGAGAAAACTAGTGTCTCTTTTCTACAGGCAGTTATGCAAGACAAGAGGAGAGAATGAAGAAGGAGGTGAAGGAATACTCATCTCCACACCAGCAAACCGAAATAGTAGTAGTAGTAGTAGTAGTAGTAGTAGAAGGAGGAGGAGGAGGAGGAGGAGGAGGAGGAGGAGAAGGAGAAGAAGGAGAAGAAGAAGAAAGACAAGGGTGTTTGGGGCCTCTGTAGGTTTCTTAGAACTATGATGGACCCAGGCTTGTCTCTCTGTAGCATTGAAGAAGTCACCTTGGTCTTATTGCTTCCAATAAAAGAGCTCTTTAAGGGTACTGTAGTTCTAAAGTAATACAGTTGTTAAGTGAACCTGGCTTCCCCATTGACTTTGCTTGTCAGAAGGTCACAAAAGGTGATGACATGACCCTGGGATGCTGCCGTTGCCATAAATACATGGTATTTGCCAAGTGGACAAATTTTGATCACATGATCATGGGGATGCTGCAATGGTTTTAAGTGTAAAAACAATCATACGTCACATTTTTCAGTGCTGTTGTAACTTTGAACAGTCACTAAATGAATGGTTGTAAGTCGAGGACTACCTGTATTCAATATTCATCCACAAGAAAACACCTAGGAGATTGCAAACCTCTTTGAAAAGTTTCAACGGAGCAGCTGGCATTCGTTCTTCTTCTAAGTATGTCACCCAGTTCCAAACGTTCTTCTTTGCAGGAATAACTGAGAAATCAAAGATAGAATGAAAAGACAAAAATGCTTTTCTGGAAGACAAGAGTATGGAACCACAAAGGTCCACGAAGAGAATAATGTGGGACAAGCGATAGAACACTTGTCATAATGTACTTATGCAATTGTGTGCAACATTGGGATGAAAATATACAGAACAGTTAGAGCTTGCATTGTGATATAACAAAGTATTTTGCCATTTTGGCATTATCATCTTTAAAAGTGAACACCCATGTATTGAACAGAGGGTCATATATATTTCATTCTGTTCATCATGTGAAAATCTGATTGGATAGACTTAACCTTCTCATTACAGTAGATGGATAGGAGATTTTTTTTTAAAAAAAATCACAGTTCTAATGCCATGACCATCCCTTCTTTTTAATGGATTCATGAATCTTTTCATTTATCACATTTACAATACAAACTCGTACTGTATATTTACTCAGAATTAAATTATTTGGAATAGAGCTTACAAGTAAGTAAGAATATCATACTATACCTACAATTTATATATTGTTACACTGACCATTGCATCACCCCGCTCAAAAACCAAAATATTAGAAATTTTAGTTGTCTTTCTCTGTCAACAAATCACAACCTTCCTTCTGCAAGATTTAACTTGGACAACTATTGCAAAGTCTGTGAAGTTTCCAGCAATAGTTTGCAGAAGCCAGCTGATAATCTCTTCAATCAGGTTTGGTTTTTTTTTCTGTATTTCAAACTTGCGTTTTATTGGTCTGAGACCATAAACAAACAATTTTGGCAATTTGGAGGGAAGGGAGCATAAGACTGCATATATAGTTTACCGTTCACAGAAGAGACCATGTCCAGATGACCTTAAGGGAAATGTTCTAATATTGTGGCCCTTCTAATATAGGTAGTTCTCAACTTATGACCACAATTGAATCCAACATTTCCACTGTTAAGCAAGATAGTTTGGTTGCCGGTTGCTCTCCGTGTGAGATTCAAGGTGCTGGTAATTACCTATAAAGCCCTACATGGCTTGGGGCCGGGGTACTTGCGGAAAAGTTTCGTGCCAGCATCGACTACCCATCGCTCTGTGCGCTCCCACAGACAGGGCCTCCTTGGGGTACCGTTGGCTAGACAGTGTCGGCTGGCCACCCCCAGGGGTAGGGCCTTCTCGGTGGGAGTGCCTGCCCTGTGGAATTAGTTGCCCTTGGAGCTGCGGTTGGCCCCTGACCTCCGTTCCTTCTGCCACGGCCTGAAGACATGGCTTTTCCAACAAGCTGGCCTGGACTGAGGGGGGGGGGTTAGATGTTTTAGGTCTTAGTGTTTTTGTGGGTTTTAGATATTATTTGGCTTGGGTTTAATAATTTTTAAAATAATTTTAAATTTTGTATTATGCGTTTTTATGATGTGAGCCACCCTGAGTCCTTCAGGAGATAGGGCGGCATATAAGTCCAAACAATCAATCAATAAATCAATAAATCAATAAATCAATAAATCAATAAATCAATAAATCAATAAATGAATAGTTGTTAAGTGAGTTTTGCCCCACTTTAGGACCTTTCGTGCCACAGTTGTTAAGTGAATCACTGCAGTTATTAACATGGTTGTTAAGTGAATCTGGCTTCCCTATTGACTTTGCTTGTCAGAAGGTCGCAAAAGGGGATCACATGACCTTGGGACATAGCACAAGTCATAAATATATACCCAGTTGCCAACGTGTCTGAATTTTGATCACATGACCATGGGGATGCTGCAATATGTAACGGTCATAAATGTGAAAAATGGCCATAAGTCACTTTTTTCAATGTCGTAACTTTGAAAGGCCACTAAATGAATGGTTGTACATCAAGGATTACAAGTAATACATTTCGCGGACTATAAAGATAAGTGTAAAATCGATGGAATGTTCTTTGTAACATTAGTACTCTGGGTATTATTACAGAGGTTGCCAAAGTACTGAGTTTATAGCAGCGTTTTGCCATGAAACAGTTAAAGATCAATTTTGCACCCTTACCTTGTTTCACTGATTTTGCACTCTTGCGGTTTTTCGGATTCAATTTATTCTTTTCCTAGATAATACAAACCAGATGAAAATACACTGCCATTTTTCATATATCGTTGAATGTCATTTTCAGTGTTTTGCAATGTTTATTTTTTGCTTAGTATTTTAAACTACCAGCAGAAATATCGTATATAAATGAAACAAATAAACTAAACACATCGAAATACATTATTTGCTATTTTACACTTTCTAATGCAATAGTATTCTCTGATTGCTAAATTTCAACACGTCAACTAATTTCTAATTTCCAATAGTGAAATGGTGGTATGCCTTACTTTTCAAAATCTGATTCTGCAATAATTTTTTTTTCCGATAACAGAGCAAAGAAACAATATTTGCAATAATCTTCTTTTTTCCCTTTTGTTCTAATGTCAAATCACAATGTTATCAGATTTATATGTATACAATGTGTCCAATAATCTTTTTTTCCCTTTTATTTAATGTAAAAACACAATGTTAACAGATTTATATATATATATATATATATGTAGGTCTTGGTGTATTCGGTCTTGTCCCGGGACAAGACCCGAATACACCAAGACCTACATACCTTTACCCGTGAAAATCTACGAAAACATATATATATATATATATATATATAATGTGTGTATTTTGGTTTGGTTTGTTTGACACAATAAATAATATTTCTAAAATATTACTTACATGTAAAAGGATTCATTAAATTTACGTGGTAAATTTTTATCACTACAAGTTTCGTTATAGCCTTCTGGTTACTCTTTCAATTAAAGAAATCACATTTAATTACCTCCTCCTCGTCTCCATTTTCTTCTTCTTCTTCAGAATCTAAAAGCAGCTTCCTTTTCCTTCGAAGCCGCTTGGAGGGTCTATCAGTTTCACGGATATGACTATTATTTGTCTGTTTCCCACAGTTGGTGGTATTGTCCTTAGACAGTCTATCAAAAAGATGCAATTACATACACTCAGAAAATACTGTCTTTAAGATGGCATCGATGGCTAACATATTTTAAATCTGCACCATTTTCTTCTCTACAAACCTACCAATTTAAATAATATTATAAGGGTCTACATTCTTCGGAGGTAATGTGCACAGCGGTATATATGTGGCTATATCTAATATTGCCTGCCTCACACTCTCATTCATAGGTTAGGTCAGGGGTGTCAAACTCAAGGCCCGTGGGCCAGATTCGCCCTGCAGGATGCTTAGAACTGGCCCGCAGTGCCGCACTGGAAACAGTGAAAGACCAGCCCACAGTGCCTCTGCCAAAGAAAATGGAGCTCGTAAGGGCCTCCCAAGCTCTATTTTCACTGGCAGAGGGTTGCAGGAGGCCATCACAGCCGAAAACAGAGCTTGGGAGCCCATTTTTGCTGGCAGAGCATTTGGGCCACCACAGGTGCCCCCGACAGAAGTGACATCGAGCTGACCATGTCCACTCTGGCCACACCTCCTCCCACCCCTCTGAGGTGAAACACAACCCTGATGCGGCCCTTAATGAAATTGAGTTTGACACCCCTGGGTTAGATAATCAGCATTGGTACTTCAGCATGCATTTAGGGTTGTACTCCAGTTATCATTGTTGATTCTTCCATATTACTGCTCTTTAATTCTTTGTTTTTATATTATTGATAAGCCAACTTATTAAAGTCTTCTGAACTGATTCAGCATAGACACTAAGGCATGTGGATAGCAAGCCACAAGAATGGTTTAATATAGAGCATTAATTCAACTGCTTAGCAAACAGTTGTCATTCTTAGTTCTACATTCCAAACTGATTTTTAAGGCTGTGTTGTCTGCTTAGGAAAGAGTGGGTATTCTCCATTTGGAAAGCACAAACTACATTTACCCTAACCTAACTAGAAAACTTAAACAAACCAACAATGAATTGACATTATCAGTCTGACTTAACATGATACATGAATGTAGTTAATCTGTTCCATATTAATTCCCCCTACTCAGAAATGTATGGATTTTATGGACACGAAAACCACAGACAAAGATGATGTCCCTTGAAGCATTGGCCCAGAGTTGCACTCATGAGATGGGTGATCGTATAAGTGGGAATAAACAAACATATACATACATTGTGTAACTGCACACAGAATGTATGATATAATATCCTACAAAGGGGGAAATCCAGGAGGGGCACTGCAAAGTTAGAAAAAGAATTGCATTTTGTATTAACACAAAAGGAGTTAGGTACTCCTTTTTCTGTTTCCCTCTGAAACTATGATTACCAATGCACATCTTCAATTTTTAATTTAAAAAAAAATTAAACCAAATTAAAGTAAACTGGGATCCCTCTGCAAATGATATTCTGCTACTGATATTGATTCTGATAGATTGAGTAATTTGCAGTCCCATTTCTTGCCTTCCTATTGGTTCTTAATCTTTTCCAAAACATGGACATGAGAATCCAGAAGCCTTTTAGAAATGATTTTACACAGCTCAAAAACTGTGGGATGTGAACCTTTTATCCTCTTATTTCTTTTAAAGTGACCTTTCCAATGTAGATGTGCTGCTATATTGTTCTTTGGTCTTTAATATGTAAAGGTATAACTAGTCCTTGACTTATAACCACAATTGAGCCCAAAATTTCTATTGCTATGACATTTGTCAAGTGAGTTTCACCCCGTTTTATGACCTTTCTTGCCACAGTTGTTAAGTGAATCACTGCAATTGTTAAGTTAATAACAAGGTTGTTGTGAATCTGGCGTCCCTATTGAACTTTGCTTGTCAGAATGTCACCAAAGGTTTGGTCGTAAGTTTGAAAAAACAGTCATAAGTCACTTTTTTTCAGTGCCACTCTAACTTCGAATGGTCAACAAATGAACTGTTATAAGTTGAGGACTACCTGTAAATGCAGATTGTACCCCAAGACTATATCCATGTTAAGATGTATTTTAATGAAACGAAGCAAGCAAGCAAAACATTACCTGTTTTTACTCTCCTGATGAGAATTCTCAAAGTTCTCCATTTGTCGAACGATTCCTGTCTTTGGGTTCTGCAAAATACAAGAGTTGGCAATGAAAAAAAAAAACTTCAAATATTTATTACACAACAAGCTCCCTCTCTGCTTTTACAGCCTTTCATTAATTGAATCTCACAATCTCCTGCAACTAAATTAATCACCATGAATTTTAATGAAAATGCTATGCCACTCATACCTAAGCCCAAATCATAAACAGCTGACATATCCGGTGATATTTTAATTGTGGAAGAAACCCCTGAGATGAGAGGTCTGAAAATTTGTTAAATGCCTCTGGACACTCATTTACACTGAAAAATTTCAGAGGAGAAAGCTATGTGTATTCTTTGCAATAATAGGAGAATGTTGTAGTACTTTAAAGAATAACAAACAACTTTACCAGTTGTTATAGACATTTCATTTAAAAAAGCCCTTTAAGGACACAGTCAAGAAATGAGTTATTGAACTAAGTATGAGGACTTAATTGAATTTCAGAGTTTCTTTCTAACCAAGATGAATCCTTTAAACTCAAGTAATGTTTAATAAAATTGAGAGATACAGTATTTGTAACTATGTATTGTAACCCTTCAAATAATGTACAATATTATAGTTGTATACAGGATTTTTTTTACATAAAATACATGCACAGTAGTTGATTTTAGTCTCCTTTTTTGCAATAATAATACCTGAACAGAAGATTAAATTGTATTTAGCTAAGCAGGGGTTTCCAACTTGGGTGTAGTGAACCATTCATTTATGTAAATGTATAGACCCAGGTTGAAAAATAATGTAAATTGGATTCACAGGCTTGGGGATACAGGAAAAATGAGAGTTGAGATCAGATTTCATTACTAAGCAGTAAAAATATCCCTGGAAGATGTCTCATTAATCTCATTGATGTCTCATCAAAGGCAAAGATGAAGCCAAAACTAAATTCCCACAAGAAAAATTAAGTCAGAAATGATCTTCTGATCCAAAAAGAACCATGTTAACCCCAGTCATAGTCAATAAGTTGTAACGCTTCCAATATATGATTTTGGCAACTCGATTATGATGCTGAGATAATTAGTCTATGAGATAACAACAATAACATCAATAACAACAACAATAATAAATGTATTGGCACCCATCTTACTATAGGGTAACTCTGAGCAGCTTACAGTTACATAAAATCTAAAACATAAAAAGTTAAAAACCAATATTAAAACCAAAAACACAGGGGATGGTGGGGGCAGAGTTGGGGGAGAAGGGAGCTGTTATTATTCAACCAACCACCTCCATTGTGCTGATCCCCAACTATTTTGGAAGAAGACATTTCTATCAAAGAAATGTAGGACAAACTTTATTTTGATAACAATTTTAAAGTATTACCACCATGGCATAGACACATATTGAATATGTATTAAATTACTTCAGTGTTCACAGTGGAAATATTATTGGCATAACATGAAGCAAACTAGAAAACTAAGCAGGTATGACAGAGAATTCCATATACATGGCCCTACAAATATATATTTATATTTAATTTATATTTATAGGGCCATGTGTATGAAATCCAAATCTGGAAAGAGAAAAATGACTGCCAGCATCTGGTGGACTGAAATGGGCTCAGAAGACCATGTTGATATATCATGCAACAGTATTCATACAGTTCAAAATACCATCTTTGGACTCTCCAAATGTGAGAGGTTTAGCTTTCAATTTTTTAGGAAAAGACACAGAGGCTGAGAAATTCTAAAAGTAGAAATCCATACCTTTGGAAATCTTCCAGGTTGGGGGAAACTGTTTGAATATATACAATAATAATCCAAAGAGAAAAAAAAACATGTTTTTTCTACTAATCAGATAACGTTGTAATTATTTAGCTATCCTTAAAGAATGTAGATAACATTTCCACTGCATAATTTGTATCTCTACATAGGCTCCTTTTAATACTTAATTAGTATCTGCTATTGTCTACCAAGTCATTATTTTTAATCAATGTTAAACATTAAGTTCTAATGACTTCAGTATGAGAGATTTAAGAAAGTGCATTAAATCCAAATTGATCTGTTTTGATTGGATGTTACCCCATTTTGGCAATCAACATGTTAGCAAGTTTAAAGGACAATATCATATTTTAAAATACAGACATTTATGATAGAAAACTAAGTACCGGTATGCAAACCCCTGAAAAATAAGGGGAGACCTCTTTTTTTAAAATCAGATTATAGAAACTAAATATTATATAATTTGTTCCACAATTAGATTGATGAATCCTAGGTCGATATAACAGTGTCCTACTAAAAAATGCAGCTCAGACAAATTATTGGTCAGTAAATATACACTGACCCAATGATTTTTATTAATGGAACAACAAGAGAATGTGCACGGGGGAGGGGGTGTTAAAATCATGACCTCAGCACAATTATATATGAAGATAAAATAAAATTACATGGAGGAGGTTATCATATTATTGAACATTCTTACAATATTATTTTGTTTAAGATTATGCTAATCATGACACCACTCTTTAAATTAACCAACTGATTAAATATTCCTGTTATTGGTTATGAAAATGTGCCTAAACCAACTTAAAACATCATTCTCTGTGGTCTACAACCTCAGTTCTGAGTATGAGGTCAGAAAAAGCACTCTAGATACTTTTATTGTTGAATTCTTGGTGCTCTCTGAGTTTGGTTGCTTGCTTGCAGAAATCAGCCATCAATAGACAACATAGAGATAAACCACATTTACATCCCATTCAAAAAAGAGAATACAAAAACTAAGAAGGAAACAAAAAAACCAGAACGTATCTTCTCCAGCAATCAACACCTAGATAAACAGGGATTAAGACCAGACAAACAATCAGGCAGAAAACAATAATCTAATCAAGGAACTACCAGGAAAATCACATCTCCACTAACACTGGCAGAACAAGCTGCAAGCTAAAAAAGGGGAGCAAACCCCACACTCAGTCTCACTATGTTACACAGTGAGTTAATGGAATGTCTGTAAGCAACTAGCAAAGGTCCTTGCAAGATATTCAGAGTATCTTGCAAGGATCTTGCATCAGAACTACAGGTATTCTGTTCTATTGGAGACTTGTATTTCATAATAGCTAAATGAATTCTGCATCAGATAAAATTCTGTAATGCTACTTAGCACTTAATAATACTAAGAAAGGCAGATAAAGAAAGCTTTTATCAGAGTAAAATAAATAAATTATATAATGCAAGTTGCAGAATATGAAACACTATGATGGGTCTAATAAGAAAAGCTGCCTGTATGAAGGCACAACTCCCCAGTAGGTGACCGCAAAGAAACACAATCCTTCCATCTCCCCCCCTCCCACAACCATCTGGTCAGAACCTAGCCTTCCATTTCCCCTTCCCCCCATCACAATGAATGAAGTTTCTTGGGTAAGAAACAAAACGTTTTGTTCTTTTCTTCAAGGAAAGTTGCCTTTTGAAAAGCATCTTTGGGACAGTCCCAAAAGGTGGGTCTAAGAGTGCATTCTTCAACAGGTAACACATATGGAACAAGTTCTCAAACCAGATTCTGACTTATTCACAACTACAGACTATTCCACAATCCTTCCTAGTATCATATATCCACGAATATCATAAAACCAAAAACTGTGTTTTAAGTTTCCACAGATCTATATCAATGCAGAAGAAAGCACAGTGGAGAGAAGATTGTGTATACCACCAAGACCAAAGGGCAAGATCTATAACCCATTTACTACACAGACCAGGGGTTGCCAACCTTTTGGACTTTAGGGACCACCACACTCATAATTTTAAATGCCGTGGACCAGAGATCCTGGGAAAATCCCAAAAAAAGTCTGCAGGAAAATTCCCCACCCTGTTTTCCCACCAATCAATCATTCTTTATTTGGGATCACAGGATACCGTCTCCAACTCCGTTCTCAGGGGTAGAGACCGAGAGCGAGAGACTTTTGGCTTCATGCAAGGAAAGCAGCGAAGCAGCAGAAGTCTTTCTTTCTCTCCCCCAAATTCCACCAGAAATGAGTCTTTGTGAGACTTGTCATGCCAGTGCAGCCTCTTGGAGCAGGATCCCAAAGACTCATTTCTGGCAGAGTTTGGGGGAGAGAAAAAAAGACTTTTGCTGCTTTCCTTGTGTGCAGCCAAAAGCAGAAGAAAAAAGTGGAAAGAAGCAGCCCGGTGGCCAGGCGAGGCGCGTTGGGCAAGTTCCCCCCTCCACCCTTTCCCCCCCTCCCCTCACTACCTTGTGTTGTTCGCAATGAAAGCAACACAAGCCTTATGTTCCCGTGGGCCATGTGGGCAGTGCAGCCTTGTGTTCCCGTGCAGCCAGGATTAATTGCTTTGGGGGGTGCTTTGGGGGTGACATTTCTCTGCGGACCACCAAAAATTTCTCATGGACCACCAGTGGTCCCCGGCCCACCGGTTGGCAACCACTGACATAGACAGAACAATGGAAGGACCAATGATAATTAGTCATAGATGTTTCTGGTTTGACAAATTGTTTTTAAGACACTTGTTTTCTTCCCAGTTAAGTATTCTTTAAGAACTGTAAATGTATGAAACAACTTATCTCAGGGTAAAAACACCAAAATGCATTTCTTAAGAGAAAACTTGTCTCCAGAAACTTCATGTTTGTTGTACAGTGAGCCACACACTAGACATCCATGAATTCCAGCCCTGGCATCTGTTTCCTTTTGTCTGCAAATTATGAAGGAGGGCAATACATTTTCTCTATCTAGACAAAAGAACATTAGGCAACTTGTTTCTATACTACAACTTGACACTATTGGAGAATGGCTATCAAGCAGGATAAATAAAATCTTGCTAGACAGATAGCTGGTCAAGAATGGTTGTTAGATTTATTTCAGAAATTTTAAAGATATACTATGAAAGCTCATCTGTACTCAAAGCACTAACACACACACTATACTCTCTACTATGAACAAACTCTGCTCCAGCCTTTTGGGAAAGATGTCACTTCACATTCCTAGCAACACATTAATCACTCCAATTCTTCCACTTGAAAAGTATGAAATTTCTTATCAGTTTGGCTTTGGAAATATTAAAATTCAGAGGCACACTCAAAAGTGACTTACAGGTAGTCCTTGACTTATGACTGTTCACAATTACAATGGGCCTTCCCAAAGCCAATTACTGTTTTCATAGTTATGGTGGCCCAATAATCATCTGATCATATTTTGGGTGCTTGGCAGCTGTCTCACCTTTATGGCCATTTGCAGTATCCCAGAGTCATAGGACTGCAATTTGCAACGTTTTTGCCAATTTCTGGTGTTACCTTCCAGTTTCCAGCAAAAAAATGGCCATTGGGGAATATGAATTATCTTAATCAGTGCAGCGTTCACTTAACCACCAAAGTAAAAACTGTTCATAACTTCAATTTGTTCACACAATGCCTCAACTTATGACCACAAAAACTTATGATTGCAATTATTGTCTCAATCACGGTCATAAGTTGAGGACCATCTGTATTTTGATTAAAGGTGAAGATGTATTCAATTTGAATGGAATTCCATGCAGCATTGACTGCAGGGGAAGTGAAGGGTGAAAGGGCAAATGACAACAGGTGTGTAATGACATTGTATGAGAGTTGTCATTTTGGCACCATCATCTTTTGTTTCAAATGCAGTGTGCTTGCCAGTGTTGCAGATGCTTCCCACAACTTTCTTCTGATACAATTCAGGCATCATTTTTTCCCCATTTCTGACTTTTCAATAATGGACAAGCATGCTTGGTTCAATTTCTCCTGCGTGGTCTCTCCTACAGAAGGTGTGCACATAAGGGCTTCTTTGTCATTTTGTTATGGTTACTCCAAGCATCTTCCTATGTTCCTTCTATAAGTGTAAGTTACTGTGCTAACATGGTTACTGTGCTAAACCAACCATGGGAGACTTTCTAATTTCTGCAGCAATTCCCATAAGGGAAACCAACTGAATGTGGTCAAGCATGAACTAGCATGGTTAATCTAATAAGATACCATTCTATAGAATTCTGAACTCACCTGCCTTTATTTCATTATTGCATGATTATAAAAGGTAGTTGAGCCAGCTTGCAAAAATACTCATTTTAGAGTTCATGGACTTAAATGTGTGGAGCTAGTTTTCTCTCTATTCATCTTTGCTAATGGTATAATAGCTGTTTTATGCTCATGATGTTATGAGGATTATTATTGGATTATTGTGCCAATAATTATACAACTATTTTCTAGAAAATAACTGAATTGGAAAATATGCCTTATCTTAAATAACACTGATGAAAAATGACTACCTTTACACAAATTCTTAATCATTTTTGTTGCAAACTGTATTACGCTTAATCAAGAGAGGAGGTATGGATAGCCAATTCATTTTACCTGCTAGGTAGAAAAAAACCATGGGGAAATAATTTCATTTGTATGGGCTCCATGTCTTTTATTATCTAAAGATAGAACACCATGTCACTCACTTTAATTAAAAATACATCCTTTGAAACAGGAAGGTTTTCTGGTCTGAAGAACCCTGGCATGATTAGTGAGGCTAAATCTGTGTAACAACTTTGTGCAGTTAACATCAAACAATTCCTCCAATTAGCTTGTGACTAACACTTAAGAACTATTGTCTTTAATGATAGCAAAGCACAATTTAAGGTTAACACAGTAAATCCATAAGCTCTCATTTGATTACACAAACTAGGTAAGATCATCATCAGTGCTAGTAAGGAGTGGGTTTTGCTCTCAATTTATATTCTAGTGGCTTGCCCTGTCAATGTTGGTGAGGGTGGGGATAGAGGTTCTTTGGTTGGGCTGTTTATTCTTGGCTTCTTTGGCAGTTCCTTGATTGGGGTATTGTTTACTTGATGATTGGTCTGATGTTAATCTTCAAATTAATCTATGCTCACCTAGGTGCTGACTGCTGGTGGGGAGCTGTTTTGATCTTTTTGTTCCCTTTTTATCTCTTTTGCTGTCTGTAGATAGTTTATATCTGTGTGTCTACTGTGGCTAATTTGTCAGAGTGCCAGGCTTCTAGAAATTCCCTAGTGTTTTTGGATTTGGCTTGGTCTAGGATGGTCAGTTTCCCAACTGAAACTATGGTTAAGTCCGTTCATATGTTGTGAAATTAAAGAGTCTTCATCATGCCTTCTGATTGCTAGTTGGTGTTCATGGATGTGTTCTGCCAGTTTTCTGCCTGTTTGTCCTATGTAGTGGCTGTTGCAGTCATTACAGTGTAATGTAAATTATTTAGCACTACTTTTTAATACCAACTATCAAAGACTGACATGACCTTAATGTCCTAAATCCAGACAGGTGCCAGCGTTCCAGCAAACTTCCATTCCAGCCAATAATTCCAAGACAGTCATCTCTCAAAAGTTTCTTTTATTTGGATGGTAACTGGCACACTGTGGAATCCCGAATCTGAAAGTTCCGGGCTTCCTTACAATAAGTAAAAACTACAAATCCATCCTCTGCACCCATCACCACATCACATGGCCCAATCACCATCCGTCCCAAAGTAAGACTTCCTTTCACTATGCGCAACATGACCTGACCTTGAATCAGAAAAAGAATGTTATTATGTCTAACTAGATCCACTCCAATGAATTCTCCCCTCCCATTTTCCCAGGCTCAATTGTGGCAGTGTGGGAGCATTGGATCTCAATATGGCTTCCAAAGCTGACAACAGGTGTGATACAATATCAAGTCCTATATCCCAAAAGTGCTGGACATTCTTGGGTTTTTTTTTCTTGAAAACATTTAGCTTTTTATCCAAGAAGTTTCTTTAGTTCTGAAGAAACTTCTTCGATAAAAAGTGAGATGTTTTCAAGGAAAAAAACCAAGAAAGTCCAGTTGCCTTATGGAAAAGCACCATTGGGACAATGGTGATCTCGATGATTGAGAATCTCCATAGACATCAAGTCTGTGGTTTCAATTAGCATTGAAAAGTCCAGAAGAATCAAATAACTAGCATTCTTTCCATAGTCTGTAGAGCCCGAAAGTTGAATTATCACTTGGAAATCTGACATAGTCCTCAGCGGGTTATCCAGGAGTAAAGCATCCAATACTTTCTAGTGTATGCCAAACCCAAACTGGTTAGATCCATTCCTGTCTAACCATCATTTCCTCCAAAGTCACAGAGCTAAGAATCTACTATTCTCAACAATATTGATCACTGATGCAGCTGTTTAAATTCAAAGGCTCTAATAATGGCTCCTTTAGTTCAAGGTGAAATTTAAGACTTTTTGAAGTTCTCACAGAGAACCAATGCTAATATAAGCAATAGAGTACACACAACCACGTCACTATGTAGCACTATGCCAGAAGCTAATGTGAGACCAATAAAGAATAATTATAGCTCAGGCTATAGGTTGACATGAGGGGTCCTTGGTGTTCTCTGAGCTTGTTTGTTTTCTTACAGACATTTCTAAATGTCTGCAAGAAAGCAACCAAGCTCAGAGCACCGGGGACCCTGTCCCCACAAATATGAAACTCAGCACAGAGTAAGAAACACAAACTATGTGCAGTTAGGGATCAGCTACGAGGAATTGATAACATACTCAGCATTAAGATATCATACATTATTTCCTTCTATATATGAACATTTACATTTAGAAAATTTTACTATATGTAAAATGTTAAACCAATTGATGGGAATTTCCTCATATGGCTTATTATTTATTTAGCATATGGCTTAAGTGACAGCAGTGAATAAAAATTGGCTTACTTCTGAGAAGTCTACCTTTAAGTAATTACTGTGACTTGGTAATACAATACCACATATTCCGTTTTTTTATTTTAAATAAATTTACAGACATTTCTAAAATTCTGTTTTCACTTTGTCATTATGGGGTTCCGAGTATAGATTAATCAGAAAAAAAATGAATTTCAACAACTGTAGAATCAGGCTGCAGCATAACAAAATTGACAAAAGTGAAAGGGGCTGAATACTTTCTGAATGCACTGTATTTTGAATTCAGGGGTTTCATAGCTCTATTTGGAAAAGTACCCAGAAGTTTCAAAGCAGACATTGGGAACAGCTTGCAAACTGAATACCTTACCCAATATCATTACTAGTCTACTTTTTAAATCTAAGGTTGCTCACTACAATATATGGTGAGCCCTTTTTTTAACAACCCCTAATTGAAACTATTAAGCTATCAGCCTAATTTCCAACTGTGGAGTTTAAACTATTTCCACATCAAGAAATCAGTAAGATATCCAAAAATTAGAGTAGCGGTAATGTAATGTAATATGGTAAAAGCAACATGTTTAAGGGAGAAAGATATTTACAGACTGTAATGCTCTGCTATTCATTTCATTAAAATTAACACTGCTGATCGTTGTTGCAATGAACTATAATTTCATTCATAAAATGATAGAGGTTTATGTTAATCAGAGCAAATGAGAAGTAATCTTCATCACATATTTTACACTGAAATTCCATATAGCTTCAAATTCGGGTTCTGTTTTGGCACCATTAAATACATTTCCCAAGAAACTAATTTTAGTGCAAACATTTGCATAGTGAAGGACTACTCAATTTAGTTATGTCAAAACCTGACACAGGCCTTTTACAATCAAGAGATAAAGACTCTGATTTCCATGACTAAACTAACTCCCCCATATTGATTAGTATCACTGACCTGCAAGCCTTACGTTGAATTAATTACCTGGTCATATAATCAGAAACAATGTTCAGCATTTAAAGTCTTAATAAACAAGGCTGAAAAAGATAGTGAAAGGCGAAAATATGACAGTGAACTACATCTTCCCTCTGTAAAGATATCCAGTACTGTATTCAGTGACAATTTCTACCATTTTCCTGTACATTCCTACTGCTTTTACTAACAGCATTAGCAATCTGGAGATCCTGACGCAAGCTTAGACAAATCTTAGAAATGCAAGGCATAACTTCCATTTAATTTATTTCCTATGCATTATCACTATTACTCTACACCAAAGGCTGGTAGTAATTTCAAGACAGAAATTCCAGCAGAGAAAAATATCTTTGAAGATATACAATTGTTTCTGCTGGAAATGTTTGCTTGCACAATTACTGTGGCCAGCATTAACAATTCCCCTCAAAGAACACAGTAATAAAACTACATATAAAGACGTTTTTCATCTGGATGTATTTTAGTTAATACCAGGCTAGAACAGTTTCACTGAAGGAGCAATTTCAATTAAACTAATAGTTCTGCTAAGCAATTCAATAAATATATACATCTCAAAAATCTCATTTATGTAAGATTAATGCATACATGTACATGTATAGGCACATGTATGTATGTATACAATGTTAATGTGAGTCTTGACGCACTTTAAAGGTAAAAGATTTATTAAGATTTTAACTTTTACAGACCTCATTTCATTAAATGTATGAAATATGTGTATGTGCACAAAAGCATAATAGGAAGCCCAAAACAATTTACTGAATATTATTACTAGAATTCCTTTCCTTTCAAGGGGGGGGGGGTTGAGGAGCCCCACAAAGAATCACAATGGTGTCATTTTCAGAATCAGTTGCATATATTTTTGATGTTCAAATACACACTCACATGTAAAGAACTTTCTGCAGATGCAAGAAGTAAAACTTCATTTATACTCATTTTAATTTTGGACACGAATTTCTGCTATTTATTTTTGTGATTTGTTTATGACACAGGAATACACAATCTGCTACCTTCCAGGTACTATTAGTTTGTACATTTCACACCAGTAATCCTGGCTACAGCAAATGGGAATGAGTTTGATGATTTCTGACTATCATTACGGAAGGGGACAGTGAGGGGGGCGGGAAATGCAAAAATTTAATTCCTGGCATCCTATTAAAAGTTTTAAGAGAAGTATTTTGATGAAACTCTGAATAGCTGATGCCTGTAGGAATAGATGATTATAAGACAATTATATAGACACAAAACTATAAATGGTGAGGTCATTAGGCCATGAAATATGGTTTGAGTTCTTCATTACAGAAATACAAATCTCCATAAAACATTTCATAACCCATCTGTCCCTCTCTGTGAATGTTTTAGTATGCCAACAAGGAGACAGATCAAATGTGAGTGGAATGCTTGAAGAAGCAAGTGCTAATCCATGCCACCTTTCTATGAATGGAACAAGAAAATGTGATGGCTCTCTATTCAGAATTAAAATCAGGGACTTGTCTCCAACTACCTCAAACCAGGGATCTGGGCTGCAAAACTCCAAGCAATCACTGGATGGCAGCCAAGATATGATTTCCCCACTTTGCTGCCACCTGGTGGTTGACCCCATTTTTACAGCCCAGCTCCAGATGACTTATCTCAGATAAAAAAAAAGTTAATTTTGCTCAATGACCAGATAGTGTAAAGCTCAACACCTATCAACCAAAGAGAGCAAGAACCATCCTCACAAATATCATGATGCCCCCCCAACTTTCACACCTCATGTGCGAGTGCAGCAGCCTTTTTCAAGCACACCAAATAACCGCAGTGGTTGGGGAAATAACAGATTAAGAGCTGGAATCCCCAAAGGTGCTTTTTCAGGAGGCAATTGGACTTTCTAGTTTTTTCTTTTCTGTTTTTTTAAAAGATGTTTCGCTTATCAAAGAAGCTTAGATACAGATACAGATTAACAGAGTTGGACAGGACCTTGTAGGTCATCTAGTCCAACCCCCCATCCCCACCCCGCCCAAGCAGACCCTGCATCATTTTCTTCTTCAGCTCTGACAGGACAGTGGGGAGCTGTCAGAGCTTAAGAGGCTTCTTGGATGAGAAGTGAAACGTCTTCAAAAGAAAAAACTATAAAGTCCAGTTGCCTCCTGAAAAAGCAGCTTTGGGACAACCATGACCTGGATGACTGACAATATCTACAGACTAACAGAGTTGGAAGGGACCTTGGAGGTCTTCTAGTCCAACCCCCTTGCTTTCGAGCAGGAAACCCTAGGCCATTTGAGACAAACGGTTGTCCAATCCCGTGTTGGAGGAACACGGGGGGGGGGGGAGTCGTTCCGTTGAAGATGGAGGCGGTATCCCAATCCCGTCCGACCAAGAGTGGCCATCCAGTTCAGGACGGCCCCGGGGCTGTCACCTAGCACACATACCCACAACCTGGCTGAGGAAAAGAGCATCAGCTGAGCGAGGCTCCTTCCCCTGCTTGACTTTTGTTTGGTTTATGTCATAATAGCCATGGGGAGGCGGGGGGAAGCGGCGGGAAAGCAGCTCGTCCTGAGAGAACAACTTGCCACGCTCCTCCAACTAACGTCCCCAGCCGATTTTAGCCCCCAAACTTTGGGGGCCAAAGGGTCGCCACCCGGCCATTGGGGAAGCGTCAAAAGAGCACCCGCCGGGCCGCCAGAAAGGAAACCTCCATAGGCTTCCCTCTTCTCCTTCCCACCGGGCTTGTCTTTCCTTGTCTCTGCCTTGAGGCAGCGCGGGGACGACAACACTGTCGCCCCCCACCCCACCCTGGGCTTCTCCCCTTCAGGCACAAAATGGCGGGAGGAAGCGCAGCCTAACGGTGAGAGGGGGGGCGCTCGGCGGATGAGGTGGAGAACGGCAAAAATGGTTTTTAGGGTGAGAGAAGGCCAAGCAAGTCCTTTGGCGCCCGCCTCGCCCAGAGTCCCTCTCCATCCCATACCGAAGTTCAAACTCCAAAAAGTTGTGGGACAAAAGGGGGAAAAGGAGAAGAGCGCCCCCCTCTGCTTCCCCCACTTGGTACGCTCTAACTTTCCCCTGCCAGTCCCCACTTTCTTTCGACTCACCTCCTCCGCCTCCCCTCCGCTCGATTCTTCGCCTTTAAACTCCCACAACAATTTTTTTTAAACCAGCGGAGCTCGGAACAGCCAAGACGCATGCGCGGAATAACTGGGGCGCGGGCCGTTCCGGCCGGCTTGTGGAAGAACCGAAGGGATGAAGAGGCCGGAGGAGGGAGGGGGGCGCACGCGCCAGCTGAGCCCGGGCGCATGCGCGTCGTGGCTGGAGTTCCTTTTTGGCGGGCGCGGTTCGGGATGGAGAAGACTCACCTGGAGTCGCGGCGATGCGACGCGGGGAAAAGCGCTGCACTTCGACACGGGAGTTAGGGCTTCGATGTAATCCGTCCAGGGAAGCCTGCCAGCGGACTAAAAACAGATTACATAAAAGGCTGATCGATTCGGGGCTTGCAGAAAAGGAACTGTGCTCGTCTATTGCTTGCTGCAAAAATCCCTATCACCAGGGCTGTTTACAGAAATTATTCCTCATAATTACCATCATCCTTCTAGGCCCACACCTCCTGCCCTCCCCCTCAAAGGACCCTACAACAGTTTGGGAGAACAGTGAAAAAGTCTTAATATAAAACTGACAAATCAACCACGCTTGGCAATAAAAAAAAATTAAGTGCTTTTTTAAAAAAAAAGTCAAAATAATAGACAGCTGTCATGACACTATGGAGTTGGTGGTATAAAATACTGAACAGAAACAGATTGGATCTGTGAAAATTGTTCTAAGTGCTATAAACAAGTTGACTTCAATATTCTTAATTTTTAGCTAGGTCTTTAGGTCAACTACCTTCCCTTCAAAGGAAGTAAAATGTATATATTTTCTAGAGTTGGACATATAAAAGATACAGGTAGCTCTCTGTTATGTATGTAGGTTTGAATGTTATTGGTTTATTTGAACTGTTCTTGTAAAATGTCAAATGGTATTGGTTTAAATAGTGCGGGAAGAAACCCTGCACTCCCATTGGCTGGCAGCTACGGCTGCAGGCTATAAGAAGCAGCCGTAGCCAAGCCAGAACGGGTCTATTCGAGCTGTAGTCACTTAATAAACTCTTTGCTGGAACTCCTCGCGTCTGACTCTTCATGCAAACTTAACACTGGCGAAGGTGGGATTTCCCTGAAGAGAAGACGACGCCACGAACAAGCAACTGAGCGAGATGGCTGCACTGAACACCCCCAGCACCGTTCGATCCGGCGACGGAAGACTGGGAATCGTATGCAGATCGTTTCCACATGTTCCTGGAGGGGAATGATCTCGCCGGCATCCCAGAGACGGAAGAGGGCGGTCTTTCTCACGCACTGCGTCCGGCAGTCTTCAAAATGGCGGCGTTGGCGGGAGCAGCAGAGCTGAAGGTAATGGAATGGCCCGATTTAGAGGAACTTTTAAGAGCCCATTACGCCACAAGTATCGTGCCTCATTAAGAACACAATTTTACCGTCGGGATCAAGGGGATAGCGAGAATGTTAATGACTTCGTGGCAAGTTTAAGGGACATTGGGGTGCTTGTGACTTTACTAACTTAGAAGAGGCCATGCGTGATCGGTTTGTTTTAGGCCTAAAAGATAAGGTCTTACAAAGCAAACTTTTAATGAAACCTAAGATCACGTTTAAAGAGGCCATTGAAGAAGCTGTTTCAGCGGAAGCCACCAAGTCCTCAGCTGCGCCATGAAAAGATTAACAAGGCCTCAAGCCAGGCCTCAAGCCATTCTGATGGGGAAAAATCCACAACAGCTCATTGCGAACAAATAGACTCTGATTCTGATGGCAGTGAGACAGAGGAGGGGATTTTTAAACTCAGAATGGAGAAGAAAAGAAAAGACTCTGGGAAAAACAGGCAAGGGTTCTATTGCAGAGGCTGTGGGGGGGGGGCACCCCCGTGCTGAATGCAAGTTCTTTGACTCCATTTGCCTACGTTGTGAGAAACGGGGTCACATAGCCAGAGTCTGGAAATCATCCAGAACTTACAGTCTCTATCAGGAAGAAATTTCCTGATAGAGACTGTAAGCCCAACAATTTCCTTGAAAAAATGGGGTGAAATTTAGAAGCAAATAGCAAGAATGAAACTCACCAAACAATCACTATTGGTCATTCTTCACCCTTAAATAGCAGAAAAGTACACGTGAAGGTGTTTATTGAAGGAAGGCCTTGCCAAATGGAAGTGGACTCAGGCTCTTATTTATCTATGGTGTCATGGGACACTATCCACAGACTCTTTCCCAAAATTCAGAAAAAGCATTTCCAGAAGCAAGCACTGACTCTCAAAGACTACCAAGGGAACAAGATTCCAGTAGTTGGAGCGAGAGATTTCAACGTGCAGTTTAAAGGCCACACCAAACGTTTGCCCCTGACCATCGTGGACAAGGATCGCCCAAGTTTGCTGGGACTTGAGTGGTTCAAGCCACTTGGCATCGAGGTGACTGGCATCCATCACGTGAGCAGTTCTGACTGGGAAGAGTCCTTGAAGTCTGAGTTTCCAGAGGTCTTCAGCGAAGGACTGGGCAAGTATATGGGGACCCCTATTGCTTTCAGCCTAGACCCCAAGGTGCCCCAATTCGTTTAAAGCCCAGGAGGGTCCCATTTGCTTTAAAGGAAAAATTGATGCACAATTAGATAAGCTCATTGCTCAAGGGGTTTTAGAGCCTACTGACCACTCCAGATGGGAAACACCCATAGTCACACCAGTTAAGGCTGATGGGTCAGTGAGAATCTGTGGTGACTACAAGGGGACACTTAACCATGCGCTGCAGCAGAGCACATATCCTGTACCAGTTGTGCATCATCTGCTCCATTCCCTTGGCAGGGGTACAGTATTTGCTAAACTGGACTTAGCTCAGGCATATCAACAATTAACAGTTGATGATGCCACTGCAGAGGCACAAACAATTGTGACTCATAGAGGTGCCTTCAAATGTAAAGACTACAATTTGGAGTAAGCGTGGCACCTGGCATTTTTCAAAGCCTTATGGAAAGAATGTTGCAAGGACTGCCAGGGTAGTGCCTTATTTTGATGATGTATTAATCTCTGCTGAAAATGACACTCAGCTTCAAGAAAGACTCAGAGAAGTCCTTACCAGATTCAGAAAAGCGGGTTTAAAAGTCAAGGAAGACAAATGTAAACTCAAAACAGACAGAGTTGAGTTCCTGGGGTATATGATTGACAAGCATGGCATCCATCCTACTGATGCCAAGGTTAAAGCAATCAAGGAAGCCCCTAAACCTCTATGCAAGGCAGATTTGCAAGCCTTCCTTGGACTTATTAACTTTTACCACATGTTTCTACCTCACAAAGCATCTATTGCTGAGCCCTTACATCGCCTGCTTGATAAGAAAGCTGTTTGGATCTGGGGAAGGAACAGTCAGCATTTAACAGTATTAAGAGACTAATCACGTCTGATGCTGTGTTGATACAATTCTCTGAGAATTTGCCTGTTGTTCTGACTTGTGATGCATCCCCTTTTGGAGTGGGGGGTTTGAGTCACAGGCTTCCCAATGGAAGGAAGCCCCAATTGCATTTACTCTCGCACTTTGTCCAAAGCAGAGAGGAATTATAGCCAATTGGACAAGGAGGCTTTAGCAGTTGTTGCAGCTGTTAAGAAATTTCATGAATATCTGTATGGCAGGTCATTCACCATTGTTACAGATCACAAACCTTTATTAGGCATTGTGGCAGGAGACAAACCTACACCTAATATCCTGTCACCAAGAATGCTGAGGTGGACTGAATTTCTTGCAGCCTATTCATACAAACTGATTCACAGGCCTGGCAAGGACATTGGACATGCTGATGCACTGAGTCGTTGCCCACTACCTTGCCACAAGGAGGACTTTGAACTTGAAACTCACACCTTTTTCCTGGAGACCGTGGCTAAGCTTCCAGTCCATGCTGCTGAGATTGCCAGAGAAACTACCAAAGATGCTGTATTAGCACCTGTTATGGGCTGGATTAAGAAAGGTTGGCCTCTTCAAGATCTACCTCACCTTGCCCAACCTTTTAAGTCCAGGCAAACTGAATTATCTGTATTAAGAGGATGTATTTTGTGGGGTAACAGGGTGGTTATTCCTGCAAAACTGCAAAGGGAGGTTTTGGAAATGTTACATGAGGGTCATCCTGGGATTGTAAGGATGAAAGGTTTGGCCAGGAGTTATGTATGGTGGCCAGGTATTGACAAAATGGTTGAAAACTGGGTAGCATCTTGTCCCAATTGCCAGGTAGTCAGGCCTGCCCCACCTCACGCCCCCACACAGGAATGGGAATGTCCTAGGGGGCCATGGTCTAGAATCCACATTGATTTTGCAGGCCCTACAAGAGGGCACACTTTTCTAGTGCTAGTAGATGCATACTCTAAATGGCTAGAGGTAATTCCCATGACATCCACTACAACTGAGGCTGTCATCAAGCAGCTCAGAAAATTATTTGTCACCCATGGGTTACCAGATGTCCTTGTTTCTGACAATGGCCCTCAATTCACATCTAACATTTTTGAATCCTTTCTAGCTCAACAGGGCATCAGACATGCCCTCACTGCCCTGGGCACCCTTCAGCCAATGGCGGGCTGAACGCATGGTGCAGCTTCACCAAAGAGAAGCTTCAGCAGCTGGGTCCTGGGGACATCACTGAGAAGCTTGAAAAACTTCTTAGTGTTCAACACATCACTCCTAGCCCATCAAATAACTTGTCCCCAGCAGAGTTGTTGATGGGCAGAACTTAGGTCTTCCCTTGACCGCCTTCATCCCACTTATGCACCCAACGCACCACTGGATTCCACTTCCAAAGTTCGTTCTTTTAGTGTGGGTGATTCTGTCTATGCTAGGAACCTTATAGGTGAACCTTTGTGGATTCCTGCTGAAATAACTCACATCACAGGCCCTCGTTCTTACAGGGTACAAACAGAGGATGGCCTCCTCTGGAGCAGGCACATTGACCAACTTAGATCCAGGTTCCCTCAGGAACATCGACCCTGTCTCTCTCTAGGTCCCTCACCTGATGTCTCTTCTAGGGGAAGGAGGGGAACAGGAGGAAAATCAGCAAACAGGAATCAACCCCATGTGTAGCGAGCCATTGCGACAGGAACCATCGAACCCTGTCACAAAGCCAAGATCCATCCTTAGAAGTGGAAGATTGCACATCACTACCTGACTTGGGTGCTGACATTGGAATGGAGATGGGTTGGGAGGAGACCAGATTCTAACAGTCTAACAGGGTCTTCTTCCTCAGGAAGTCCCAACAGGGAAATGTCAGTAGACACATTTCCCCTCTCACTGGGTGAGAACGTTAAAGCTTCTGAACCACGAAGGTCTCAGCATGCGTAAGAGCCCCACCTATTTAAAGGAATACATTAGATAGGTTGGGGTTTGGTATGGACTGAACCTAGTGGGAGGGTGTTATGTATGTACGTTTGAATGTTATTGGTTTATTTGAACTGTTCTTGTAAAATGTCAAATGGTATTGGTTTAAATAGTGCGGGAAGAAACCCTGCACTCCCATTGGCTGGCAGCTACGGCTGCAGGCTATAAGAAGCAGCCGTAGCCAAGCCAGAACGGGTCTATTCGAGCTGTAGTCACTTAATAAACTCTTTGCTGGAACTCCTCGCGTCTGACTCTTCATGCAAACTTAACACTCTCCAACTCCCATTGGTAGATTTTGCTTTGCTTTGCTGTTCAAAAACTTCGTCATGTGGCAGCTGAAGATGCCCCTATTTATACTACCTTAGGTATACTTAAAAATAAAGCATATCCTACTCTTGACTCCATGGTTATACTGTATACCACAGATGGCTAGGAACAAGCTCCACCACTATAACTTCTGAAGCCAAGACAACAAAGAGAACAAACAAATCTAAAAGACAGTTACAATTTTTTTTTCATAGAGATGGAAATTGTCTAAAGGTACCTTTGATCAAAGCCTTTGAGATCTTTAAAAGCTATCCTCAAGATACTTAATTGTGCCTGGAATCCTTGTAACAGGCAATCTTTTCAGAATTCGATTTTATATTTATATAAAATTTAGATAAACCTGCCAACATTTTTGCTGTGGCATCCTGGACATAGTTTTTGAAGACTCTTCAAAAGTAGCCTTTTGTCTCAATCTATGTATAACAAAGGCACGTCACTATAGCCTAAAATCACTTCAATAGTACATTATAAAAGGTGATTAGTGCATCAGTATAAACAAAGCAAGTTGCAACCACCTGAACTGATATTAAACTGGGTATAAAATTTAATCCAGAAGCATGTCCAGTTTAAGAACTAAATCCAGAACCGATAAAAATCACCCAAGTCACCTTGCTAACCCATATTAGCTTCATAGAATCACTAGCGCTATATTCCTTGTCCAACATATTACTGTTTCAGATCATTATTTCTTTGGAAACAGGTGGACAAGAAATATTGCTGCATACTGTGACAAGACCTCACCCCAAAATCCCCTGATGATATATCTCAACAATTTAATATAGATATTAAATAACCTGGGATATGAGTGAACTTTTAAAAAATTATATGTCATAATGTTGCTAGCTTTTATAATGGCACAGATGTCTCCTCTTTTTTTGTTTGTTTTCTTTTCTCCCTCTAGAAAAGAAAAAGTCAAGAATCATAGTGGGGATTCCATACATTTATTAGGCTAAATTAGTTTTTGGGTGGGTTTGAACATAGTCTTGATTTAGTATTGGGGAAAAAAATCACACTTGGCAGTAGTTTGACATGATTTATGGTTTAGTTAGGCGTACCAGAACTGGTTGCAAAAGTTTGGGTGGCCACCAGAAAAGCAGTAACAAGCATTTCCCACATAATTTTTCTGCCATCTCAGTGGCGTCTGGATTCCCACAGTCCAGATCTGGTAGTCCTACTTAGCATATTGTATGAAGGTAATTGTTCACCTCTGGAAGATCTTGCTGTCTAAAGCAGTGGTCCCCAATCTTTATGGCTTGGCTGCCTGGCTGGAGGGTGGAGGGTGAGAGGGGAACTGGGCCACGTTTGTGGTGGGTCAGCATGCATGCGTGCATGTGGATACCTATCCACCGCTTATACAAGTGGAGCTGCCCGTGTGCTGGCCTGCCGCTTGCGTGAGTGGAGCTGCGTGTGCGTGCACGCGCACCAACCCACCTCTCATGCAACCTGGTTTCGAATAGGACACACACACCCTGGTAGTGGGCTGCGGCCTAGGGGTTGCAGACTCCTGGTCTAAGGGACTATTTAGAATGCATGGCTGATGGTTTCATAGCCTTAATCTCACTTAATCATTTTCATTACAAGTCAAAATGTTCTGTGACATGTTTTGAGTAGTCATAGCTATGAAAAAAATGCTTTATTTATTTATTTATATTTCAGCTTTACTAGTTTTGCAAATAATTTGAGGTGACAAACTTATCCAGCATACCTTCATCCTCCTATCTTCCCCATAACAACAATTCTGAGAGCTGAATTGGGCTGAGAGAGTGAGAAGGTCACTCAGCTGACTTTCATGGCTAAGGTGGGACTTGAACTCAGAGTCTCCTGCTTTCTACCCTGGTATCTTAACTAATAGACCAAACTGGCTATGCTTGTAATTCATATGCGGGTGTTCCATTTAATTGGTTTGACTGCGCTTTTTATTTTTCACAGCCATTTTTGAAAGAAAGGCAACTTTCAAACCATTTTATTATTTTTGAATTGATTCAATTGAAACATAGGGTGCCAATTTTATTCTGGCACTTCCAACAGTTTGGGTTTGCCTGTGGAAATATTTTTGCTAGTCTAGCAGGGGCCAAATGCCACCTATACATCATTTTATACTGGTTTTCTTTATATGCCACCGACTTTGTATATGTTAAATTTTCCTCCCATATATCTTCCCAGTCATTCAAATCCAGATTGTATCCTATATTTTTTTTCCCAAGCTAACATTGGTCCTTTTACTAATTGTCCTGTTCTTTCTTGTTCTAGTAGTAGATTATATAGTTTAGATATTAGTTTTTCTTCCGGTCCCAGAAGTAATTTATCCAAATTTGTATTCTTTGTTTCTATTCCATATTCCTTTATATCTTTATTATATCTCATTTTAATTTGTAAATAAACCCAGTTGGCACTTACTATCATATGTGGTGGACATGCCACAAAATAAGAAAATACTGGATGGGAATTAAAAATTGGATTGAGGATGTGATGAAGTGTGAGTTGGAGTGGAAACCAGAACTGTTCTTACTTGGAATGATAAAAAAAAATCTTCCCCCAGAGGACAAATACCTGATAACACATTTATTAACAGTGGCTCGAATCACTTTAGCTCAGAAATGGAATCTATAGCCCCATCTATACAAGTGGTAATAAAGAAAACATATGAATGCGTAGAATTGGAGAGATTAACACTTAAACTAAATGGAAAAGAAGACTCGGATTATTATAAGGCATGGGAAATATGGTATAATTGGGTAGAACACAAAAACGGAGGGAAAGGGAATATTGGGAAATAAGGTACTATTGTAAATAGAAGAATTTATAGAAAACAGGAGATAACAGGTTATGTAACAATCTGGAAAAAGAGATAGGAAAAAGCTTCAAAATAGCCCAAACGAAGCGAATTTCATCTGAAAAAATATTTATGGCTATGTACGACTGTAACATTATATGGGAAAATGCATATTCGATCTGCAACTAAAAAAAAAGTGGGAAAAATTGTGATGTATTTATGTTATTTGTGATTGTAAGTCTGTATGTTGTGTTTCTTTTTATAATTGTAAATAAACTTTTTTAAATTAAAAAAAAAGAAACATAGGGTGTCTTCGACTTACAACCATTTGTTTTAATGACTGCTTGAAATTACAGTGGCACTAAAAAAGGAACTTATGCCCAGTTCCTGCTATTACAACCATGACAGCATCCCACAGTCACGTAATTAACCTTCAGACTTGGCAACCAGTATGTACAATAGTTGCAGCATTCTAGTGTCATGTAATAGTCATTTGCAACTTTCCCAGAAAGCTTCCAACAAGCAAAGCCATTGGGGGAAGCTGGAGTTGCTTAACAACTACATGATTCGCTTAACAACCATGGCAAAAAAGATCCTAACATCAGGCGCAACTCACTTTACAAAAACATCTCTTCGTCACAGATGTTCTGGCTCCAATTGTGGTTATAAATTGTGGACTACCTGTATTCTTTTTTGTGTATAGTTTTTGCTTGGGAAACCCAACGTGGGAAATCTAATTTTATCAATTAGATAAAATACAGGTAGTCTTTGACTTAGAACAGTTCGTTTAGTGACCAAAGTTACAACAGCACTGAAAAAAGCGATTTATGGCCATTTTCCATACTTATGACCTATGGTCACATGATTAACATTCAGATGTTTGTCAATTGACTCACATTTATGATGGTTGCAGTGTCCTGGAGTCATGGGATCCCCTTTTGCAAACTTCTGACAAGCAAAGTCAATGTGGAAACCAGATTCACTTAACAACCGTGTTATTAATTTAACAACTGCAGTGATTCACTTAACAAATGCGATCAGAAAAGTTGTAAAATGGAGCAAACTCACTTAACACATTTCTCACTTAACAATGTAAATTTTGGGCTCAGTTGTGGTTGTAAGTTGAGGAGTACATGTACTTTTAAAGCATGATATTTTTGCTCTTTTTCTACTGGTTCAAACTGTGTACCTTCAAAATTGGAAATCTTCTATTCCCCAGTTAAAATAGCAACATTCCCTTCCCTTGCTTAAATGCTGTTCCTACTCCATCTCTAAACCTTTGAGCTTTAACAGAGAAAAATAAAACTCTGGGGAGATACGATGGTTCAACTGATATAAATAAAAAATATCCTTGATTGCCAGACAGTTTTGAAACAGCTATTAACATTCACAGAAAACATCCTTTGCCAAATTTGCAAGTCTGATTTGAACATAAGATCCTGATTCTGCAAATTGTTAGACACATATTTATACAGATAAATTTCTCTCCATGTACACACATTTAAATAAATAAATATATTACATATTTGTTTATTTAAATATATCCCCAACTGGTTGGATCTAGGTATATAGAAAAGTCCCACTGAATTCATTGGAAACTATTTTTTCTTACCCGAAAGGTGCTTTTATTATTTTATTAATTTTATTTATTAATTTGACTTAATATGCCGTCCCCTCTCCGAAAGGACTCGGGGCGGCTCACAACTAAAATACAACAATAACAATAAATTACCTAAAAACATATTAAACAATTATAAGCTGAATTGGAATTAAAACCCCCAAAATTAAATAAACAAACCCTAAAGAGTCAGCACAGCCCGGATTGTAAAAACAGCCAGGTTTTTAACTCGTGGCGGAAGGTGCGGAGATTGGGAGCCAGCCGGAGCTCCGGTGGAAGAAGATTCCATAAAGTGGGGGCCACCACAGAGTAGGCCCTCCCCCCGGTCACCGCCAGGCGACATTGAGTCGCAGACGGCACCCCGAGGAGACCCCGTCTGTGTGCCCGTACAGCGCGGTTGGTATTTGATGCTGGGAGGAGTCGTTCTCGTAGATATCCTGGACCCATGCCATGTAGGACTTTGAATGTTAACACCAAAACCTTGAACTTTTCAAAAGGTAGCTGGACTTTCTTGATTGTTTTTCTCCCTTGAAGATGTTTCACTTCTTATCCAAGAAGCTTTAGTTCTGGGTGAATGGTGGTGAATGGAAGGATTATATTCCTTAGCAGTCATCTGGTTGTTAGCACTCTTACCACTCTGAAGGTGGGTAGATAGTTCTCTGAGAGTTGTTGAGGTCACTTGGGGATTTATCTGTACCCTCAGAGTCACCTGAATATAATCCTTCCAAATTGGGACAACCATGATCTGGATGATTGAGATTCTCCACAAACGTTTAGTTTTTCTTACATCCAAATAACTTCCAAAATAGCCTAATCCATAGCCTAATTCGGGCCATGAAAGAAAATACTTTAATAGAAATGTTGGCAAGTCAGTTATGTTAACCAGATGAGAAATATATATAGGTGACTGTTTTGAAGAAGGGAAGAGACAGGAATATGAATTTCTCCAAAGTACTAGTTTATTCTGGATGTTCTCCAGGATAAACCCAAATGATACCTTAATGGATAATAGTTCTCAACGTCTATGCTGTAATGTGCACCTAGTGAGGTAAAACCAGCTCATCATTAAAACTACTAATGATGTTCAGACATTTACCTTTTAACCTAGTAATCTAGTCTCAAAGGTGCCTTTTCAACTTCGTGTTTTTCCTTGAGGAAGACGTTCCACCTCTCATCCAAGAAGCTTCTTCAGTTCTGACTGAAAGACTGAGGTGACCTGGATGACTGAGAATCTCCATAGACATCTAGTAGTCTAGGGCTATAAAACTTGCTAAGTGACAGCAGCTAGTTGACTTGGCTGCTGTCAAAAAGCTAAGCACAGTTGGACTTGCTTATGTGGATGGAAAACAATCAGGAAAGTATTGGGCTGTAGGCTAAATTGGGAAATAAAAAAACCCAAACATTTTGGAAGAAGGCAATGTTGAATTGATTTTGTACAATGGCTAGGAAAACCACATGAAGTCCTACAAGGTTGAACTCAACTACAGGAAGACTGGATGTGTTGTTTATACCGGAGATCCCCAAATCCACGGTCCATTGATTGGCATCAGGCCGTCGTGTGCCAGAAACTTGGACGGGTGAACAAGTGAAGCCCCATCTGCGGGATGCAGGCAGTATGCGAAACCATGCTGCCTCCGGTCCACTGAAAAACCTCTCTCCATGTAACCGGTCCCTGGTGCCCAAAAGATTGGGTTTTAACTGATCTGTACAGAATATCTGTCTCGATGCAGAATATTCTTTCTTGTCCTAATATTGCAAGTACCCTGTAGTCTGTACCAGAGGTAGTATTCAGCAGGTTCTGACCAGTTCTGGAGAACCAGTAGTGGAAATTTTGAGTAGTTCGGAGAACCAGCAAATGCTACCTCTGACTGGCCCTGCCCCCATCTATTCTCTGCCTCCCGAGTCCCAGCTGATTGGCTGGGTCTTCTTTTGTTGCGCTGCACAGGAGAACGGAGCAGGAAAGCAGGTTAGTGGAGCGGGGAGGGAATGGAGATTTTATAGTATCCTTCCCCTGGACTGGGTGGGAATGGAGATTTTAGAATATCCTTCCCCTGCCACACCCATACCACGCCCACAGAACCGGTAGTAAAAATTTTTTAATACCACTAGTCTGTATCATAAAGGAACCATAAAACATTTGGAGGGGAAATTGTAAGTGGACTATTGGTAGAGGATAAAGCACTAGTGAAGGACAAACTATTGTGCTACTAGTATTCTGTTTTATCATATATGCATTTGTTTACAGATTAGATACTTATGTTCCCAAATATTACAACCTTGCCTTATTGAATTGGGAGTTGGGTGGAAGACTTTGTTTGCTCTCAGGCCTTCATTAGTGGTGAGAAAAAGAAGAGGGGGGAAAACACCTCAAACGGAGTGGGACATTTCTATTCTTTTACTGGCATTCAGGACACTCAAAATGCTCTGAGGGAACATTTTTGCATTTTGTACATGCTTCTATGATTTGCTTATCTTGGAGGTACACTGAGAAACATACCAGATTTGTTAACAGCCTTCTGAGGTTTACTGGACTTCAACTATTTCTGAACAATTGGATTATAGAGTTCAGAACTTGTGTTTTGCTACTAGAGCTTTAAAGCTGAAAGTTGAATTTCTGAATTTTTATCTTCTACTAATCTAGTGTACAAAAAACTCCAGATCCAAATCTTGTGCTATTGAAAATATTTTCTCAGATAAATTGCCTTGCTCCTTAATGAAAATGGTAGCAAAGACAGAATCTTAACTCTATTACATCAAATTATCCTTTAATTTTTAGACCATTAAAAGCAATCTTACCTGGTGCTTTTGAATATTCAAGATGCACAAAGTAAACATGCATGTAGTTTTTAAATGTTGATTTCCACCACTAGATGGAAATATGAGCAAAGTATTATTTTCTCCTTTCTTCTTCAGATTTTCTTAGCCACAATGAGAGAAAAATAAATATGTCAATACTCTTAACCATAGCTTCATTGCTGTTCTTTCCTGAATTATAAAAACATTTTCTCAAAGAATATTTTTTCAAAGAGGTTTTTTTTTTTGAAGCTAAGAGAGATAAGGTTTGTATTTTGTAGCTGTCTTCACAAAAGCCATTAAATTCTTATCACAGATTGTTTATAGTCTCAAGATTCGGCATATATAAACAGGCAAATGTAAATGTCTTCCATGTTTTTTCCTTTCTTGGACACATTGGAGAGACCAAATTTCCCTTAAATCTTAGCCTTTTTTGTTATTCCACTGAGGTCTGCTGAAAACAGATAAGAGGAAAATTCAGGATAGTGTAACTGATTCAGGTTTAGTCTGAAACTCAGTATCTCTGGAGAGAAAATTAAGGAGATCCCATGTAAGCCACCTTTAATTCTCGGAGAAAAGACAAGATAGAAATTTAAGAAATCTTTTCCCCAGGGTTGTCCTTCAGATGTCATTGACTTCAACTCTCACAATCCTTAGCCACCATGACAAATTGCTAATTAGTAAAGATTTAGCTTAAATTTTTTAACATTATCTGGGTACTCGCTTTTTTTGCTTTTTCCCAAATCTCTTGGAAGCAGCCTTTGAAGAGTCCAATAGACTTGTCTTGGGAGAAATGCAGAGATTTTTTGACAGCTATACTATATATCCTAAGGTCATATGTATATATCATATAACCTAAAGGCATATGCTAGAATGTATAACTAAGGAGAGAAACATCATATAAATTCAGGCATCCTAGAGAATAAATGAACCATTTGGGGAAAGGGGGAAATCTCTTGTCGATAGAATAATGGAGCATGGATTTGCATGGTTGGAATTAAGCTTGTTAATGGAAGTTTTTATGTAACAAAAGGATTATTTGCCTTCTGAAATAATTTCAATGCGCTGCCAGAATAGAATGAAGTTACCTATGGAATTGAAGATAACAGCTGCTGGAGACTCAAGGCTGCTGCAGAGCAGTTAGGTGTTTGTATAGTTTAAATGGCTTTGCTACATACAACAAAAAATTACCAAAGAAAAGGAAAATAGATTTGGGGTTTGTTTGTTCCTTTAAAAATGCCATCTAGAGTTTCTAAACAGAAAGCAACTGCCTGAAGGCTAGGAATTTTGGGACCCATTAAATAGATTTTACTAGGAAATGTGATTTTTTTCCAGAAGTGTGACCTTGTTCCATGCTATTTGCCCTCTTTACCCTATTTTTTTTTACTGAAATGAAGGGCACAAGTCATGGGGATAAAGAGAACCATCAAAGCACCAATTTTGTGATGCTTCTATTAAAACTCGACTATTTTTAAAAAAGTAAATCTTAACAAACTGCCTCTCACACAACTGTGATGTACTAACATTTAACATCCATTTTCATTTCAAATCTTCTATCATTAATTTTATCCTTGGATGTTTGACTACCTCTGCAATCTTTCTCGCAACAATTCACAAATCAAATTCTCCCTTTGCTTTGCTGCTAGTTTATTTGATCTGCTTTTTTGTTCCATGTATGTCAGCTTTTCCTAATCAGATTGAGGAAGGCCATTCTACAGTATATATTATTGATTGAGCCATGAAATCCCAGTGTTTCCAAAACAACATTCTGATCCAGGTAAAATACAACTGTGTATCTCCTTGGTTGGTGGGATGCAGGTCAATGTGTTTTGGGTAAAGTAGCCTCTAAAAGTTCTAGCTTGCATAGAATAACATGAACATGCTGAGGATAAAATTGGGAGGCAATTGTACTTGTGCTACACTGCCCAAAGTACACCTAAACTGATCAGTACTATCTCCATTGTTATCAGGGGATGCTATATAGTGCTATAGTGTGTGGCCTAGGACTAATTAAGGCCATTGATCTAGTAGTCTGTATCTATTGTCCTATTAAAACCATTGTCAAAAACATGGTTATTGGAAGTTAGTATTTAGGGCCCCATCAGGTTACAGGAATATTGAAAATGGTAAGCAATGGTATATCTGGAAAAATGTTAAAATATGGGTATGATTTACTTATGGAATGACTTTGCTATGCAAATTTAATGTGTGAAAAATTGAGTTTGAGCCCAACAATTCCAAGAATGCTGTATTATTGGTTTCTTTACAAAGATGGCGAGGTGAATGCAAAAAATAGAGGGATTCATTTCATATACAGGCCTGGCACACAGAGAAACGTTTACACTTTAGTGGGTGATAAAGGTAATATTGTTAACACTGTTGATAAAGCCTGCAAGTACTGATGACCATTGAACCTGTAGCCAGTACTTGGTGAAGCCAAGACTATTTGATGTAATTCCCATCCATCCCATGATGTATCAGTTGGAATTCTGTTCCTCTGAATATTTCATTTGCAGCTTTGAACATCTGCAGAAGTCTGTATGTAGAAGCAGTTCCTTCCCGGATGTATGTTACAATAACCATTTGCCCAAATAAGTGTATTCCACTTACGGAGAAATCTAATCTTGAAGTTCATCATCATTTGATTGTCACAGGAGTAGGCAGATTTCAGGCTTAATTGGAGCTATTTTCTTTTTGAACCATGTGCAAATGGTTCAGGAAAGTGAACAGTCTTTGTTTAGCAATTGCTTTGCATGATTGTCCAATAACGACAATGATGAAAAAGTAACTTTGCAGCCAAAGTTTACAAACTTTGCAGATTTGTAAAACAAAGGAAAACTGCAATAAGGTTGTAAATACAGTTGTGGTTTTACTTAACAAACACTTTGCTTAACAAGAGTTCTGATAGGTAAATGAGGAATACCTGTACTGAATTTAAAAAAAATGAGATGCCTCTGAGAACACTTTCAGACCAGGAGTTTGTTTTCAGTGTCACAACTGGCAGTAAAAGCTACACAGAAATGAACCTAATTAGTACTTGGAGTGTCAGGATTGTAATTAGGGGAAAAATGTGTAAAAATCATTTCCAAACCATGGCTAAGGAAACTAGATGGATAGATCCATAAGTTGAGGATATGAGGGAAACTTTATCAGAACTACAATTATTACACAGATTGTTTTCCCACAAGTTCATATTTTCCCTCTCCCCAAGTAATGGAGGAATTTGGGAAGGAAAAGGACAATTGTTATTTTTTGTTAAATAATTAAATGTCAGAAATCTTTGCTGCAAATTCTGTCTATAAAGGGCTGCGTGATTGACTTGAAACTCTTATATATATTTTTTAGGGGACAAAGCAGCATTAACTTAAAAGCATTACAACAACCAGTCAAGCAAAAATAGTCTTTATTCAAATTTAATGGAAACAGGGGTCACTGTACTTTTGCAAGATGGGGAAAAATAAAAAATATAAAACAAGGATATTGTCACAATACCAGAATGTGGAGCTCTACTTTTGTTTCTTCCCTTCCTATAGTTTACTGTAGGTATCTATTTTCCTGACTGTGCTAGTCACATACTCTGCAAGTCCAAAATATGAAACAAAAAAAAGTATTATGAAATTTAAGACTTTGCACTTATCACTAAATGGCATACATCAAGGGGCATCAATTTAAGGGCAAATTGTTGAAATTACCATACCTACCTAGGAGTCATCATTCCAATCTTAGAAGCCCATCAATGCAATGCTCCTTCTCTATGGCTGTTCTAGAAATCTAGGATGATGCACTGTACCTGAAGAAAGCCCTCGGTCTCTAGTTCCAGAACATGCAACAGAGAGGGAGCACTGGACCAAACACTTACAAACACACCATTGGGGGGGTATTAAAAATGTACAGCAGTGACATGTGTTCTACTCCAATCACTTGTGCTACAACTACCAAACATGTACAAAAGACTTCTCATAGAGCTCTAAATGTGGGTTGCAGCAAGTTTAGGATCTGGAACGAGATCGCGACCTAGATCGAGAAGGTGACCTAGAAGCAGATCTCGATCTAGACTTCGACTGGGATCTCGTTTTTGAAACTGATTTGGATCTGGAACGAGATTCTGATTTGACATTTTTAGACTTGGAATTTGATCTTGATCTTGATCTACAACTGGTGTCCATTTCCTCACCCTTGCCTTTGATGTCTTTTGGGTCAGGTTCTGTTTTTATACGCTCTTTTTCCTTGGATTGAGATCGGGACCTGGACCTGGACCTGGACCTGGACCGCTCTTGATCTTCTCTCTTTTTCTTCTTGCTACTAGACTTGCTGTCACGTTTATTCCTTCTCTTGTTTCTCTCATTTCTGCTGTGACTCCTGCTCCTGCTCCTGCTGGCCTCCCTGCTCCTCTTCCTACCTTTCCTCTTGTCCTTGCTCTTGCTACGGCTTCTACTCCTGCTCCTTTCTTTACTCCTGCTCCTTTCTTTACTCCTGCTCCTTTCTTTACTCCTGCTCCTTCCCTTGCTGACACTCTTTTCTCTCTCTTTACTCCGACTGCCCCTTACGCTTCTCCTTTCCTCCCTTTCTACCTTCTCTTTACTGCCACTCCTACTACGGCTTTTACTCTTACTCTTTTCCTTGCTGGGACTTCTGCTTTTTGCTTGGTGGTCACCATCATTTTGAACTATATCCTGTGGTTTGTCTTTACTTTTACTTCGAGATTTCTCAGCACTTCTACTGCGGCTCCTGCTTTTATCATCTTTACTTGGACTCCTGCTTTTTTCCTTTTGGCCTCTGCTATGACTTTTGCTCCGACTGCGGCTCTTGCTTCTGGAATGAGATCTAGACCTGGTAGTCAAAAAGAAAAAAAAAGTAGAAAGTTTTGCAGGCATTCAATGATTTGGTAGTGCCAAATCTTTATCTTGTAATTCAGCAGTTTAAATTTTCACAATTATGATTTCAATGATATTCTAAATGCTTAATAATCCCCTGCATTCCACTGTGTAAGGCATACAACTGTTGATTATAACACTATATAACTCTTCCTGAAGACTGCCAATTTTTTTAGAATGCATGTTACTGGAGCATAAGCTTAAATTATGTCCACTATTAATTAAACTTTACTGTACCTGGATCGTGATCTGCTCTTTGAATGGCTGCTTTTACTACTGCCACTACGACTCCTGCTTTTACGGGAATGTCTGCTTCGAGAGCGAGACCTGGAGGTAATACAATCGTGTCACAGTTGTTAAATCACCATGGGCATTCAAGAGAATCAGCTGAGCATGGCACAGAAATCCCCTTTCAAGCTGCATAACACAGTACAACAGAAGGCGCTAGCTCCCTAGAGCATTTCTGAGACAGCACAGTTCTGTTTATATATTACTGTATTACTTTATGTATTCTGTATATATATTAAATCTAACAGGTTTTTTGCAAATGGGGCTCCACAAAGCCTTCTAATGTCAGAGACAAGATTAGTTTCATTAAGTGTGAGAGGAAAACAAAAGCCAGCTTTGACAAAGATATAAATAGATGAAATAAAGAGAATGCAGTTGTGGTCAGAGGGATCACTGGAGTAAGAAAAGAAAGCAGGAGGAAGAAAGTTGTTTAGATAATTTTGTTACAACTCAAACTACAAAGACACAAGGCTTTTCCAATGGCTTTGCAGAGAAAGATCCAATCTGTTATTTTATTTGCTTTTTTATCTTCAAGAAAAGTTGTGCATTATTTAATAGACAGTTTCCATGCTTGTAGCGAAAACCATTTTTTGTACATTCAAATATTTCTGCATGACCTGGAACCCTTCACTAGAAGGATTCCAACTGATATACTAATGGAGTTAAAAGCTGCTCAGTACTACTTAAATGTTGACCTGAACATGTGAACAAACTCAACTCACTGATCAGCCTAGCTTTTATTCTCTGCAATAATTGGTAATAACTTTCCAGGCTATTTTTCAAAATTTTATCTAAACATGCCAGGCAATGATTTTGTGACATTTTACAACCTAAATATATGTTCCGCCAATGAGATACTGCCATTCTTATGTTGGATCTGGCTTCTAATTCTAGCTTGCAAGATTATGCCATATTTATATATTTGTAAATAAAAAGTAAAATGTATCAACATTTACAGTATTGTAAAAGGTGGCTTCAAAACATAGTTGTTCAGCTTCATCAGCTTCCATCCAGAGATCCTCAAATAATATAATTTTCCCATATAAACTCCATTATCTGCTTTCCTGTAGAACAGCTTTACAACAATGCTTCTGGGAAAGGATCATACATCCCTTTCCTCAGGCAGGTGATTTTATCTGCTCCCTCAAATGAAAACGCTATGGCTTGCCTCAATGGCAAATGGAGGCTGGAGATATAGATTTCATATGTGGAAACATGACTGTCGTGGTTGCTCAACACTATCATGCCAAGTCATAACTTGGCATTATTCCTGAACCACACCTCTATTTCTTTATCACCAGCACAATTCATTATGACCATTTCAGTTCTTTCAACACTCCACTGCTTTTCCTGCAAGTGAATATCGTGTTATTTTTCATTAACTATTCTGAACTATTGCCCTAGTAAGCAAGGTATTATGAACAAACTTACCTTGAATGAGTGCGACTTCTGGAGTAAGAACGGCGGCGCCTGGACCCAGGCCTATCTTCCACTAGTCTTATCTTCCTACCATTTACTTCTGTCCCATCCAGTTTTTCAAGGGCTCTTTTCATGTCTGAATAAGATTTGAATTCAATCACACCTTCATTTTTTCTTCCTTTGTGTGCGTCAGCATATGTCACTTCACCTGCCTGACGCATATAATCCTAAGAACAGATACAGGGTTTCAGTATCTTTGCCTGATAGTGCTACAAATGAAAAAATGACACACACATACGCACACCTGGTCAAGTCCTAATAGGCACATGCAGTATCTGTATGTCTAAATGAATTACTGATTTATTGATCAAGATTTTGTCATTTCTATATTTCTATCTACCTCTCAACTTCTAGGTGTTGCATATAATTGCTAATTTTTCCTAAAATATCAACACTCCTTGCTTTTCAAGGCATCATTTTTGTAGAATTTTAAAAGGAGACAGAACAGGACAAGAAATCAATTGGGGGAGGACAAAACTGGAGGTGCTTATAAAGGCTGGAGTTTGCAAAGTGGAAACAAGACTCCAAGGGCTAGACAATACCACTGAGTGCACCATTACAATAAAAGTGTAATCAACAGGCCTGAAAAAGAAATGCATTGTAAGCAATCCAAAAAAAGCTCATGATATATATCTTGAAGAGGCAGAAAAGTACACACATGTAGCTAGTTTTTTTTAGAGTTTCTTTGCCTGAGGGCTACTCTGCATTTGCAATAAAGATATTTATCTCCTCTAGGAAAGTACAGATAGTCCTTGACTTACAGCAGTTTGTTTAGTGATGTTCAAAGTTACAATGGCACTGAAAAAAATGACATACAACTATTTTTCATACTTATGACTGTTGCAGCATCTGAATGGTCATGTGATTAAAATTCAAATGCTCGGCAACTGACTCATATTTATGATGGTTGCACTGTTCTGGGTTCATATGATCACCCTTTTTGACTTTTTGACAAGCGAACTCAGGGAAGCCAGATCCAATTAACAAGTGGGTCACTAACTTAACACCAGTGATTGATTTAACGACAGTGGCAAGAAAGGTCATAAAATGAGGCAACTTTCACTTAACAATTGTCTCACTTAGCAACAGAAATTTGGGGCTCCATTGTGGTCATAAGTTAAAGACTACTTGTACTTCAGAACAGTTTGAATCCCTAGAGACGAAGAACTATTCCAGTGGCCTGTATAAGTAGGTTAGACAATTCAAATGCCCCAATGAACAGTGATCCAATCTTAAACAGAAGAGTAAGCCACTGCAAGCCCCAAAGAAGCAATTGATCTTAGTTTTTCTGAATAGCTTCTAAAAGATCAAGGTCATGTGTGAGAGTTGATATAGAGACTTCTGTTGATTTGGAAGCATTTCTCTGTACTTAATAGGTAATGTAATATAGGTAATAAAAGGATCATAGGCAGTGAACACTTCATGCTCAAGAAGCTCACAATTGCGCTTAGTATTTTTTTTAAAATTCATATTTATATCCCGCCCTTCTCCGGAGACTCAGGGCAGCTTACAATTTTTGGGATACAACCCAATGCGCTCAGCAATAGCCTTCCTTCCATTGTATATGCCTGCTTATTACTAAGCGGCATTTTTACAAAGTCAGCTTATTGCCCCCAACAATCTTGGGTCCTCAGTTTACCTACCCCGAGAGGATGGAAGGCTGAGTCAACCTTGAGCCTGGTGGGATTCGAGCCTGCAATAGTTACAGGCAGCTGGAACTAAGTGCTAGGCTATTATCAGCCTGCACCACCAAGGCCCTTAGTATACTGCATTAAGATTTCAAATAAAAACTATAAAGAATATCTTTGAGAAACAAATATATATATTTCCTTTGGCATGGATCATACAACAAGAATTAAGACTTCAATTTATGTTTGCACTATCTATCACTAAATCAGAACTGGCGGAAGCCCAGGCACCACTTACCTTCAAATCCTGCCAACTGCAACGGCTTGACAGATTTTCAACGATCAATCTGTATTCAGTACGGGTCGGAGGCCCATACTTATCTCTTCCACTTCTTCTATAACCATATCCACCTTGAGATGTGATAAGCAGATGCAGTACTTTAGCTAATATAGTGGAGATAGGAATTAAACCTACACCACCCATCCCCCCAAACAATGTAAGAACTAGTCTATCCAAAAATTATGTTAACACTTTCCCACCCCAACCCCAGCCTAAATAACATTCTCCTTGCTTTAAATGTTATACTAATTGAGCCAGCCAGAAAACTATGAACATATGTCTAAAATATTATCACGCAATAAGACTGTATATTTTACATTAACTACTAATATCAAACATGCATCTACAGTTACATTTTTAAAAATACTAACATTTTTTGAAAACAAAATAACCAAATCACTATAGTCAGTTACTAATGTTACTTACATTGATTTAAAGTTTTCTGAATATCTGACATGAATAATGGTTTTCAGGCACCTATTTCAGATTAATCACATCTCTCTCTAACCCTTGGGGTCCTCACCACCCAGGTCTAATGGGAAAAAGTTGCGGTCGTCACATGGCTTCCTTTTGGTCAGCCAAGGGCCACAAAGGTCAAAGAGCCACTCATGGAAAGGCAACCCAGGGTCAGCAAATGGAACAGGCAGTCATCTTAGCCTCAAAGGACTCTTAATTGAAACATTGAGGTCTTAGTTAAGTCTATGTTAAACAAATATTTACATTACAAATAAACCATTTAAATATTTACAAAAGTAAAACAACAAAAATTAAATCTCATTTATTTAATTACATTAAAAATGTTTAATACAAATTAACATCCAGATGTTACTTTAATAGAAACCACAGTAGTCAAAGTTTTACATTAAAAAAATTACAGCTTTAAAAAAATATTCTACTTTAAATAGAAAGAAGAATCACTGGTACAATGGTATGTAGTGCTTACTGCGTCCAGAACCGTAACTGCTGTCACGACGAGGGCCTCGAGCATGCTCAACAATTACACGCTCCCCACAAAGATCTTTGCCGTTTAGTTCATAAACAGCATCGTCTGCATCACGCACATCATCAAACTCAACAAAGCCATACCTGGAGAAGAGAAGAGAAGAGACTACTCCAGAATCAAATATGTCACCAATTACCTCAGCCAGTCCGCTGGGAGTAGGAACTAGTTTGAAACTTCGGGAATGTGGGAGATATGTATTTCAGAAAGCATGTTCCTCCAAAACAAAAACTAAGCCTGTTGATGGCAACAAAGGCTTTTCCTTTGTTGTCATTAACAGGAAGAGCACCATGTAACTATTAAAAAAATGTACAAAGCATAAAGTGGGTTATGGCAGCAGGTACTAATAGCTTAAGAAATCACAAAGAGACAAATTGCTCCCTGGCATTAAGGCTTTTATAACTTTTTCTTTTAAAAAGAAATCAGTTATTTAAAGCACGCGACAGGAAGTAGACCACACAACATAACAACACAGTTAGGAAGCTGGTAACTTTAAAGAAGCCAATCTGGCTCTTTTGAAATTTTCTGCTTCTACCGATGGACCATACGGAAATTCTGTACAGGATCTTCCTGCGTTTAGGAGACCTTGAGCAATTAGCATTGCTTAAAGGATGTCCTTTGGGCTGTTGTGAACAGCTTCTGGATAGAAATTCTTACCTGACTATCTGATAAGTAAAAAATTCTTACAGGGCTCACTAGAGTGAGCTGCTATTTTCAAATATGAGGAAAGGAAGGAAACAACAAAAGAAGCAAACTGAGGCAATTTCATAAAAAAGTATTATGCCTTCTACATTTTGCTAATTATTTTCTTCTATTTCCCCAAAGCAGAAGCAAAAAATTAGTGGAATTCTTTAAAAATGCTTTATTATGAAACATAATCTCTTTTTAAATGAGTGAAATATTTTCTAAATGTGTAAGTCGCCCATTAAAAAAATATTAGAATGGTTAATGGAAGGAAACCTTTTGCATTAATATTTCATTATTTAACTCTAGAACATATCGCCTCTTAACCTGGGCGATATCGCCCCCCAAGGGGCGATTTTGTTTTTCAGGGGGGCGATGGAACGAAAAGGGGTGACATGGGGGCGAAGGAATGGAAGGGGGGCGATATGGGGGTGATGGAATGAGATATATTGGGGGAGAGAGAGAGAGAGATATCTATATTGGTAGATAGGTAGGTAGACAAAAAGACAGACAGGTAGATAGATAGATAGGCAGGCAGGCAAACAGACAGTTTGTTTGGATGGACGGACGGATGGACAGACAGAAAGAATGCGAGAGTGGCAGCACTTTGGGAAAGCAGTGGCAGCGGCTTTTCCCAACATGCTGCTGCATTCGAGTCGCCAGTTCAGGTGCGGTACAACAGTCAATGGGGTGAGCCTGCAGGGCCGGTGCCTCGAATGCCCCCCTGCTGCCTGTTAGCGTCCCCAAGGGGGCCAGCAGAGGGGTGCTAAGAGGCGACAGAGGGGCATTCGAGGTGCCAGCCGGCCCTGCAGGTTCACCCATTGACTAGCACTGCTCCGGAGCTGGCGCCTCCAATGTGGAAGCAGTGGCTGTGTTCGACTCGTCACCCCCTTGCCGCATCTTAGCGCCCCTCTGCTGGCCCCCTTGGGGACGCTAAGAGGTGGCAGAGGGCGTTCAAGGCACCGGCCCTGCAATCTCACCCATTGACTGTAGCACCGCTCCGGAGCCGGCGCCAAAATGGGTGAAACTGCATGGCTGGCCAGCGCCTCGAATGCCCCCTGCCGCCTCTTAGCGCCCCTATGCTGGCCCCCTTGGCCTTGGGGATGCTAAGAGGTGGCAGGGGGATGGCGCGTTGAATGCGGCCACAGTGGCACATAACGCGCCACCGCTTCCACATTGGAGGCGCCGGCTCCGGAGCGTTACTACAGTCAGTGGGTGAACCTGCAGGGCCAGTGCCTTGAACGCCCCCCGCTGCCTCTTAGCGCCCCTCTGCCAGCCCCCTTGGGGACGCTAAGAGGTGGCAGGGGGGTGGTTATGTCGGGGGAGGGGGCAATGACAACTTCCTCAATGGCTCAAGGGGGCAATTCTTTCAAAAAGGTTAAGAACCACTGCTCTAGAACATTTCATAATATCCAAAAATGCTCTTAGTCTTTAATACCATAATGTTTTTGTTTATTTATTTATTTATTTATAATGGGACTTATATGCCGCCCCATCTCCGAAGACTGGACTTACAATAAAACAAACACAATAAATATTTTAAAAAGAATTAAATTAATGGTCCCAATTAATACAAAATTTAAAAACCACCAAAATCTAAAACACCCCACCCATGGGTCACAGCCCAGATTGGTCAAATAACCAGGTCTTCAGGTCATGGTGGAAGGTGCGGAGGTCAGGGGCCAGCGGAGCCCCAGGGAAGTTGGTTCCAGAGTTCAGGGACATGACAGAGTAGGCATGTCGTCGGGGGACCGCCAGCCGGCATTGCCTGGCTGATGGGACCCCAAGGAGTCCCTGTCTGTGACTTCGTACAGGGCGGTTAGTATTCGATGTCGGCAGCAGTCTCTCCCTTAAATAATAAGGACCCATGTCATGTAGGACTTTGTATGTTAAAGTTAAAACCTTGAATCTCACCCAGAGGGCAACCGGCAACCAATGCAGGCAGCGCAGGAGGGGGCTAACATGGGAGAACCGGAAACTCCCATCACCGCCACGCCCGCATTTTGCACCAGCTGCAGTCTCCGGATGGTATGCAAGGGCAGTCCTAAATAGAGAGCGTTGCAGTAGTCGAGTCGCAGGTAACAAGGGCATGAGTGACTGCACGCAGGGCATCCCGGTCCAGGAACGGGCGAAGCTGGTGAACCAGCCGGACCTGGGCAAAGGCCCCTGGCGACGGCTCCCACCTGCTCCTCCAACTGGAGCCGTGCATCCAGGAGGACCCCAGGTTCCTCGCCCTATCCACAGGGGCAACACCACTCCCCTATGGTCAACGATGGACATTCTAAGCTGGAACGGGATGCCGGTATGTACAACCACTCAGTCTTGGCCGGGTTGAGTCGAAGCATGTTGCCGTCCATCCAGATTCGTACGCATCCAGACAGCGAGTCATCACGGAGAGGGCATCACTGATCTGGTTTGGGGTGGAGATATACAGTTGAGTATCATCCGCATATTGATGATACCTCACCCCAAAACCACGGATGATCTCACCCAGCGGTTTCATGTAGATGTTAAATAAGAGGGGAGAGGACCGACCCTGAGGGACCCCACAAGTGAGCGCCCTTGGGACGACCTCTGCCCCCCTGCCAACACCGATTGCGACCGCCCGCGAGGTAGGAGGAGAGCCACCGAAGAACAGTGCCCCCCACCCCCAACCCCACGAGGTGTCGCAAAAGGATACCATGGTCGATGGTATCGAAAGCCGCCGAGAGGTCTAATAGGACCAGGACAGAGGAAAAACCCCTGTCCCGTGCCCTCCAGAGATCATCCAACAGTGCGACCAATGCCGTCTCCGTGCTGAAACCAGGCCGGAAGCCCGATTGGTATGGATCGAGGTAGTCCGTTTCCTCCAGGAAAAGCGGAAATTGCCGGGCCACCACACTCTCAACAACCTTCGCCAAGAAGCGAAGGTTGGAGACTGGACGAAAGTTGTCTAACACGGTCGGATCCAGGGCAGGCTTCTTCAGGAGGGGCCTCACCACCGCCTCCTTCAAGGCGGAGGGAAAGACACCCTCTCTCAAAGAAGCGTTGACAACTGCCCGGATCCAGCTGCAGGTGACCTCCCTGGCGGCATAAGCCAACCAGGAGGGGCACGGGTCCAACAAACATGTGGTGGAACTCAGGCGCCGCATAATCCCGTCCACTTCATCCTCGGCAGAGCTGTGAGTCAGGGAAGAGGGAAGAGGCCCCAGCTCCGTCTGGAACCGCTCCGGGTCCATAAGGCGCCTGGGGCGGAACCACCTACGTGGCTCCTCATCCCAGCAGTGGGGGGCGGCTTGTTGGAAGACCAGCCGTAGGAGATAGTGATCAGACCATGGAACGGGCAAAGACGTAAAAGTGGTCTGCCCTCTGTCACTATGCCACCAGAGACAAAAACAAGGTCGAGAGTGTTCCCCCCCTCATGAGTGGGGCCATGAATTAATTGGGTCAGGCCCATGGCTTCCATGGAAGCCATGAATTCCTGGGCCAATCCCGACGCACCCCCCAGGGAAGGCAGATTAAAGTCCCCCAGGACTATGAGGCCTGGGATCTCCACCGCCACCCCCGAGAGGACGTCCAGGAGCCCAGGCAGGGTTGCTGTCACACAGCTGGGAGAAAGGTATGCAAGCAGCAAACCCACCTGACCATTTGGCCCCCACTTCAGGAGGAGGGTCTCACTCCCGCCTATCTCTGGGATAGTGACCTCCCTTGGAAGCAAGGTCTCCCTAATAACCACAGCCACCCCACCACCCTACCCTGGGCCCGGCGGTGCACAACCCGAAAACCTGGAGGGCATAATTCAACCAGAGGGACACCTCCCTCCGGGCCCAACCAGGTCTCGGTGATGCAAGCCAGGTCCGCAGCCTCCTCCTCAATGATCTCACGGAGGAGGACAGATTTATTGGCCACGGACCTGGCATTAAAATACACCAGTCTGAGCCCAGGGGTCCCAATTCCCGAACTCCCTAGGGAGGAGGTCATAGGGTCAGAGCGAGCGACCGCACGGAGGTGGCGGGTGCGCGCTCCCGGCACATAATATGACCCTATGCCTCGACGTCTGCTGCCAACCCCAACCACCCTGGGAATCGCGGCCCCCACCTCAGTCCCCGGAGCCCCACAGGCCCCCAACCTCCACCCCTCCCCACCACGAACCGGGCTGCAAGAGGACCTATTAACCCTCCTCCCTAACCCCTTAAGACGACTAGTTAAAAATTTTAAAAGTTTCCCCTTCCTCCTAAATTTGGAATTTGGCCCATTAACTGCAGCATGCCACCTCTCGGGATCCCAAGATCCGTCATTAAGGAAAGCTCTTGATAACATGCAGGGCCATTCCACAGACTGGGGAACCGTCTGGAGGGCCCATAAGTCTGCTGGAGAGTAGGCAGGCATGACATGTACATCTTAGGCAGGACAGGGGGCAGCTGGTTAGATGGAAGAAAAATTGTAGAGATGGAAATACAATAGGAGACGGACTATAATGAGAATCAGGAAAAAAATCCGCAATCGGCAACTCTCTCACAGCTGCCGACAGTTTACTAGAGACATATGCTTGGGTAGCATATAGTAAAACAGATTGTAGCATTCTCTAGAATTAGATGATTCAGATTACCAAAATATGTAATTCTGGTTGCAAAAGGTTAAAATATCTATTCTCTTGAGTCTGTATCCCATGCATGTTTAACTGGGAGTTAGCTTCACTAACAGACATACAGATAAATATAGCATCCAAAGAAATATCTAGGCAGGATTCTTTTCTATAATTATTTTGGTGTGGCTCATTTATAAAAGACTTTTAGAAAAAGCCAGATAATATAAAATATACATACTAACTGAAATAATTAATGTAATTAAAGAAGTAAATATTTGGGTTGATAGCAAAATAATTTTTTTTTTACTTTTCTACCAAACGGAGAAAAAATGTTTTTTCAAACTTTAAAATTATCAGAAATTACATTTCTCTAGTTGCAATCCACTCCTTATGCTAGAGACAGATTCTGATGGCACTCATCTCCTGAAATTTGAATTGTTAAAAATCACCAATGGTCTGAACCATCAATATCTGACAGAAGTCTAGGAGATGCTGTTAGTTGTCCAACAGTTGGTATTTTGATGTTAAATTAGTGCAGCAGTAAAGTGTTTACTGCCCTAATATTACTGCCAACCATAGTAAAACAGTTGTATTTGACACCATGCTGCCATTTCAAAGCTTCAGAATAAGGTAAGGGATTAGATCCCAACAAAGAAAAATATTATCCTAGACATTAAGGCAAGTCAAAAAGTATGGACTTTTTAAAAATGTTGTGACCCCAATTTTGTTTTTCTCCTATATATCCCAACTTGTTTTACCCATATTACCCAGTTTCTTATAGAATAAGCAGTTTCAATTTACTGCAGTATACCATCTGCAGTTTGCTTATCACTACTGTATTAAAATTTACAAACATTAAAACAAAGCTCACAAACTACTTTTTAAAAAAGTATAAAGGTGTTACTGTCTTAAGAGTTAATATTGTTTTAGCTATTAAAATTCCTGGCCCATTAATAACAAGTCAGCCAAAAAATTAAATTTGGCTAATTACTGAAAATAGAAGCGTGCTCAAATTACAACAAAACTATTTAGTGTTATCTCTTGACTAGCCCATGACCTTTTATTGTCAATAATTTGAAAAATTATACTTCTATTTTTAAGTAATCATTTAGTTTACTGTGTGCTGTCTAAAGCAGCGACCCCCAACTTTTTGCGCAACAGGGACTGGGTCCATGGAGATTCTTCCGTGGACTGGAGGGGGGAGTGGTTTTGCATGCTGCCTGCAACCTGCAAATGGGGCTTTGCTTGTTTGCACAGCCTGATTTCTGGCATGCTGTGGCCCATTGCCGGATCCTGGACTGAGGGTTGGGGACCTCTGGTCTAGAGTTCAATAAACTATATATATTTTCTATCAGTTCTGAAGCTGGCTTTCTGAAAAATTGCTGGTTACCTTTATTCAATTTTTTTTTAAATTACATTTATATGCTGCCCTTCTCCGAAGACTCAGGGCGGCTTACAATTTTTTGGAGCACAACCCAATGCGCTCAGCAATAGCCTTCATTCCATTGTATATGCCTGCTTATTACTAAGTGGCATTTTTACAAAGTCAGCTTATTGCCCCCAACAATCTTGGGTCCTCAATTTACCTACCCCGAGAGGATGGAAGGCTGAGTCAACCTTGAGCCTGGTGGGATTCGAGCCTACAGTAATTGTAGGCAGTTGGATCTTAAGAGCAGGCATTTAACAGCCTGAGGCACCATTAGACAGCATTAGACAGCATAGACCTCATTTAATCAAAAGTAAAAGAGGAAGTTTCTTATTCTTCAAAGCATTGTGTGGTGTCTGACGATGGGCAAAGAATAGAAATCACCTTCAGAAATCTATGTTCAAACTGAGATCAACTTGAACATTGCTCAAATACCAAGAACTGATCCTATTTGGTTATTTTTATTAGTTGATGACACTTATAAATCTAGATGGCATCACCATTACTTTATTATTAAGTGCAAGAACTTTTATTTGTTTGCTAGTTGTTTGTATAGTATAGTAAAACATCAGTTTAGCATACTATTACCAAATGTCTACATCATGTCTATGCCAGTATGCATGACATGAATTTGAAGGAATACATAATTTGTATCATTTGTAAAATGATATCACAATGACAAATATCAATGCTTGTAATTAAAGACTATTAAATAGGGGGCTTTACAATTAAAGTTTTATCTTATTTACAATTAAAGTTTTATCTTATATCCTATAAGGAATAACTAACATCTTTTCATCTTCTGGATAGCTATTCCAAGTGTTTGTGCTAAAAAGAACCTGTTTAATCTAAAGAAACCCATGCAAGATTTAGTCATGTATTATTTACATATCCTGGACGTGGCAACGATTTCCTGTTCAACCAGCTACTATAGGGGATTATGGACACTGCCTACTGTTGCATCACTACTACTGTATCAATTTCACAGTGCTCCTTTACAGAAGAAATATTTCAAAATAATATTCATAATTATTTTTCTAAACTTGCCATTTTTAGAGATACTTTGAAATGTGTATGCATATTTACATGAGAATACAGTAACCAGAGTAAATTAAATAATATTTCACATAAATACCCCTCATGCTGCTCTATAAATCATATTACGATTCTGTCATGAAATAATTATTGATGAAAGGAATGAAGCCTACTCCCTTTAAATACAGGTTTAAGCCTTCTCATGAGGCAATATGTCTGTAAAAATGCAATGGGATTGGTTTTAAACAAATACACATTTAATTGTACTAAAGTGCTAAAATGCATTTTACATTAAATTTGTTTAAATTCTACAATAAGACAGCATAGCATACATTTTCTAAGCAACCATTGACTTTCCTGATCCAAGTCCAAATGTAAAGCAATATACTTATTAGAATGGCCGCTGATTAGACAGAGGGTCTGTTATTTAAAAAATCGCAGGTTCAACATCTAACATCTCAAATTAAACCAAAAAAGACTTAACACCAAAATTAGATTAATGGTCCATGCAAGATGCTGTTTACCCATTGTACAAAATGCCACATCAAAATTGGTTTGCCTAGTCTCGTTTTGGCCTGTTGCCTGAATTGAACCACTGTGGTTTGTAAACCATAGTTTGTGGCTTACCATATTGTTGTGGATCTGGCTGTTAGATAGTCAATAAGCCATGGTCAATCATAGCACAGCACAATGCATGAACCCAGACAGTACACGGCAGCTTCCAGTACTGCTCGTTCATTAAGAAAAGGGCTTCATCCAGGACCCACTTCCAGCTCCAGGTCTTCCTTCAGGAAAGAAGACATTTCATTTTGTCCTATGATAAGACTTTAAACACGAGATGAAAGCAAGAGAGCCAGTTTGGTGTATCGGTGAAGGTGCTAACCTACAGCCTATGAGTTCTAGGCCTCCCTTTGGCATGAAAGTCGGCTGAGTGACTTTGGTTGGGTCAGTCACTCTCCCACAGCCCAACCCACCTCACAAGGCTGTTGTGGGGAAAATAGAAGGCAGAGGTATTAGGTATGCTTGCCTCTGCCAGTTACACATTTTTTTAAAAGGTGGGATAAAAAATATAATAACACCCAAGCTTTGAGCAGGTGTAACAGTTCAAGAAGAGCCAGTTTAATGCAGTGGTTAAGGCACCAGGCTAGAAATTTCAGAGATCATTTGTTTTAAGTCCAGCCTTTAGTAAGAAGCCAGCTGCATGATTATGGGCCGGGTCACTCTGTCTCAGCCCTAGATGGCAAACTACTTCTGAAAAACCACGCCAGGAAAACTGAACAAACAAGTCCAGACAGTCTCCAGGAGTCAAAGACTGACTCAAAGATACCCCCTCCCCCAAAACACAACAATCCCAAATATAGGTAGTCCTTGACTTACAACAGTTCATTTAGTGACTGTCTGAAGTTACAATGGCATTGGAAAAAGTGACTTATGACCATTTGTCACACTTACAACCTTTGCAGCATCCCCATGGTGACTTGATTAAAATACAGGTGCTTGTGGCAACTGACTCATATTTATGACGGTTGCAGTATCCCGGAGTCATACGATCCTTTTATGACCCCTTTTATGACCCCTTTTAAGGCCCCTTTTATGACCTTCTGACCAGCAAAGTCAATGGGGAAACCAGATTTCATTTAACAACCGTGTTACTAACTTAACAAACTGCTGTGATTCACTTAACCACTATGGCGAGGAAAGTCATCAAAGGGAGGGAGGGGAAGCAAAACTCACTTAACAAACATTTCACTTATCAACAGAAATTTTGGGCTCCACTGTGGTTGCAAGTTCGATCCTAGGTAGAGGCCAATATTTCTCTCTCTGGGCACACTGAGAATATATCTGAACAAAACCCCACATTGGCGACAGGAAGGGCATCCGGCCATTAAAACACTCTGCTAGCTCCATTCAGTTGCCCAGACTCCACCCCGCCAGGGATGATGCGGTCGTTAAAAAAAGATGAGGACCGTGGTCGTAAGTCGAGGACTACCTGTAGTGAAGGTGCTGGAGGGAAGAAATGCAGGTTCAAGTCCATCCTCAGCCACTGAGGAAACTCAGGGGGGGACTTTGGGCCCGTCGACCCACCTCTCAGCCCAGAGTTCGGGGAATGAAAGCTTTTGCTCCTGCGGAAAAGCCGGGCTACAAATCCAGGGAAGCGCTCCTGGATGTCAGGTGACACCCCCCGCCATTTCTTAAAGAGGTTTCCAAGCCTGCTTTGACCCGGAGAGGAGTGCCCGAGTCTCCCTCCAACAGCACCGCAGGGACCACAACTCGGGTCAGGCACGGAACCTGGCTCAGGAGCAACTTCAAGCCCCCCCCCCAGGAGGATCTCGGAGAAACGCAGGAGTATCGCTTGGTGGGGGGGCAGCGGGGGGAAGAGAGGGAGAGAGAGGCGCGCGCGGGAAAGGACAGAGAAAGGGCGCGCATGCGCTTTAGGGGGTGGCAGGCCGCGCTGACAGGAAGAAACGCGGGATGAAAGCCCGGCCCAGATTTAGGCCCAAGAGAGGACCTTTCGGCAACGGGCAGGCGGAGTGAGAAGATTTAAAAGCCGCCTCACCCGTTCTTGAGATCCACTTCGAGGATTTTCCCGTAGCCTTTAAAGAAGCGCTCCACGTCCCGCTCTCGGGCCTGGTAGCTAAGGCGCCCGATATAGACCCGAGGCATTTCCCCCGCCAAAGAACCAGCGCGGGGATCCCGCGCCGACGACGACGGCGACGGAGGGGCGGCGTTGCACGCGCTGGGCGCCACGCGGGGGCGGCCGGGTGAGGGGAGGGGGCGGCGGCAGCAGCAGCGGCGGCGATTTTTTTCTCGCCCCCCTCCCTCTCGCAGCCTCTCGCTGGCGTAGTACACGCATGCAAGGGCGTGCGTGCTGACGTAGACACGTCACATGACGCCGCCAGTCGTGGTAGCTTCCCAGGCAGCTTTTGCGGCGGCGCTTTCGAAGCTGGCCTGTTTCTTCCGGCACGCGGCGGCGGCTCTTAAAGGGGAGGCGCTCCTTTAATCAGAAGAGGCTCTCGAAAGGGGGGAGTTGTTTCGTGCCTCCCATCATAGTATCTTGTAGGTGGGATAAATTACAATGGGCATGATAATTTATTAAACTTGTAATTTAATAATTCAAAATTTTATCCACCACTCTTGTAACAGGTAATCCCCGATTTACGACCACAATCCAGCCCAAAATTTCTGCTGCTTCTGAAACATTTCACTTGGCAAATGTTTCACTTAGCAAAAATGAATTTTGCCTCATTTTACCACCTTTTGTGCCAGAGTTGTTAAATGGATCACTGCAGTTGTTAAGTTAGCAACATGGTTGTTAAGTGAATCTGGCTTCCCCCTTGACTTTGCTTGGCAGAAGGTCGGAAAATGGGATCACATGACCCTGGAGCACTGTGACCGTCATAAATATGAGTCAATTGCCCAGCATCTGAATTTTGATCACATGACCATGGGAATGCTACATCGGTTGTAATTGTGAAAAACGGTCATAAGTCACTTACGTTGCCCTTTGATAGCAATAGCTCTCAGATTTATATACTCCTTTAGTGTTTTACTTCTGCCAACCTAGCAGTTCGAAAGCATGTAAAAATGCAAGTAGAAAAATAGGGACCCCTTTGGTGGGAAGGTAACAGAGTTCCTTGCGCCTTTGGTGTTTAGACATGCCACCCACATGACCATGGAGACATCTTCAGACAGCGCTGGCTTTTTGGCTTTGCAACAGAGATGAGCACTGGCCTCTAGAGCCGGAAACAACTAGCACGTATGTGCGTGGGGAACCTTTACCTTTAGTGTTTTACAGCCCTCTCTAAGCGGTTTACAGAGTCAGCATATCACCCCCAACAATTTGAGTCCTCATTTTACTGACCTCGGAAGGATGGAAGGCTGAGTCAACCTTCAGCCTGGTGAGACTCAAAGTGCCGAACTGCTGGCAGTCAGCAGAAGTAGCCTGCAGTACTGCATTCTAACCACTGCGCCATAATGGCTCTGATAGTGTTGATTCTATTTGTTTAGCTATTTGAAATATTTCAGTACACGTTTATCATTTCCCCCAAAAGTGAAGAATTTACACACAGATTGGAATACTTGTGATTTGGGGACAGATATGCAGCAGCAAATTACAGTGAATGCTTCGTTGTATAAAGTCCATATGAATGGAATGTAATTCTGATAAAGGGATATATCTACCCAGAGAACCTCAAAGATGGAAAAAATTGGAGAAAGTTGGAGATCTGATTGCCCCAGCAGGATGATGATAGCTGCTTCACTGGCAGGTTCCATGGCAGTCAAATATTATTGTGAGCTTTCTCCTTAATACATATCTACCTATCCTGGGTGTAAACAAAGCCTGGAATGAGTTCAAGCAGAGAACTTTTGACAATGTGCAAAGAGATAGATTTAACACCTCAGATCTCTCCTATGGTAGGGTCATGAAACCATCTTTCACTATCCCCCAAATACTTTACTGTATACCTGTGCCTTCCCATAAGGTGGTAACACTGGCATGTTTACGTGCTGTGCCTCATGGCACTCACTAGATTTTAGTAATAACCTCTATCCAGATCTGTCCCTCTCTCCCTCTCCCCCCTCCCTCCCCCCCTCTCTCTCACACACACATTCAGATATTGAAACAGATGGTTGCATACGTATTTTTGAACCATCTTCTCTCTCCTAGAGGACTCTAATCATACATTTGTAGGGCTGATTCCAACAAGCAATAATGTATTTCCTATTATAAGACCAAGACTGCCCAACTGCTCAAACAACAAGGAAAAAAAACTGCTCCAAGGTGCCTTAATTCTCTGCCATAGTAATGGCAGTCAGAACCCACATTCTTCCCTTACTTTATCATTAGGGAAAAGAAACAAAAAACAAATAAGGTGCACTGAGCAATGCGCACACGTTTGCAGGGCTGGGCATTAATCTGTATATAAATGAAAAATGTGCATTAAAACTTTGTGGATGTTTTCCTTCCGCTTTATTTTCCATGTGATCATTTGTCAAATATTCCTGTGTCTCCTAAGTTCTGCAATAATGGATACATGGGAGAACCATTTAGTGCAGGATATTTAAGAGAGATTTTTTTTTTTAAGAAGAGTTATGGATGATATTCAGACTCCTCTGCCTGCACCTCCCAAAAGTAGTTTTTCTCCAATTGCCCCAGGCAGTTGAGCATGCTTATTCCCATTCTAGGGTATATCTACACAGATTTGGTAGTGGCACAATACTAACTATATCTTAGGCCTGTGATGGTGAACCTATGGCACGTGTGCCACAAGTGGCATGCAGAGCCATTGGTGCTGCACGCAAGGCGCAGGCAAACTTACCTCACTGCACATGTGCATGCCTCACAACTGATTCTTTTTTCCCCGGTTGGTTTGAGGCCTTTTTCGCCCTCCTAGAGGCTTGAAAAAAGCCTCTGTAAGGCTTTTCAGGTTGAATTATAGGCCCATTTCATCACTTCCTGTAATACCGGAAGTGATGAAACGGGCCTATAATTGGGCCTGAAAAGCCTTGCAGAAGCTTTTTCCCAAGCCTCTGGGAGGTCGAAAAAGGCTTCAAACCAGTCAAAAAACCAGCTGTGAGGTGCAATGCAGGTAACGGGATGGTGGGAGGGGAGGAATTGCACGTGCATGCACAGGGGGCATGGGGTTGGGGCGTGTATTGCATTCTGGGTGCTGGCACACGAGTGCGTGCGCACTAGTGCGCGTGCAATTTTTGGCACAAAAGCCTAAAAAGGTTAGCCACCACTGTCTTAGGCCATTTAACTTTTGTTTTATGCTACTACAAGATACACCATGTTAAGGAATCATTCAGTCATTAAGCAAATCCATCTTCTCCCATTGACTTTGTCAGAAGCTGGCTGGAAGGTCACACATGGCAATCACATGCCCGTGGGATGCTGCAATTTTTGTAAATACATGCCAAGCACCTGAATTTTGCTCATGGGTCCATGGGGATGCTGCAATGATCCAAAGGGCAAGTGCTACTCTTTTTGGTGCCACTGCAAGTATTGGTTATATAGCACTCTTTTCAGTGCCACTGTATCTGTAACAGTTGCTAAATGAATGGTTGTAAGTCAAGGACTACCTGTATTTGGCAACCGTAATTTTTTCAAGTCCTTGATATCTACACAACATTTAGAAAGAATACAGTAATTAAGCACAAGCTTGGGTAACAGAGAGCCCCCTGTGCTGCTTTGCGGTGGCTGTTGGAACAACAGAACTGCCCCCTTGTCCCCTGCTCTTGTGGCGAGAGCAGGTCTCTCTCTGTCTCAGTGCATTTTATCAAATGATGATGGCTTACCCCAGGAAATTGTGGGTGCTTCATCACCAGAGGTTTACGAGAAGAGTTCATTTGCCTGGAATGGTATAGGGCAAGGGTTGTCCAACCTTGGCAATTTTAAGACCTGTGGACTTCAACTCCCAGAACTCCCCAGCCAGCATAGGGTCTCCTCTTTGAGTAGGGGGTTGGTTGGCCTAAAAGACCTCCAAGGTCCCTTCCAACCCTACTGTTATATGTTTTAATTACCCCTCACTCTTCATAGATCTCTCCTGGGCTGGGCTTCAAAAATTTCAGCAACCAGTTCTCTGCCCGATTGCTGGGTGGGTGTGGCCATGGTAGGTGTGGCCTAGTTGGCCTCCTGCACCATGGTGGGGGGAGGGGCTGTTTTTGCTCTCCCCGGGCTCCAGAGGCTTTCCTTGAGCCTCTGGGAGGACAAAAACAGCCTCCCTCGGGCTCCGGAGGCTGGAAAGGGGCCAGTTTCCAGCCTTCTAGAGCCTCCGGGAGGCCCATTTTTCACACTCCCTGAGCCTCCATGCGGGCCCTGCACTTACCTCACATCCCAAACGGGCTGTGTCGAGACTCCCAGAAGGGGAGGGGTGGGTGGGGCCAGCCAGGGGTGGGATTTGGTGGTTTGCTGACCATAACATTAGCTACAAACATCTCCCCTTGGTTAATGATTCAGGAAAATCAAAAGTGGAAACTGTTTTAAAACAAGTGTAAACATTGCTAAGAAAGTTGTTTTAAACAGGTTCAAAATGGCTTTGTGGGGGGGACCCCCCCATTTCAGCGACAGCAGCGTTCTGTCCCATTAATCCCTGTGCCACGTGGAGCCAATTCTTCCTTCTCTATCCATCACGGCAGCGATGATAACAGGAAAATGGTACTCATTTTCTCTTGCAATATAACTTCAGTGAAGACAACCATCACCATCTGCAGCCTGCTGGTGCTAATGGTCTGGAAAGAGACTCACCATGGTGGTTGTCCTCCCAAGGGCTATGAGTTTCTCCTGCCAGATTACTGTATGTGTGTGTGTGGGGAGAATGTTTATAGAAAACCTAATTGCTTGCCCATAAACAATGCCATTCTGTGAAGAGGGAACACACTGGCTTCCTAGCCCTAGTTGCCAGGGCTCCCCCCACCCCACATTAGGGACATCGAATCAGTTTCTCAACTCAGCCATGTTTTGTGCTCACTGGCTCATGTATGATAAACTGCAGCTGCTTCGACTGCAAAAGCGAAGTGCGTGTTCTTGCTTTCTCTCTCCAAGTCTCTGGTTAAATGAAGACAAACTCCTGTGCTCCGAGATTGAGATTAATGGGCCAAAGGAGTAAGAGGCCAATTAAGAGATGATGGATGAGTCAGAAGAAGGAATGGTGGAGCAGCTGCAGAAAGAGATGGATGGACTCACAAACAGATAACAAATCCAGTCACCCTGGTTCATCTAGGCCAGAACAGAAGGGTAGACATCTACTTTCCCACCAAACAGAGACAGCAGCTCAATCTTTGCCTACATTTGGATGGAAGGCAAACAAACAAACAAAAAAAAGCAGAAGCAAGTGGTTGGCTTCAAATAGTCCCAACCAGCCATTAGGTGATTTAATTTTGACTTGATGTGCTGGGTGAAAAAGCGACTGGCAAAATTTATGGCTTAGCATGTGGGTTGAGCCCAACTAACCATGACTTACTCAATAAGGAAAACAATCCACAGCTCAACAGGATGTGACCAGGTAAATTAAATAACGGTGCTTTCGGTGTGCTTGTGTTGTCTGTGAGTAAGGTTTTAGCACACTGTTGTGTAAATTCAATCAAGACTGGCTTAGCCAAAAAAATAAATAAAAATAGTTTCATGCAAGCTGCAAACTCACAGGGTCTAAGAAAAATAAAATCTTGTTTGAGTTGAATTCTAATACTTCAAAGACAGTTCGTGTAATTTTCCTGCCCTTGTCATTTAAAACAATTAGGCTCCAATTTTTAAACTTTTAAGCATTCTACTTTAGTTTTGCTGCTAATTTAAACATCTATTAAAGATTAACTTTTTAGAGGCTTGTTAGAAAAGCAGGAGCAACATTTTATAATAAGCAATTCACTGGCGATTAAGTGAGAAAATACCTTGTATACTAATTTATGGCAAAATTATTAATTAAATTGAGGTGTACAAAGCCCTTCCATTTGTTTGTTATCCTTTGAAATGAAGCAAGAATGTAGACCACAGGTGTCAAACTTGCTGTGTCACATTGCTGTCACATGATGTTTCATGACATTTTTCCCATTTGGAGAGCTGGGGTTGGCATGGCCTGCGAGTGACGCATATGGCCCACCAGTTTGACACCCCTGATGTAGACCGTTTTCAGAACAGGTCTAATTATTTGGTTCCCACTGCGAGCTATGCAACAGTAAGTGCAAACCATACTAAAGTAAACCAAAGGCACTCAAAACTAAAATGCCCCTATGTCTTTATTATGCCGTGCCCAATTTATGTAGGACCAACCTATACTTTCACTATAATCATGCCATGCATTTGTCTAAGCCCGGCACCTTCATCATCTGCATTTTATACATAAGAGCTTATGACTCCTACATATCAAATGTAATGTATGAAAACCTGACACAAACAATTAAACCAATACAGCAGAAGAGATTCAAAATGGATGCAGTAATGCTGTGCAATTAAAGAGCTTCAAGGCTGCCATTTGCTGTTACTAAGGCCAAGGAAAAAAAATCTCATCAGTGATCAAAGCTAAAACATTTTATTGGAGATGAAAATCACTGACATTTCAATGGCCATTGGGTGGTTTTGCAAGAACAGGTTTGTAATCAAGCACAATTTGATTTCATCTCAGTTACAGCCATCATGATATAAATAACCAATTCAAAACTCTTTCTTTTTTAGACATTATATCGCAAAGAGGACTTTTGATGCTGCAGGCTACAATTGATCCATCCAGGCTCTCAAATTACACCGCAGCTATTTAGAAACTCCCCGGGAAGCTGGTTGCTCCAAGGAAAACACTTTGGTGGGCTAATTACTCATCCACCCTTAATAAACTAACATTAGAATGAAAAGGAGCTGCTAAGAAATCTACTAAGTGAGAGTAGTTTGCCTTGTTCTTGTTGCATATTACAGCACAGATCACTCTATTTTTAGCATCTGCTGCTGCTTCTAAAATACTCCTCTGAAAATGTGTACAAATGGCTTAGAACAGAATGGCTTAGAACAAGGGTCTTCAAACTTGGCAAGTTTTAAGACTTATGGAGTTCAACTCCCAGAATTCCTGAAGTAACATGACTGGAGGAGGAATTCTGGGAGTTGAAGTCCACAAGTCTTAAAGCTGTCAAGTTTGAAGACCCCTGGCTTAGAACAACTTGAAGATGTGTGAACTTCAACTTGAAGATGTGTGGACTTGGCAACTTCGATGTGTGGAATTCTGGGAGTTGAAGCCCACTCATCTTCAAGTTGCCAAGGTTGAGAAACACTGGCTTAGAAAATTCTTCTCCAACCCAAATATTTTGGACTAGGTCATATAACTCCCAGCCAGCATGGCGATCAGTTGTGTGAGACGAGAATTATGAAAATCGAATATGAAGTTGGGGGAAGTTACCTCAGAAGCCACAGAACTAATTTTGAAGCTGAATGCCATCCACCATGATTTTCCTGCTCAATGACTAACTTGTCAAAGAGCCATTTTGCTCAGGAAAGAAAAGGATCTGGCTGCAAAGACTGTCAACAACATCCTGTATGTGTAAAGGAGGAAAATACTAAAAACCTACATGTCAAACCTGACTCAACTCCATAGTTGCCTGTACCTGCTTTCGCTCACAGCTTTGCCAAACTGTGACAGGAGGTCGGTGGTGAATTCCTAAGGGTGGAAGGCGGCTTACGGAAGTGAACCATCTGTTGCTGGAGAGAAGTTATCTGACAAGGCCAAGTGATGACGAATGTTTTGACAGCTTTTCCCAAAGCAAAAGAATTGAACTCAATTGGTGAACTCTGAACTGTGGGTGGCCCAGAGGGGAAAAGGGGAATTACCTATGTGTGGGTTTTCAAGGGAAAATCCCAGAACTGACTTTGCTTCTGCTGTGCCTAGATGGATTTTTTCAACAAAGCTAGACTCTTGGTTAACCTAAAGAGCCGGGAGTTTCTTTCGTTGAGTGTGCCAAATGAGACGCTCGACACTACCTAATTCATCATAACCTGTAGAATCTGAAGTAAGATTTATACAAAGTCTTTTAAGTCCAGTGGGACCAGCCTCTGCCCCATCTCATTCCACTCTTGAGGAATTCTTACCACATTGTGTGCATACATACATCAGCATAGATGGGAAAATCTCCAGGATAAGGACTCTTGAGAGCAGATCCTCCATTTTTTTTTAAAAAAATTCATATTTATATGCCACCCTTCTTTGGAGACTCAGGGCGGCTTACAATTTTTGGAGCACAACCCAATGCGCTCAGCATGGGCTGAAACATCTTTTTTCCTCCAGATTTCTATCAAGTCACCTAAAGTCACCTTCTGGCCTAATGGATGACAGATAAGTTTAATAATAAAAATAAATAAAAAGAGAAAGACTACAAGGGATTCCCAGGTTGGTACGAACCATAATCGCTTTAGCTCCCATGTCATCACCGATATTAGATAGTGATCTCTGGTCTATGTTAAGCCTTCACTGTTTGCTGCTCATTCTTCCATCTGTCTCTGTTCAGCCAGAAGATGGATGAGGATATAAACCGGTTCTGTAATTCTGAATCATTCAAGCTTCCTGGAGACTGAAATCCACTGAAAATGCTTGTCTGTTTTTTTCTTCCCATCAAACTATCTTCACATCCAGAGGATCTGCTTAATGGATACATATGGTTCCTGGGAAACCTTCAAAGCTGCTTGGTAATCTACCAAAGGGACTTGTCGGCAGACTGGAGCAACAAATTGACCCTTTTGAATGAGAGTGCACAGTTCTGCTATCATTGTTTCCAGCTTCTCTTTGCCTGTGTACGGAAAACAAAACAGAAAGCAGTCATCAGTTCTTCTTTCTTTCTGAACTGCTGAGTTTAAACTCAAGAGAACGACTAATAATCATTGGTACTTTACATTCTGTTCGACATCTCCTCTGCCTGCTCTCTGGAATGGTATTCTCACCAGAGGTTTCTCTTGATCCGATCCCACCATTTTTTAATCCAAGTTCTTCCTCCAGGCCCTGATAGAATAGTTTTCTTTGGTTCTCTTATATTATTGAGTCTTGTTCTTTTTTTTGCTAGTTTTATTACTAGCAAAACTACTATGTCATTTTAGGGGATATTTTTTATCGGTTGTTTTTACTGAAAGCTACTGTAAGCCCAGAATCCATTGAGTTAGGCAAGTCTACATGGTGGATAAAATAAATAAATAGACAATAAATAGATAAATTGCTCTCTGGCAGCCTGAAAACAAAAATCAGCAATACCAAAAAGATCAGTACATGATATGGTTGGCACTGTCCCTTTTAGTTAGGGAAGGAATCAGGGGAGGGATTCAGCCAGTTTGAGAAAACCGGATGTTAAATTTACATCTGGTTTGCCGAACCAGTAGTTGAACAATCTGCTGGCCCCTCCCCTCCCAGGAATCTCCACACGGCCCATTTTGAATGCAGGTAAGTGCAGGGTCTGCGTGGAGACTCTGGGAGGGCGAAAAACAGATAGAACCGGAAGTTCCAGAAGTGGGCCTGTTTCCAGCTTCCAGAAGGTCTTCGGAGCCCAGGGGAGGCCTTTTTTGTCCTCCCAGAGGCCCAAGGGAAGCCTTCAGACTCTGGGAAAGGCAAAAAATGGCCCTCCCGGAAGTTCTGGTAGGCCACACCCACCATGGCCATGCCCACCCAACAACCGGGCAGAGAACCAGTTGCTGGGATTTTTGAATCCTACCCCTGGAAGGAATAAACAAGACTTCAAGATTATGGGAAGTACGTAGTGTGTTTTTATAATCCACAGACTGCAAAGGCTCAACCACTCCCAATTCTTACCCAACATTATAAATTGGCCAGCAAAGTGTCATCAAGGACATTTATTTTATCCAGTGTACAGAACTGACTAACTCATTTGATTAAACTCAACCAATATTTCTTTCATTCTTGACTGGGGATGCAAGGAGGCCATTCCACCGATATTCTGCTATAACCCTTTTCACAAAACTAAGGAGCCATAGTGTCCTCTTTTCCCATAGCCTTATTTTTCTAGTACACATAGCTGTCTTTCAATTTTCATGTATGGAGTTGTATTTTCATTGGCTGCAGGTTATTTAGTATGCATTTTAATCCACGTAATTAGAGAGATGAGAAATGTAGAGCTGAAGGCAGCTTTCATCAATTTCTAATACAAAAACAACACACACACCACTCACTGTGGGCATTGGCCCTCTTCCACTGGGTCATCCAAAAGCCACGAACGTTGACATCCTTAAAGATAAGTGCACTCTGCAGAGGAAATTACAATTCACAAATTCTGAAATACAATTTTGGGATTGGGAGAAAATTTAGCATCACCATATGGGGATATCAGAATGATACTGCTCTAATAACTGGAAAACCTAATGCGCAAATAGAAAAAGTATCCAGGTAATCCTCGGTTTACAACAGTACATTTAGTGAGCGTTCAAAGTTACGCCACTGAAAAAAAGTGACCTATGACTATTTTTCACACCTATAACCATTGCAGCCTCCCCATGGTCACGCAATCAAAATTCAGACCCTTTGCAACTGACTCCTATTGATGACGGTTGCAGATTCCTGATTGGTCACTTTTTGTGACCTTCTGACAAACAAAGTCAGTAGGGAAGCCACATTCACTTAACAACCATGTTACTAACTTAACTGCAGTGATTCACTTAACAACGGTGACAAAGGTTATGAAATTTAATGGTTTTTTAAGTATTTATTGTTTCATATTTTAACTGTGAGCCGCTCCAAGTCTTCGGAGATGGGGCGGCATACAAGTGCAAATAATAAATAATAAATAAATAAATAAATGGGGGCAATACTCACTTAACAACTGTCTCACTCAGCAATAGAAATGTTGGGCTCAATAGTTGTCATATGTTGAGGACTACCTGTGTTATCTCAGGAAAGGGAACATGTGGAGGATAAATAGGCTGGCCAGAAAACCTTAGGGCTACTCACCACAGGGACTGTCACAGGCTGCTTTGACATCCCACCGTAGGTAACCATGGTCCCACTATGCCTAATGGAAGAATTGGGTTAAGGTTAGAGTTAGGTTTAGGGCAATTAAGGTTAGGATAAAGGCAATTAAGTTGGCAAACTAGCTTAATTCAGACCCTATTTTTACTGTCCAGCTTCCTCAGCCTCTGGACACCTGGTTAATTTCTGCAACCTGTAATTGGAAACCATGCAGTTCAGAGATTCAGAGCAAGAAGTAGCATTCTGCCCTTTTCCATAGGGTTCAGTGGATTAAAGTTTAGATGTTGTAAAATCAAACAATGAGAAAACTGAAAAAGACTCCCTTCCAAAATCTCACTAAAATTTTTTGTCCTTCACAGAAATACATGAAGGTTGGCTTCATGTCGGATATCTCCAGGTTTTCAAGGCATTCTGAAGTAAGTCCTTTAAACTGTAACATCCAGATCAACTCTGATCTATAAAACCTCTGCTATTCTGGAAACTGGCTTTAGAATACCAGTCTTCTTTTCCTATCTAATAATGATGTTACATTTGCTAAAAATAATAGTAATAGTACCTTTCTACAGGGGTGGGCTTCAAAAATTTTAGCAACGGGTTCTCTGCCTGGTTGCAGGGTGGGCGTGGCCATGGTGGGCGTGGCCTAGTTGGCCTCCTGCCCCATGGCAGGGGGGTGTTTTTGCCCTCCCCCAGCTCCGGAGGCTTTCTTCAAGCCTCTGGGAGAGCGAAAATGGGCTCCCTGGGCTCCAGAGGCTCTCTGGAAGCTGGAAACGGGCCCATTTCTGGGCTTCCCGAACTTCCGGGAGGCCCGTTTTTTCGCCCTCTGAGCCTCCGCACATGCCCTGCACTTACGTGCATCCAAAATGGGCCGCGTAGGAACTTCTGGGAGGGGTGGGGCGGGATGGGTGGGGCCAGCCAGGAGTGGCATTTGGGGGTTCTCTGAACTGCACAGAATCTTAGCTAGGGGCTTCCCCGAACCCCTGCAAACCCCCAGCAGTCCCACTCCTGCTTATATACCATTTCAAAGTGCTTTATAGCCCTCACTAAGCAGTTTAGAGAGTCAGCATATTGTCCCCAACAATCTGGGTCCTCATTTTACCAACCTCAGAAAGATGGAAGGCTGAATCAACCTTGAGGTGGTGAGACTCGAACTGCTGGCAGCTGGCAGTCAGCAGAAGTTGCCTGCAGTACTGCATTCTAATCACTGCGCCACCATGGCTCTAATACATAGTAAATTCATCTTACTACAGGGAAATGATACCAGGATATATTCTGACTATTCCAGAACTGTGGAGCTGGATTTCACTGAAATTATAAATAATTTTATAAATATTTATAATCGTAATAATCATAATCATAAATATTTTTCGGATGCAGCACAAAATCCTTCAACCCTGACTGGCATTTGGCAGCTTGCTAGCTAGGCAAGTAGGTTTGTCATGAAGTTTTTAAGCACCTCTTAATTTCTTTCTTTAATGTCACACAAGCCAAATGTTTTGGACAGCATTCAATACAATTGCAAATTAGTCAACTTCCAGTCAAGAAGATAACAAATCTGCCCCACTAAACCGCAAATCCTTGCACTAATCCATACTAGCAAATTTAAGGGCGTGCATATGTCATGCTTCAAAAATACTCTTTCTTAGGCAACTCACAACCCAAATGAAAATTAAAAGACACACCGCCCATTCAGCTTTTACTTCGAGTGAAAAAACAATTACTACAGATATAATTCAAGCAAACAAAAGCTAAATTTACCGCAAGTGACGCATTAGCTCAGTAGCACTTTTCCCTCCAACACCATTCAGAGCTAATGAGGGCTTAGGAATTTCCTGGAGAACAACATTGTAAAACAAAACAAAAACAAAACAAAACAAGACAAGTTGCTTCTTGCTTTAAGTCCTCCAAATCATTCATAGAAATAAATGTTTGATTTTGCAAAGTGGTTCTTAGATTTCTGTCTCACAGTCGTCTTTTCAACATAGAATGGGAAGGCAGGCATCTGATTGTAACATGGTTTTGTTCAGAAACAGCAGAACTAAGAAGGATTATACAGGTAGTCCTTGACTTACAACAGTTCATTTAGTGACTGTTCAAAGTTACAACATCACTGAAAAATTTAGGACTGTTTTTCACACTTACAACCATTGCAGCATCCCCATGGTCACAATTCAGCATCAAAATTCAGATACTTGGCAATTGACTCATATTTATGATGACTGCAGTGTCCCTGGATCATATGATCCCCTTTTGTGACCTTCTTACAAGTGAAGTCAATGGGAAAGTCAGATTCACTTAACAATTGTGTCACTAACACACTTAACAACTGTGACAAGAAAGGTCACAAAATGGGACAAAATTAACTTAACTATCTTACTTAGCAACATAAATTTTGGGCTCAATTGTGATCAATAGTCCTCAATTGTGAGGACTAATTGTATGTGAAATGCCAAAACATATGTGACAGATATGTGATCTGGCAAGGCAAACCAGAAGTAGACCAAAAACATGCATGAGGAAACTTTTGTTGATTTTGCCCATTAAGCATTTTATTAGGGCCATATCATGGTATGCCACCTGTAGGTGTTAAGCATTTTTATCTGGATTCTGGAAATTATTTCTCTGCAAGGTGGCATAAAACAGGGAGCAGGCTGAACCCAAGAGGGAAGACAGAGGAGAGTAAATTATGTTCTTGCTTCTAATCCCAATCAGTTCATCTCATTAAAGAGGACTTTAGTATGCAAACATGCCCTGAAATTTTATGGCACAGGCTATCCGTATCTATTGCCTATCCCTTCTGTATTTCCTCTGAAATTAAATCTATAATTCAAAATGGTAAAAACTGGACAGAAAGAACATTTATAAAAGTAACCACTAAGTAAACAGCACCCATATGAGTTCTTTTCTATTGTTTTCCTAAAATGCCCATCTGGAGGTTTCATTTCAACCTTTTGCAGTAATAAAAATATCTAGAAATTATAGAGATTTTGTTCAGTGTTGTAGATCAAAACATGACTAAGCTGGCTTTTAACAAGCAGCATTTCCCTGCGTCTTCTGATACAAACTTGGCAGTTTTTACGATAAAGCATCAGAGTTGTGAACCATTAAACCCATACATTATTCATGGGAAAGAAGGCTTTGGAGCTGCGTTCAGCAGCCATTCAAAATGCTCTCTTTCTCACTGCCTGTGTTACCTTGTTATGCTTCCTTGAGGTTCTACAGACTGCTTGGGTTCACATACGTATCATACTAAGATTCAAATCATGAAGATTAGGTATAGATAGCCCTTAATTTACAACCACAATTCAGCCCAAAATTTTCATTGCTAAGTGAGGAAGTTGCTAAGTGAGTTGTGCCTGATGTTACAACCTTTATTGCCAGAGTTGTTAAGAAAATCACTGCAGTTAAGTGAACCATGTGGTCATTAAGTGAATCTGGCTTTCCCACATTGACTTTACAGAATAGAACAGAACAGAACAGAAGGGAAGTTTCTGTTGTCATTATGATATAAAAAGAGTAAACACAATTGATTGATAATAAATGGCTTCAGCCAACCACTAACCATGAGTGAAAGAAAAGGTTTTGTGTTATCATTCATATTCTCTGTAAAATGGCCAAGAAATCATAACTTCTGCCAGGGTATGTAAACTTATGAGCACAACTGTACATGCCAATTGCCAAAGAGCCTGAATTTGGATTACATGACCATGGGGATGCTGCAACACTCATAAGTATGAAAAATGGTCATAAGTCAGTTTTTTCAGTGCCGTTGTAACTTTGAATGGTCACTAAACGAAGTGTTGTAAGTCGAGGACTACCTGTATATGCAAAAAAGTGGACCAAACCAAATGAACTAAAATGAGTTTGGTGCTCTCTGAGCTTGCTTGTTTTCTTGCAGACATTTCAAGCTCAGAGAGCAGCAAGGACCCCTCATGTCAACCCTGAGCTACCAATATTCTCCTTTATTACTGTAGTAAAATGGGTTTGTGTGAACGAGGTAACTAACACAATCCAATTCATTGTAGCAATAGCAATAGCCCTTAGACTTTACAGTGCTTTACATCTCTCTCTAAACAGTTTACAGAGTCAGCCTATTGCCCCCAACAATTTGGGTCCTGCAATCCTGTTTCCTCTAGCTATTTCACAGCCACAGCCTTTTTGTGGTCATACATACCTTAAACAACTCTTTCATTTCTGGTTTTCTTAGTGTCTCCTCTGTGATAACATAGTCTGCTCCAAGGGACTTAAGTCTGTCAACAAGGTCCTGGAGATTTGGTCTGTGGAACAAAAAAAAAATAGAATAGGATGTGGTTGATGATTTGATGGGGCATAAAAGGGAACGCAAACATTAAATTGATATGGGAATGCACATTATCAATATTCTCCCTCTGGCACAAGCTGAGTCAATTTTCAGCGATCAACAAAATACCTTTCTTCATCTTTTTGCACTTAAGATACTAAAGAAGCTAGCTTAGAATAAGCTACTGGGGAGTCAGGTGATGAACAAGTATTTGGCAACTGTTGAAGTGGTTCAGGAGACCACTTATCCTTCAGCAACTTATCATCCAGATCAGGGGTCTCCAACCTTGGCAACTTTAAATCTTGTGGACTTCAACTCCCAAAATTCCTCAGCTGGCTGAGGAAATCTGGGAGTTGAAATCCACAAGTCTTAAAGTTGCCAAGGTTGGAGACCCCTGATCCAGATCACTTCTATATGCATGTTCTACAAGACGAGACTTTTTCTGTGAAGACAACTGCTGATAAGACCTAGCTCCCATTCAGAACACTTGCGTTAAAGAGTAAAGCTATCAATTGCTATGAATAAAAAATAGCATCAAGTAACTATAAAAGCCTAAAGCTTTCAGACAAAGCTCTCCACAATTGCTGTTCAATTCCAGGGGAAAAAAAACTCAGCTGCTTTAAGGAACTGCAGTCATTTGTGTCCTCATATATACTCCAAAGCACCTTTTCAGATCAAATCCAAGGCATATTCTCATATTAAAGTCCTGTATTCAAATTTAAAAATGTATTGTCTCAGATATAAATTGGAAAACCTTTTGTATGTGCTTAGTGAAACCCAATGCTCATCATCATTATAATCGGAGCTGGAAGGGACCTTGGAGGTCATCTAGTCCAGCCCCCTGCTCAAGCAGGAGACCTTATACTATTCCAGACAAATTGCTGTCCAGTCTCTTCTTAAAAGCCTCCAGTGATAGACCACCCACAACTTTTGATGGCAAACTGTTCCACTGGTTGATTATTCTGTCAGAAAATTTCTCTTTAGTTTTAGGTTGCTTCTCTCCTTGATTGGTTTCCAGCCCATTGTTTCTTTATTTTTTTTAATTACATTTATATGCCGCCCTTCTCCGAAGACTCAGGGCGGCTTACAATTTTTTGGAGCACAACCCAATGCGCTCAGCAATAGCCTTCATTCCATTGTATATGCCTGCTTATTACTAAGTGGCATTTTTACAAAGTCAGCTTATTGCCCCCAACAATCTTGGGTCCTCAATTTACCTACCCTGAGAGGATGGAAGGCTGAGTCAACCTTGAGCCTGGTGGGATTCGAGCCTGCACTAATTGCAGGCAGCTGGAGCTAAGTGCTAAGTGTTTAACAGCCTGCACCACCAAAGTTTCTTGTCCTGCCTTCTTGTGTTTTGGAAAAGAAGTTGACCCTCTTCTCTTCTTTGTGTCAGCCCCTCAAATATCGGCACACTGCTATCATGTCTCCCCTAGTCCTTCTTTTCACTAGACTAGACATACCCAATTCCTGAAACCATTCTTTATATAGCTTCAGGGGTGGGATTCTACTGGCTTGGACCAGTTCGGGCAAACCGGATGTTAAAGTTACAGCTGGTTCGCCCAACCGGTATTTCAACCAACCGGCTGGTCCCGCCCACTCCTCCCCGCCCCTCCCAGGAGTCTCCACACAGCCCATTTTCGATGGAAGTAAGTACAGGGTCCGCACGGAGGCTCTGGGAGGGGGAAAAATGGGCCGTCTGGAAGTTGCGAAATGGGCCTGTTTCCAGCTTCCGGTAGGCCTCCAGAGACGGAGAGAGACTGTTTTCGCTCTCCCAGAGGCCTGGGGAAGCCTCCAGACTCTTCAGAGGGTGAAAATGGCTTCCCCTGGGCTCTGAAGGCCCACCGGAAGCCAGAAACAGGAAGTTCCGGTAGGCTACGCCCACCATGGCCATGCCCACCCAGCAACTGGGCAGCGAACTGGTTGCTGGGATTTTTGAATCCTACCCCTGTATAGCTTCCAGTCCTTAATCATATTAATTGCTCTTCTCTGCACTCTTTCCAGAGTCTCAACATCTTTTTTATATCATGGTGACCAAAACTGGATACAGTATTTCAAGTGTGGTCTTACCATAGCTTACAAACCATAATGCTGTCATATAATGCCAACTAGGATTCATACAATCTCCATCTAATAAAAGGCGTCTAAGAGAACGTCCTGTTTGTGCAGATTTTAGCATAAACTGAAAGGATCTAACTGGGCAAAAGCAATAGGAAAAAGAGGGGAAAAACAGTTTTGTCAGGCACACTCACCTATCTCTTATTACATTTATTGTTTTGATGCCCTTGGCTGCTGCAATCTGGATTACAGCCTGTCCCACTCCACTATTGGCTGCATTTTGGATGACAGACTCCCCTACAGACAAACAGACATGTCAACTTGGGCTTCAAAAGTATTTCTTTCCTGCTCCCCTCAAGCGGAAGACACTCATTATTATTGTGTGTTGGAGAAAATAGCACAGCCAGTGGAAACTCACCATACCATCGGACACATTTTATTCCCAATTTAAAAATAGGTCTTGGAAAAAGACAAGGAAATTTAGTTTTTTTAAATGAAATTAAAAAATGTACACCTCAGGTCTTAATTTCCCGTTTGCCTAACTAATCATAACTACATGAACATTCGACATCAGTAAAGGTAAAGTAATTCTAGTCAGCCTAAAGCAAATATTTTTGGAAGAAGATAATGTAGGTCAGGATGTGGAAGAAAGATAGCCTGCATCAATCTGGATTATCTAGAGTCTTTTCATTTAGGATTCAGATTGGGATAATTACTGAGACAGCCTTGGTCACATTTGGCTATGATCTTTGGTGGCCCCCAAGATGGTGGTACTACTTCTGTCCTTTAAGGTTTAACAGCTGTTGATGCCATTGACTACAATACAGGCAATCCTCAACTTACGACCACAATTCAGCTCAAAATTTATGTTGTTAAGTGAGAAACGTGTTAAGTGAGTTTTGCCCCATTTTACGACTTTTCTTGCTAAGTGAACCCCTGCAGCTGTTAAATTACTAACACTGTTCTTAAGTGAATTTGGTTTCCTCATTGACTTTGCTTGTCAGAAGGTCACAAAAGGTGATCACATGAGTCCGGGACATTGCAACCGTCATAAATATGAGACAAACGTCCAAATGTAAATCACATGACCTTGGGGATGCTACAATGGTCGTGAGTGTGAAATATGGTCCTAAGTCACTTTTTTCAGTGATGTTATAACTTCAAACGGTCACTAAATGAACTGTTTGGAGGCGAGGACTACCTATATCCTTCTGGCTGTGACCCCATTGGCTTTTAGAAAATTTGGCTTTTTCTTCAGGTGTGGGGCTAAGGATGACTGGGGGTTGATAATCATGTGGAGAACTGTTAACATTTACTGGATTTTAATTGGGATTGTTTATCTTGTGGAGTTTTTGTATGTTTTCATGTACACTGCCCAAAGTTGCAATTTTCAAGCTGAGCAGTCATACAAATTCTACAAACATACATATATACATACCTGGTTCCAAAGTCTCAAAATCAGACAACATCCGATAAGCTGTGCAGGGGTTAACACCCAGTGTGGCAGCACAAGTCAACGGAATATCCGGTGGGATTTTCAGCAGAGTTTTCTCATCAAATACCGCTTCTGTTCGCCAAGTTCCTTTTGTACAGGATTATTAAAAAAAGAGAGATATGATACAAGATGTGGAACATGCATCACAATCTGGAAGTTCTCAGGTCTCAGGAGAGGCCTAAAGTGTTGTCAAGAAACACTCAACAGATAAAACCATTGAAAAGATTGGGTTTGCACAATGTATTAAGTTATAAACTCTGGTTTGCAAACAGCCACCATATTCCACACATTGGGCTATGCTACAAAATGGTTTCCTCAGCTTTGACTTGGCTTCTTTGTGGCAATCTGTCCACTGTGATTTCTTGTCAAACATTTAAAGCTCAGCAAAGGGACTGGACAAAAGGGAAACAAGTGTTTTGCTTCAATTCCTCTCCCCACCAAAATTCACCAAGTCCTCCATCAGCTGGAATCACCCAGTCTCCCGGTTTCAAAGTTGTCACAGAATTTCCTGTGTCCATCACTTGCCCAACTCCTTCGTTCCCTCCAACTGCAGGTAAGTCAGCAGCAATGCCATAGGATCCTGCAAGAAAAAACAGGAGCAATTTTGGTATATGAATGAATTAAAACTTGCTTTGGCATGTACATCATTTTCTTATTCTGTAGCAAATTCCAAATAGCGCATAACATATCATAAAGATTTCCAAGGTAGATTTCAACAATGTAATAATACTGAATCGGTTCACTTATTACTTTAAGCCACAAGTCCGCCCCTTCTCTTGAGTAGTGGCCACAATGAAACTGCGTTTTTAAAATGGGAAGGATTTCAATCTTGGAAGAGGATTTGGGGATTCTTAATGGAGTAAATGTTCTATAAAATCTTAGTTAATTAACTCCATTAAGCTACGCTTTAGGTAATTTTGCTTCTTAAAACACAATTGAACTGGATGCATATCGTAAGACTAAGCCATAAACTACAATTAAAAATATATATATATATAACGGCTCACAATGAAAAATCTAAATCAATCAAATCGTATTATAGCTCAATGTAATATGTGAATCCGGGCATGGAAGGGCTGAATTTTTTCCCTACAGTTACTAATTTTCTTAGCCAATTAGGTCTGGTCATTGGTTAGAAAAGATCCTGTAGGATGGATAGACAGCTGTCTATCCCCACACAAGCAAGAAATAATCCCCTTGTCTCTTCTTTAATCTTTGGTGTAATAGCTATTTCCAAGCTTATGCAGATAGTACCGCTTATTATGGACAGCATGTATATTATTATATAGCTTTGCTATTCAGGTTGCCATCATTTACAGACCCTCTGCATGTGGCACGTTCCAAAAACAGAAACTTTATTAATGGCTCTTAGAGAGATTGCACTGTAAAATAGTCCAAGTTGAATGGATGAAGATAGCCGCAGCTGTAGGCAAGCTAACTCTGTCAATCCTGTGTACTATTGCACTGGGAATACTATTAAATGTGGACAATCTAGAGGCTTAATTTTCCCTTGACAGCACCACATAAAGGAAGACTACGGGAGGCAAAAATTAAACAATGTGCATTATGTCACCTTGAATCATATTGATGTCTGCTGGGTTGATAGGAGCTGCAACCATTTTCACATGGACTCCAGAATCCCCCAGTTTGGCTAAAGCTACGTCTTTTAAGCTGCAAGGGAAATGAGACAGAATATATTTATTATTCTCAAAAGCTTCTCTTTGCCAGCAAAGAGAGTTTGTCAGAAGACAAGCTCCATCAACTTGTTCATGGCACCAACCTTTTTTCTTTTCTTTTTACAGAAAAGGAAATGCACAAAAGTTGCACATACAGATTATATATTAAACCATATTATGGTCAGCGTTTGTATGATGATCTGTATGTGCAACACCATACCTTCTTTTGAAGCGAATGCCATTTTTCTATAAGTTTTTATTCTTTCACTTGAAAACCAGTTTCATCTATAGTTACAGGTAGTCCTCGAATTATGACCAAATGGTTTAATGACCATTCAAAGTTATGATGGTCTCAGAAAGAACATTTCCGGCTGTTCCCCCTCCCAGTCACATGATCATATTTTGGGAAGTTGGCAACTGACTCACATTTACAACTCTTTGCCAAGTGCCCTGTGATCACGTGACCCTTTGCAGGCTTCCCTAATTAGTCAATGTGGAAGCTGGCAAGGATAGTTGCAAGTGAAGGGAGGAGAGCTGAAATCCTTTGGCAGGCTGCAGGAATGAAGCTGAATTTCATTCTTTGAAGAATTCCCCCTCGGTGCACAGAGCGAAGAGGAGCTCTTTATGGGATCTTAGGAACCGAGTTTAAATTCTGTAGTTTTCAGTCATTCCTGCAGCCAAGAAGGATTCCCTCCAGCAAGGAGAGGAGCTGAACTCCTGTAGGCTACAGAAATGTTTGAAAGCAAAAGGGCTGCCTGCTGGGAGAGTTTCAGCTCCACACAGAGCTGAAATCTTTCAGCAGGCAGCTCTTTCACTCCATTTGCTTAATGTCCTGTGAGATCATTTAATGACTACAACTGAGAGTGCAAGGATTGCAGTTATTGAGCAAAGCAGTCACATGGGCATCTTGCTTAATGATTGCTTTGCTCAAAGACCAAGATTCCAGTCCAAATTGTACTCATAAATTGAGGATTACTTGTACAGATTTATTATTAGTCTAAAATGAATTCACTTGATTTTGACAGATAATACTGCTGGCTTTTTTTCTAATGATGCCCTTCCAGTTTGTTTTCTTTAAAATTTAATTACTGATTATTATTTTCCCCCAGTTTAGTACAATGTCAGCTTATTAAGTGCTAGAAAAATACTACTGAAAATGTTTAGAGTTAATTTTGTTTTGTGATAAGGTAATGAAGACTCCAATCTGTAGTAGCAATGTTAACATCACATCTCAGCAGAAATATCAGTTTGAACATAGAGGACTGGGGAATACTGTTTTAGTATATTTATTTCGCTTAGATGCTGTATTACTTATTAAGTGCTAAATTAATTTTATTAAATGTGACAATTATTTTTAAATTTTAAAAAAATGTTTTCTGTTGGTTCAGCTGCTTTTATCTTCCTGATTTATTTCAAAAGCCAGCTGATTCTATTACAAAATAAAAAAATAATTCTCAATAAGCCTGGAAATTCACAGGTTGCATTAACATACCTACTTGTGGGATTTGAATCACTCAATACAAAATTCTCAGCCAGAATCAACGTACAGAAAGCAATGTATAGAAAGAACACATTCCAGTTCTTTAGTCTTAGCATTACTAAACACAATAGGTTGGTAAAATCAATTCAAATCAGACCTGCTATCAGATTATAAACCAATCTAGTTTTAGATTACTATATTTTTCCTTTCCATCACAGCAGTTGATAGACATAGGAGATATGCCAGATAACATGTTTTACTATTTATCAGACCTGAACATAGAAAGCATTGTTTAATTTCTTCATAAAGAAAAAAAAAGTCACATACTGCTGGAATTAAAATGGGACTGGCTGTTTCAACAGAACAGTCCTGATAACTCAAAAATGTTCAGTTTGAGGTAGTTTTAAACTAATGGATCCCAAACACAGTTGTTCAGTTTCAACTATTAATGCCATAGGAATGTTTATATAAGCTTTTCAGTATAGCAACCCAAAGCCTTTTTTAAAATTCCAAGTAACATCTGTGCCACACTCAATGAGGTTTTATGGCTTACTTCATTCTGGAATTATTGCTCATCTGTTTGAACTTAATTAGAGTAGAGTTATCCATCATCCATATGGCTGTGGTCTTACTTTCTTCCTGAACCACAGCCTTGTTCTATCATTAAAATGAGTACTATATATTTCCCTGCTTTTCAATTCTATCCTCCCCCAAGAGCCAAATAATTTCCCCTTCAATTACTAGTTTACAGATTCAGCTGTGATGGTGTTGGTCTAATTTAAAATATGTTTCAAATATTTTAGGCTCTTTTTTATATAATTAGTCTTATAAAAAAACAAAAGATGCAGAATATGAAATAATAAGGTCACCAATACAATACAGCCCCTCCTTCATTCACAGCAGTCCATATAATACAATAAATTTGGGTGGCTACACAAATTGAATAAACAAGCAAACAACAATAAAATAAATGCATCTCAGCTAGAAGAAATTAGAAACAAATGGATCTTTAAAGCCTTAAGGGAAAGAATAAAGCCAATTTTCCCCTGGGATGGAGCTGCACAATGAAAGAGACATGACCGAAAAGATTAATTTTCAACACCTACCAAATACTTAATAATATATCCACAAGTCAACTAACATGTCTCTGATACAGATTTTAAATCCAGGGAAGTTTATTTACTTCCAGTAAAAAAAAAACCAAGGGTGATACAGGTAGGTATAAGATAGGGCAAAAAGAAAGCTTCTATGCATGCTAATTTTCTAGAAATAAGATGATTTTGGAAGGGGATAGCAAGTTTAATTTGCTAGTAGGGTAACATTCAATTATATTTTGATTTGCAATCTAAAGTGCTTTTATACAATACAAGAAACATCTTTTAACAAAATCTTATGCTGTGGTGGTGGAAATGGTTAGAATGCAGTATTGCAGACTGACTGCTAAGAATTCAATCCTAACTGGCTCAAGGTTGACTCAGCCTTCCATCCTTCTCTTGGAAGAAAAATCCATTTGGTTCAGTTCCAAGCTGGGAGACACTGGAAATAACATGGGAAGCTGATTGGAAAGAAAGACACTGTTTATTGATGAAGAGAACCACAGCATGCAGTTCTGGGGCAGCTGACCAAATGGTTGAATGAGAGGATGGATCTTAATAAGGGGTTGTGCAATGAAGGGGCTTGTGTCTTTTGCTAAATGATGGTGGGTTAATCCTATTTTGTCCTGTCCTTTCTTAATCCCATCACCCTGGAGCTGAAGATGTTTTGTTTATGAATGGACTGGCCTGGATTTCTTAATGGGCCCAAAACCTTTATCTCTAAAGACTTCTGCTGGAAACTGCTTTACTATGCAGGAAATTGGGGCTGGAGCATATTTCTCCATTTCTCCCTTTGGGAAAATATAATATTCTGCTTCTTTTAATATCCCCCAAAATATTTTTTTAAATTACATTTATATGCCGCCTTTCTCCGAAGACTCAGGGCGGCTTACAATTTTTTGGGATACAACCCTATGCGCTCAGCAATAGCCTTCATTCCATTGTATATGCCTGCTTATTACTAAGCGGCATTTTTACAAAGTCAGCTTATTGCCCCCAATAATCTTGGGTCCTCAATTTACCTACCCCGAGAGGATGGAAGGCTGAGTCAACCTTGACCCTGGTGGGATTCGAGCCTGCAGTAATTGCAGGCAGCTGGAACTTAAGTGCTAGGCATTTAACAGCCTGCACCACCAAGGCTCTATTTCATTCTTCAAAGTGGGGGCTGGCTTCCCACACTTCCGAGGTTGGGAAAAGGAGGACCGAGTTTGTTGGGGATACTATGCTGACTCTGCAAAACCACTCAGAGAGTGCTGTAAAGCACTATGAAGCAGTATATAAGTCTAAGTGCTATTGCAAATGTGTGTCCTAGTGTTAAAATAATAAAGCACATGCTGAACTTTTTAAGCTTTAAACAAGATTTAAAAGTGTCGTTGGAAGAAATAGCCCTCTGGGTTCAGTTCCAAGTGGGGAAAAAGACACTGAAAACATGGAGGCTGTTTGGAAAGATGGTTTAATGGTGGACAGGACCACATGGCTTGGAGCTCCAAAGTGAAAAGGACATGCTTCAAGATTTAATTTAATTTAATTATGAGATTTATATGCCGCCCTATCTTCCAAAGGACTCAGGGCGGCTTACAATACTAAAAAACATACAATACAAATATTAAAAATAAATTAAACCCAGGGAATCTCATAATCGTAAACTAAAAACAAGTAACCCATTTAAAAACCCTCCCCCCCCATCAGTCCGGGTAGGCCAAGTTTTTAGGCCATGGCAGAAGGCCCGGAGGTCCGGGGCCACCTGCAGCTCCAGGAGCAGTTGATTCCAGAGGGCCGGCGCCCTCACAGAGAAAGCCCTATTCCTGGGGGCCGCCAGCCGACACTGTCTAGCTGACGGCACCACCAGGAGGCCCTGCCTGTGGGAGCGTACTGGGCGACTGGAAGTCGTTATCGGCAGCAAGGTTTCCTGCAAGTATCCCGGTCCAATGCCATGAAGGGCTTTATAGGTCAACACCAGCAGATGTTGGGTGAAGGAAAAAAAGAAAGGAGCGAGATGCTGAGAGACCTTTAGTTTTATACCCACTGTTGGGCCCCACCTTAATGTTTCCTAGTCCTGTGTAAGAAATGTATCCCATTGGCTGTCAGATTCCCAGGGGACAGGGTTCTTAGCTAACTTTGTAGGCTTTGTCTGGACTAGAGCCCCAGGTTTGGTTGAGCCTTGCTGGATAATGATATGGCTCTACCTGAAGAAGGTAGATCTTTTGTTATGTAGAATAGACTGGCCCAGGCCTTAATGACCCCATTAGCAAAGGTGGGGCTGAGTTCCTGCCTCTCTGAGATGCGTTTCTGCTTCTGAGTTTCTACTTCTCTTTTAGGAGAAATATTCTGCCTTTTTAATTATACTAAAGTATTTCATTTTTCTAGGAGTGGGGTGGGTTATAACTTCCAATAGTGTTCAGTGGTCTCTCTCTCCCCCTCTCCCCCTCTTCACCATCTCCCTAAGCATTGCATCCTAGGCATTCCATTGTTAATTGTAGACTTTCTTCTTCTTGTGCCATCAGTTGGCGATCATGTTGGCGATCCTATTTTTATCAACAGCTACACGAAAAAGTGCTGCTGAGTTTTGTCCAAACCAGCCCCTTAGATTTTGATAATTGCAGATAATTTGCTGTGATAAACAGTTTTGGTTTACTCAAACCCCGCTCAAACCAAAGCATTTCACAACTTAATCCAAGACTGCTAACAAATGGAAATTTCAACCCAGTAATGTTGATTACATCTTTTACTTTTGCAGCTTAATTCTAGGATGTTTGTGAGCTAACTTTTTCCAGTCTGGAACAGGTATGTGGCTAATTCCAATGCTCTTAAGAGATGCTGGATGAATAGGTTTTGTGGCTAATGAAGAATTAAATATAATAAAACTAGCACAGAGAAAAATTCCACATGAGATGCATCTCATTATGTTGCACAGGCCATCTTTTTTCAATCAATAATTTATAGTTTCCTTGAAAAACTGATGTTATAATGGAAATGCTGACGGACCATTACCACATAGCCTGCAAAGTATGACAGAAACCTAATTGTCCAGATTTGCTCAAATATATTACACCACTCAGCTGAATAATGGTCACTTGTTGCAGCCATCATGTAAATTGTGTAAGAAACCTGTCACTTAATCTAAGAGCTGTTGGCCAGGGAATTTTACAGCCAATATCATATTTGATTTCTTTTCTGGACACAAATTAAATACCACAGCAGTGCTTGCAAAAGAATGAGTGATGGAACAAGAGTATAGGATCACTGTAAGCACAACTTTCTTGAATAAAAAAAGAATAAACCCTCCTGAAGCAGCTTTTTCTGAAATCTTTATGACAGCTAAGTGAGATGTACTAACAACTGTCCAGTCTCCACTTTCTTACCTTACACTTTATTTACAGCATTTCATTTTGCTGGTTTTCTTTCTTTCTTGGGACTGGAAGCTAAAACACACGAAGAACGGCTGCAGGAATTGGGTTTGCCTAATCTAATGAAAAGAAGGACTAGGGGTGACATGAGATCAGTGTTCCAATATTTGAGAGGCTGACACAAAGAAGAGGGTGGGTCAACCTATTCTCCAAAGAACCTGAAGACAGAACAAGAAACAATGAATGGAAACTAATCAAGGAGAGAACCAATCTAGAACTAAGGAGAAATTTCCTAATAGTAAGAACAATTAATCAGTGGAATAGCATCCTCCAGAGACTATGAATGCTCCAATAGTGGAAGTTTTAAAGAAGAGATTGGACAGTCATTTGTCTGAAATGGTATAGGGTCTCTTCCTTGAGCAGTGGATTGGATAGGAGACTTCCAAGACCCCTTGCAACTCTATTATTTTGTTTTATTAATTTATCGTTAGTCTAGTTCGTATGTTTCTGCAGATTGCTCAACAAGCACAACTTTAAGATACTTAATATGCCCTGGGCCCCTTAGACTGCTTTACTAGTAATATTTCTTCCTTCTCCACTTACTTTATCATGTGGAAAAGCAAAGCTAGCTGGGCTCCTATAATGTAAACCAACCTTAGCTATCATCTTATTGGCTTTATCTGTATAGTACAGCATGCTTCAATGGTTGATTGTCCTCCTGGTTTTAACTGAACATTTCAACCACCACAATGGCTGTCTAGTGTACATTGTTTTACCTAACTAGGGAGAGGTAATGTACACATCTCTTGACTCTTTTCTCTTAATGCATTTTACCATTTCTTGAAAAAGAGTAACATTTACAATCTTTGCGTCTCAGTTAAGGCACATAGCAAATATTCAAATCAAATACAAGCTGTTTAATATAATTTGCTAGCCTGAAAAGGTGCTACGGAACTCCTCTTGATTTTGGTTATCCTAAACTTGCATACCTTTCTTTGTATAATATCAACAAAATGCTGACATAATTTCTTGTAATTCCCTTTTTATAACCCCCAGGCCTTCAAAGCTTGCTATACTGTATTGAATTTAACACCCATTCTTCAAGCAAATAGAGACTTTTGGCAAATTGACAATGGCGATTTAGAATTTCTACAAAAAAATCCACCATCCCCCAAATGTAGATTCAGATTGGACAGAGAACAATTAAATTAAATATTTGAGCTGAATGAAAAGCTCTATTCCAAAGCTCCAGATGTTTTTATCAAGTCAGAATAATCTACATGGAACGTATTTTAATAATTTCACAATATAAGAATTTAAAATCTCATCAATCCAGAGAAAGTTTTGCTTTTTTAAATATATAATTTGTACATGGATTATAGGAATAACAATAATATCTACACTGAAAGCAAATACAACACAGGACAGCTTAGCAAATTGGGAAGAAATCCACGGGCTGCCCTATTCTCCTGCCTTAATCCACATTTCTTGAAAGTGGTGCCCTTAGTACATTTACAGCCTGCTTTCACTACTACTCTGGCTGATATTAGAAAAGGTTAGCAATACAAATAATATATAGAGACCATTTGATGTAATGGTGAAAGTGTTGGCCTAGAAACCAGGACTTGTGAGTTCTAGACCTCCTTTAGATATGAAAGCCAGTTGGGGGATTTTAGGCCAGTCCCTCTCTCTTAGCCCAGTCCACCTCACCAGGTTGTTGTTATGGAGAAAACAGGAGGAAGGAAAGAATACTATGTATGTTTATTGCCTCAAGATATAGATAGGACAAAATAATAATGCACAAATACAATCAAGGCCAGAATTGGAAAAAAAATCAAACCATTCAAAGTGCAGATTGTGCAAAGAACTAAAAGAAACAGTAGCTCATATACTCAGCTCCTGCAAAAACTGTTCACCCAAACTGTCAATAAACAACACAACAGAGTTGCCCAACTAATTCACTGGGATATCTGCAAAACATTATCATGCACCTGTAGTAAAAACAAAATTGGTGGAAAAATACAGTTGAAATTAACTGTGCTTGGAAAAAAAAGGAAGTGTAGATAATTGACGCAATATCAGAGGATATTAAAGCAGAAGACCAAGAATTGGAGAAGTTCACAAAGTATCAAGATCTAGATTATGGCGTAAGACCAGCCACGGTGGTCCCAGGGGTTTTCAGAACACTGGGTACCATACCCAAAAAAATCTTGGAAAATCGGTGCATGGCAAAATCGCCACCTGTCAACTGCAAAAAGTCACCCTGGCTGGATCCGTAAATACACCACATTGATATATGAGGTCATCCTAGGTTGTTGGGAAGCACATGAGACATACGGCAGCTGCGATTTCACACCGTTGTGCATAGAATAATAATAAAACCATAACGCAACTTGCGACTGATGCCTATCTAAGAACACAGCCCCACTTGGGGACAAAAGGAAGCCAAGCCCAGCCTTTCTCCGCTTACTGTAGGACCTGAGCCGGCTCTCCATGCTGCTCATACACCAGTCCTCGAGGCCCCGTTTGCGTCGCTGCCGCGGCTGACCGAGCGCGAAAGCCGTAACCAAAAAGGAGCCGCAGGGCTCGAAACCGCGATCCTCCGACTACCGCCATGCTAATGGCAACACTAGCTGGTGTCCACGGCGCGGCGGTGATGACGACACGTCACTTTACTCGGGCGGTTTAAATGTACGTCATTACAGCACTAATTTAACGCATTGACTCCGCCCCGATTCCGGTCTTCCGCGTTGTGGCCCCGCCCCCTCGATGCTACTAGCGTTGGAGAAGTTTTGAAGAAGGGGGTGCTATGTTTCCTGTATGTGTGTATGTACGCATGTACACGTACACACACACACACACACACACACACACACACACACACACTACATATACATACATACATACATTCATATATACACATATACATACATGTGTGTATATGTGTGTATGTATACACACACACACACTATATATATATATACACACACACACACATATATATATATATATATATATATATATATATATATATATATATATATATATATATTTGTTTTCGTAGATATATATATATATATATTTGTTTTCGTAGATTCTCACGGGTAAGGTAGTAGGTCTTGGTGTATTCGGTCTTGTCCGTGTAAGATTGAGAATACCTTGGCAACGTTACGAAATCTCATCCGTCATCTTCAGGCTGGTGTCTTCAGCTCGTTCTCCCGGAGAACGAGCTGAAGACACCAGCCTGAAGATGACGGATGAGATTTCGTCGAAACGTTGCCAAGGTATTCTCAATCATACACAGGACAAGACCGAATACACCAAGACCTAATATATATATATATATATATATATATATATATATATATATATATATAAAATTAATTATTATACACACACACACCATTTGGGCTTGTATGCCCTCATCAAATTCTCTGGGTGATTTACAGTAACGGGAAAGAAATCAGTAAAAATAATGCAGCCGTAAATCGCAACCTATAGCACCGGGTGTGGACATCTCCGTGCAGAAGGAAAACAGACGCCTTATAGCGCAGCGAGATGTTATTAAATGAAAGGAAAGGAAGTTTTATGGTGGGCTCGCCATAGCAACCTATCATAATAACTGACAAACCCAAAATGGAAATGTAAGGGTAATTGCAAAAGACGAGAGTATAGACAGCAGCGTGCGTGTTTCAGCAGAGAAAGAAACTGATGGTTCCTTGCTGCAGAGCTATTTTAATTAAATTAAACCAAGTTCCGGGGGTGACTTCCAACAGCCTAACAATAAAACGCAGCTATAAACACAAGAATGTATCAATAGCCGCAGAGAATGAAAACCGCATCCCAGAACACCAATATTATTACAAGTTACTTAACACCGTGGTGCACCTTTTAAAAATAAACCTTTTAGCCTGAGCTTGTTAAAAGTGCCCCTCCTCCCAAGTGGTGGCTTGGTGTGGTTACCGTGCTTGGAATAAAAAAATAGGCAATTTTTATTTCCAACTCAAAATGTCGCAAAAGCAATTTTATAAAGGGTTCTCCGGACTGTCAGTTGGGACAAATGTCCAAAATCAGAGTAAAATTGAGAGTGATTTCGGTATGGTGGGAGAAGCCAACAAAAGACAAATTGAGTTCAAACATGGACTGTCCAGAAATGGAAAATGATTTTGTATGCCGCAGACTGAATGGCAATATTGGGAGGTCTCCATTCTAAGCTTAATAGTCTTTAATACCTTATGCAAAAGGAAAAAAAATATATCATCAAATATATCAATTATAGCATCTACTTTTGGGCTGCCATATATCGTTTTATAAATCTCTACAACTACCCCTCTTATTTTTTTCTGACCTTAATGATTTCAACAGGCTCAAATTATCTTACTTTGGACACATTATGCAAAGACCGAGCTCTGAAAAAGCTTTTAATACTGGGAAAAATGGAAGGAAAGAGATGAGGGTTACTAGCAGTAAAATGTAGTGATTCTGTTTCAGAGGCCATGGGAGCATTGTTGGAAGACCTACAGCAGAGGTCTCCAAACTTGGCAACTTTAAGACTTGTGGACTTCAACTCCCAGAATTCCTCAGCCAGCATGAGTCTTAAAATTGCCAAGTTTGGAGACCCCTGACGTAAAGGCTCAGGTTAGGGATAGATGGTCATGGAGAAAATCTATCCAGCAGACTTAGTTGTTGAAATTAACTTGATGACACACAATCAATGAAACAAAACAAAACACAAATACAGGTAGATTTACAACATTTATTTACCATTGGAAGATTCAATGGCACTGTTAAAAAAAGTGACCTATGACTTTTTTCCACACTTACAACTGTTGCAGCATCCCCATGATCCCGTGATCAAAATTCAGACACTTGGCAACTGACTCGTATTTATGATGGTTGCAGTGCCCTGAAGTCGTGGGATCATCTTTTGCAATCTTCTGAAAGCAAAGTGAATGGGAAAGCCTGATTCACTTAACAACGGTGTTATTAACACCTGCAGGGATTCACTTAACAAATGTGGCAAGGAAGGTAATAAAATGGGGCAACACTCACTTAACTTAAGTGTCTCACATAAGGACAGAAATTTTGGGCTCATTATTGTCATAAATCCTGGACTACCTGTGCAGTTCCGAACCATCAGTTTGTAAACAGAGGCTATTACTGCCCTTGATTTTGTTTTTCTTTTGGGGGATATTTTTTTCCCCTGTAATTTTTCCAGCATTCCTGGCGACTGGAACAGTACTGTAGAGTTAAACACAGCAGGGGAAATTATGCAAAACAGGGCTACTTGAAGTCTTTCCAGCCTTTTTACTAGTGGTTATCTATAAGAGGGATTGAAAGTTTTCTTTGAAATAACTCTAAGAAATAACTCTTGCAGCTGTGTGTGTTTCTGCTTCCCCGTTAAATTATGTCTGGATATAGAATAGAATAGAATTCTTTATTGGCCAAGTGTGATTGGACATACAAGGAATTTGTCTTGGTGCAAATGCTCTCAGTGTACATAAAAGAAAAGATACATTCGTCAAGAGTCAAGAATCATAAGGTACAACACTTAATAATAGTCATAGGGTACAATAAGCAATCAAATAATACTGGGAAACAGTCAATGTAAATTGTAAGGATACAAGCAAAAAAGTTAGTCAAACAGTCACAAGTGGGAGGGGATGGGTGAGAAGGAGTGATGAGAAGATTAATAGTAATAGTAGTGCAGACTTTGTAAATAGTTGGACAGTATTGAGGGAATTATTTGTTTAGCAGAGTGATGGCATTTGGGGAAAAACTGTCCTTGTGTCTAGTTCTGGTGTGCAGTGCTCTATAGTGTCGTTTTGAGGGTAGGAGTTGAAACAGTTTATGTCCAGGATGTGAGGGATCCATAAATATTTTCACAGGCCTCTTTTTGACTCATGCAGTATACAGGTCCTCAACTGAAGGCAGGTTGGTAATAATTGTTTTTTTCTGCAGTCCTAATTACTCTCTGAAGTCTGTGTCTGTCTTGTTGGGTTGCAGAACCAAACCAGACAGTTATAGAGGTGCAGATGACAGACTCTGTAGAACTATATCAGCAGCTCCTTGGGGAGTTTGAGTTGGCACAGAAAGAACATTCTTTGTTGTGCTTTTTTGATGACGTTTTTGATGCTAGGTGTCCATTTTAGGTCTTGTGATATGATAGAACCTGGAAATTTGAAGGTCTCTACTGTTGATGTCTGTGTTTACTGGAAAGGCCTGTCTTCTCAGGGCTATATATGCTACTATAGGTTTCCCATCTTATTCCCCATAGCTATAG